>JAVJIX010000079.1:2842500-2890000 GCA_036785185.1 Paratrypauchen microcephalus | reverse complement strand
CATTAAAAAAACACATTTCCACAGAAAATAAAATGAAACCACTGCTGTTTCAGAGGTTCGGAGGCTCGGATAAAGGACATCCGAGCCTGGAAACACTCTCACGTGTCTCCAGGCAAATAAAAAAAACGCATCTCGCATTGCGTAGCTCGTTCGTGGTCCAAATTCTCTGGGCGTGATTTCCTTTCCGCGAGTGTGACGTCAGAAAGTTCCCTTGTTCAGAATCTTTTTTTCAAAACGCGGAAAAGGATCGCAAATGCTCAGTTTAACTTTTATCCATGGAAGGGGGGGTCAAAACAGGGTAGGGGAGCTCACGTTAACGTTCACAAACCTCAGAAAGTTCAGTTTGTGTGAAAAAGAAAAGAAGGAGAGAGCAGTGTGACGCCAGAGCAGCAGCAGCCCGGCCTCAGGAGTCACCTAAAGTTGAACACAGTCACAGTGAGTGAGAGGGACGCTTCTCCGATAAACACGAGCACAAATCACAACTGAAAACAAGACCTCTATCTCTCTCCCTCACTCCCTTTCTCTGCTCTCTTCCTCCCTCTCTCCCCTGTCTATCTCCCTTATTCTCCCTTCTTCACCCTCTGCCTCTCTCTCCTCATCATCCTTTCTTTCTGGCTCTTTTCTCTCCTCCACTCCTCTCCCAGTCTTTCTCTCATCCCCTCTCTCTCTCCCCCTCTTCCATCTCTTTCCCCTATATCCTCCCCCTCTCCCTCCCTCCTCCATGCAGCACCAAAACTCAGATTGTGTTTGTGACTGCGCCAATGCGCCCCACTAGCCTCGGTCTCGATGTTTCTAGAAGTTTCTTTCCGACGCGTCACGTAAAGTAAATAAAGAGTCTTGAATCCAAGTTTGTCTTTTCTATCTTTACTAAAGTGAAAGGTCATACAGAGTGGGTGCAAATAAGGTGAATAAAGAGGGAAATGGAAAGATGAATTTCTGAGGTTTGTGGTTCTCCTATGTGTGTCGTGTTAGGCTCTGTATGTGTGGTGATGTTCTTTGCGTGTCAAATAGCGGTGAGCTCCTGCCCGTCACTGGGAGACCGGGCTTCCTTGTACTCCGTGGCTCCCGACAGGACTCACCCTACGTTGCGTTGTCAGACGGTGCTACTGGTTCTTCTTTGCTGTCCGTACGTGCCTTGTAGCGTTGCGTTTTCCCGTCTGTCCCCTGGGAGACCGTGCTTCTGCGCTTCTCGGCTCCCGACGGGAATCCGTCTTGTTTGCTACCTGCGGCTGCTACGTGACGTTTCACGTAACCTCCTTGTTACGTGACGTCCCACGTGACGTTCCTACGTTAGCATCCGTCCGTACGTGCCTTGTACGGTGCGCGTTCCCGTCTGTCACCCGGGAGACGGCCGATGTCACTCTTGCTTGGTTCTCACACGACGTTTACGTGACAATACGTGACGATACGTGACGGTCAAAAGACTGTGTAGCTTCTGTGGTCCAGGACGTCCTAATTCCCCGTCATCTCGGCTCATCCGATACTCTATGGTCTCGGGGTATCCTCCTGGCCACCAGACCGCGGCTTCTTATCCACACTACCTACGTAGCGTAGTTGTTTCCCCGTCTTCTTGTGTGGGTGTGTGTGTGTGTGTTGGTAAGATGTGTCTTCTCCCTGTGTGTTGGTGGGATGTGTCTTCTACGGTGTCCGTGTGCTCTCTGTGTCTGTGTGACCCCTAAGGCCTGAATTTATAGCAGGAAAGACCAAAGATGAAGGAACAAAGAATAAAGCGAGATCAAAGTCATCCAATCAGAAAGCATTCCCTGAACCTGAAGGCGGGACAAGAGCAGCTGCTATAAAAAGAATATATATATATATATATAGAATGGGTTAAAAATGCAGAGAAGAATTTCTCCAGCGTGAGATCAATAAAGTTACTTCTTCTTCTTCTTCTTCTTCTACTCCAGAACACAGAACGTACGAAATGGCTCCTACATATCCCGGCCCCTAATTGGCTAAGCTTTAGCAAGTCAATTACTAACTTAAGAATTGGAGCCATTAAACTAATTTACAGTTTTAAATTTAGCTGTTACATTTCTCGAACATTTTTCTTCAAAAAGGTTAAGGTTAAAAGGTAATTCTTCGCTTTTTTACAAGTAAGTATACTTTTCACAAATTACAGTTCATATCGGACGTGTAGTAGGTCCTTCTCTTCTTCAGTCTTCACCCTGTAAGAAACACAATTTGGTTATGGGTCTTTGTATGACACTCGTCGTCGTCCGGACTTCAGCGCTGCGGACCATCCCCTTGGAGTCTGGCATAACCTTGGTGATTCTGCCCAACATCCAGTGATTTCTTGCTAGGGATGGTTCAACGACGAGGACGACATCTCCGACCTTAAAGTCTCTCTTCGTTCCGCGCTACCTTTGCCGTTCTTGAAGCAACGGCAAGTAGAGAATCTGATTTCCGCCGCCGTGTCTTGTTTCCAGGTGGATGTGGTGAAGAATAAGGTGTGTTCTGTGTTGTTTACTGAGTAGGGCGGGAAGCCGGCTTCCCCAGGCGTCGCTGATCTGTTCCGACGCCCCTACTCCAAACTTTTCTCTTTCTTTCTCTTTCTTCGATGGTACACCCGGTAGTGCGGCATGTACCATCCTCTTCGGCTCAGCTGTTCATCCGGGACTCCTGTGACGTACCCTCTCTCTAGGATTTTGGTCATCAAATCTCTGTGCTTCCGAAAGAAGTCTGAAATCCTGATGGGTTCCCTCCTCAAGGAGTCGAGTATTTGCCCGGCTATACCTCGGTTGCCTGGCATCTCCATGCAGACATCCCTCAGAGGTAGCTCGGTGCAGCAATGGCCATCCGAAAGATGTGCCGATGTGGCCACAGCGCGCACAAACTGCTTGTCATGTTGAGATGGCCCTTGCTCGTCCTCACGCCGGCGTTCCGGAAAATCTGCTTCGTAGTGCATGACTTCTATGGTCGACACAGAGATGCGATTAACGAAGTTCTGTTTTTCGGCGTCATCGAATTCTTTCTCTTGGCATTCGCTGACAGGCCCGTTGACTACCCAACCTAGGGCCGCCTTCACGGCATGCGGTCCGTTGTTTTGGCTGTTGATTGTCTCCCACGGCTCTTTAGCCTTGCGAAACCAAATGTTACATGACATGAAGCTCTCAATCTTCAAGCCTCTCGAGGCGAGATCGGTTGGACTCCAAGAGGTGTCAACCCTCGAGATCCACTGAGCTCCTGTAACAGCCCCTCTGACAACGGAGACACGGCCCGCCACAAATGTCTTTAGACGAAAAGCGTCATTTTCAGTGTACCTTAGTACCGTCATGCTATTCGTCCAGAAGACCAAATCCTTCAGGGGGAGTTGAAGTTCTTCCTTCAACACCCGTTCAATCTTGACTGGGATCACTGCAGCCGACAATTCCATCTTAGGGATTGTAGCCTGCCCTGCCTGTTGTAGCTTCTTTGCAATGTCCTCATTCCCGGCCCCGGTTTGTTCACCGCTTCTACACCCTGCACGTACGAGAGCACCACACTCAACAGCCGTACCTGTTGAGTTGTCATCTGCTTTGGTCTCCTCCTGTGAGTGATCTTGCTTTATGACGTGCAAAATAGCAGGATGCCTATAGGAACAGTCAGGGCAAGAGCTCTTTTCCTTACAGTCCTTAGCCATGTGGCCTGGCGTAAGACAGCTGAAACAAAGCTCTTGAGATCTCAGGAAGTCAGTTCTCTCGTTCAAAGGCCGCTCTTTAATCTTGCTGCACACATTCAACGCATGCTTCCCCTTACAGTACAAGCAGGGACTTTGGAAGGAGTTGGCTGACTTTACTGCTGGTGCCTTCTTCTCTAATTGTCCTCTCTCTCCGTCCTCTCTCTCTCTCGCTGTCCTCTCTCTCTCTCTGTCCTCTCTCTCTCTGTCCTCTCTCTCTGTCTCTCTCTCTCTGTTCTCTCTCTCTGTCCTCTCTCTCTCTCTGTCCTCTCTCTCTGTCTCTCTCTCTCCTCTGACTGTAGGGACGCTTGGCTGCGCCTGTGAGACGGTTGGTGCAGCAGCTTCAGATCCGACGTCATGCAAAGGCCTTTCAAGTTTAGCCTGGTCGCGGCTATAGGTAGTGCACCTTTCATTTCCACCGGTCGTAGGCTTCGATCCAGCTCTTGACCTCCGAGCATCTTTATTCTGGTCGTAAGCTCTTAATTTGGCATTTGCAGCTGCAATGGTAGCTTCCATCTGCAACCGCTCCTTTCTAGCTCTCAAATATGCCTCTTTTTCCTCAAATTCTTGCTGCAAGCGCATTTCCTCTTGCTGCCTTTCTTGCTGCAAGCGTCTTTCTTCTTGCTCAAGCGCTTGCCTCTGTATCATAGCCGCTTGGCTTGCTAACAGAGCTGCACGTTCTACTCTGGCTTTTGACCGCACTGAACTAGTAGTGGAACGTTGAGATGTGCGACTCGTAACTGTGTTAGCCCTAAAAGTGCTATCCTCCGATCTGATGACATTTTGCTCTCCATTCTCATTCACGACCCATCCCCGGTCAGCCTTTAGCGTATTTATTTTCTCCTTGGCAGCCTCCGTTTGGTTAGACGGCGCACCGCCACCTTCTTTTGGCATCATGTTTCCCACTAGCGACCACATCATGTTTCCCACTAACGACCACATAACTGTGACAATTCCTCGAACTCCTCACAGCTTCTAACTCTTCCCAACTTTCACCGACACTCGGGAAAGGAGTTATTGGATGTGTCTTTAGGGCACATACTTCTGTTTCCGGTGGCTAGCAGACTAGTAAAACTGAGAAAATTGTCAGACCTGACCCAGGGAACGCTTGCTTCAGCCGTGGATGGAGTTTCTTGTTGGTTCAGATGGTTCTTTCATCCATTAAGTCTCCTGACTTGATACTGGTTTTTCTGACTTTGATGTTTAGTCTTTCGACGTGATGCTGTAGACTTCGTGACTCTAGATGTTGCTTATGAGTCCTTTGATTTTAGCGAGCCTTTTGACTTAAAGTTGTTGCTATAGTCTTTTGACTTTTTTGTGAGTCTTTTGTTGTTGCTATAGTCTTTTGACTTTTTATGTGACTGCGCCAATGCGCCCCACTAGCCTCGGTCTCGATGTTTCTAGAAGTTTCTTTCCGACGCGTCACGTAAAGTAAATAAAGAGTCTTGAATCCAAGTTTGTCTTTTCTATCTTTACTAAAGTGAAAGGTCATACAGAGTGGGTGCAAATAAGGTGAATAAAGAGGGAAATGGAAAGATGAATTTCTGAGGTTTGTGGTTCTCCTATGTGTGTCGTGTTAGGCTCTGTATGTGTGGTGATGTTCTTTGCGTGTCAAATAGCGGTGAGCTCCTGCCCGTCACTGGGAGACCGGGCTTCCTTGTACTCCGTGGCTCCCGACAGGACTCACCCTACGTTGCGTTGTCAGACGGTGCTACTGGTTCTTCTTTGCTGTCCGTACGTGCCTTGTAGCGTTGCGTTTTCCCGTCTGTCCCCTGGGAGACCGTGCTTCTGCGCTTCTCGGCTCCCGACGGGAATCCGTCTTGTTTGCTACCTGCGGCTGCTACGTGACGTTTCACGTAACCTCCTTGTTACGTGACGTCCCACGTGACGTTCCTACGTTAGCATCCGTCCGTACGTGCCTTGTACGGTGCGCGTTCCCGTCTGTCACCCGGGAGACGGCCGATGTCACTCTTGCTTGGTTCTCACACGACGTTTACGTGACAATACGTGACGATACGTGACGGTCAAAAGACTGTGTAGCTTCTGTGGTCCAGGACGTCCTAATTCCCCGTCATCTCGGCTCATCCGATACTCTATGGTCTCGGGGTATCCTCCTGGCCACCAGACCGCGGCTTCTTATCCACACTACCTACGTAGCGTAGTTGTTTCCCCGTCTTCTTGTGTGGGTGTGTGTGTGTGTGTTGGTAAGATGTGTCTTCTCCCTGTGTGTTGGTGGGATGTGTCTTCTACGGTGTCCGTGTGCTCTCTGTGTCTGTGTGACCCCTAAGGCCTGAATTTATAGCAGGAAAGACCAAAGATGAAGGAACAAAGAATAAAGCGAGATCAAAGTCATCCAATCAGAAAGCATTCCCTGAACCTGAAGGCGGGACAAGAGCAGCTGCTATAAAAAGAATATATATATATATATATAGAATGGGTTAAAAATGCAGAGAAGAATTTCTCCAGCGTGAGATCAATAAAGTTACTTCTTCTTCTTCTTCTTCTTCTACTCCAGAACACAGAACGTACGAAATGGCTCCTACAGTGTTCAAAATTGTAAGTTTCTAAAGTTTCAAATTGTCCTTTTAACAATGAAAAACATGCCTGTTTTTCCCTGCCTAAACTGAATTTCAGTTTAAAGAGGGATTACTACACTTCTATACTGCATTTAGATCACCGTGTTACCTTTTATTGTTTTGAAAAAGCCATATTTACACAAAACGACGTATTAAAAAGTCTCTCTTCACTTCACTCTCGTTAAAACACTCCCCCTCCAGAGTGCTGCCATCACACTGTGTGCATCCCTCTAACAAAAACCCACAATCCTCTTTTCATTATGCTCATTTTGCTGTGGTAAATGGAATTGGCTTTAATCTGTTCATATCTAACATGTGCTCAGCTCTGGCAAATGGACAGGTTGCTTCTGGAAGGGCATCAGGTTTAAAATCTGTGGTTAATCCTATAATTCAAAGTTTAATTTGAATATTATACTTTTTTGGAGCTTTCTACCAGGTTATAATGTTGTTCCCTCATCCAAAACATGTCTGAAGAGGTTTTAGATGTCTCGTCGTCTCTCCCGGGCTCAATTCAAACCCTCCTTACGTTTAGCTGTACGGTTCTGTGCAAGGCTCCGCCCACAAGCTCCCACAGAACAATTCACCATAAGTATCCTTCTGGGACCTGAAGAAAAAAACGTGTATTTCATAGGGGTGTGAATCTTTCACTCACAAAACGGTTCGATTCGAATCTCGATTCACAGGCTACGATTCGATTCAGGGACGATTCATAAAATTAGTAAACGATCCGGTACGATTCGATTCGATACGATTCGATCCGATCCGGTTCGGTTAATTTCGATTCAGTACAAAGGTAGATAAGGTAGATATCAAAAATAAAAAAAGTAGTTATAAAACAAGCAAGTTGCCTATTAAAGGCAAAAATCTGAATGAATCAGAATTAGTGCTTCAGTCACAGTTTCAGTAACTGTATAAAAGTGCAACATATCACTGACAAGAAGATAGATATTACTAGGCAGTTATAGAAAACACTAGCATGTTAAATCCAACATGTCTTTTTATGCCTGTAATTAACTTTTCTTAACAAAAAAAAAAGAAAATCAGAGAGAGCTCTTAACACTGAATAATACTTTCTCTCCATCTCATAACATTACCTCAGTCTTTAATACAGAAATGCACCAATTCTGATTATACATTGTATTTTCCACACAAAAGTAAATTAGCCAAGTCAATTTTAGCCCAAATCAAATATACATTGCCAATACATGAATGTTGTCTAAATAAATCACTCAATCCACTAACCGTGACAATAAAAACGCTAGTATCATACAATTGTTATGGTCTATAGCTGCCATGCAGACTACTGGGCAAAGTGAAACATCAGACCAACAGTGAAAGTTTTATCAACGCGACACAACACTGGCACAAAAGTTAACCACGTATAGGAACCATGTCCATAAATAGCGGTAGCGCACCAAATTAATTTAACAACAGCTCAATAAAAGGAAACTTAGCTTAGCTTACCGATAAAGTAGATCTCCTGACGAGACACGACGTAGGCAGCGGGAAACCCGCCCTCCGCACAATGCGAATTGAGACACGGCTATACAGTACAATCATTTTGTGCTCGCTTCCGCATATAGCCCGCGCCGCTCGCATGATTGGCAGTTAACCAGCCAATAAGCTTCAACCCCAGGTAAGTGAACCACCCACCGTTCGCGAAAGAACGCAGACACACACAGGCGACTGCTGCACCATGAGAGAGACCGCTCAGGAGCTAGCAAACCGATTCTTGGCTGTAAATCCGGTGCATCGGACCTTTCG
This sequence comes from Paratrypauchen microcephalus, assembly GCA_036785185.1. NCBI lineage: Eukaryota > Metazoa > Chordata > Actinopteri > Gobiiformes > Gobiidae > Paratrypauchen > Paratrypauchen microcephalus. The sequence goes on along the minus strand of JAVJIX010000079.1, from coordinate 2,882,002 downwards.
TAGTGAATTTGGACCGATCCGGGCTCCGCTGATCGGTACACTCAGATCGCAGAGGTCACAGACCGATAACCGATCCAAATCGGTTAATCTTTACACCCCTAGTATTTCAGTTTTTTTTGTTTTTTTAATTTTCTATTTGGAGGTAAATGAACACCTTATCATTTACATTTTGTTCATTTTATTTGTATTCATAATGTTGTAACACGTCCTCTGTAATGAACTGTAATAGTGTTAAATCCATGTGACGTTAACAACCTAACAAAAACTTTTTTTTTTTTTGATTACCAATATCTCTGACGAGCTTCTACAGTCGCCTCAAAAAGTTTTTAGACCTTTTCACTTCTTATTTATTTATTATATTAGTATTTATGTATTGATCTGGTTTAGACGTGGTTTAAACCTGACTCACATTTGGTTCAGACCAGGTTTAGTCCTAGTTTAGACCTGACTTAGACCTGTGTGAAGAATCCCTCAGTCGTCCAGGTAGAATCCATGATAAAAGGAGAAATTCAATGTGTCAACTGGACAAATTTTATTTGGTCGAAAACGCCGCTCATCCCAGTTACTTCGTCAGTTCTGGTTCAAGTGCTGGTTAGACACTGCTTATATCTCGCTGCAGGGAGTAGCTAAGTATGCTGAAATTATTCTGAAACTATCCCACATCTTTGTTTTGAGTTTCTGTCAAAAGACAGAAAGTGTCGAAATGTTTTCGACCAAATAAACTTTGTCCAGTTGACAAATTGAATTTCTCCATTTATCATGACTTAGACCTGGTTTATTCCTGATTTTCTCCTGGTTTAGTCCTGTTTTGTCTTGGTTTATTCCTGATTTAGTTCTGGTTTAGTCCTAGTTTAGACCTGGTTTAGTCCTAGTTGAAACCTGGTTTATTTATTTATGTATTTATTTATCATAGTGCAGCCACAAACTAGAGTGTATCTCTAAACACTTAAAAGACAGACTGGTTAACTCAATGTCCACTATAAAGGACACAAATGAATGGGCGGGTCTCAGGAGGATATACAAAAACGTGATATAAAACATACACTACAACTTCACAAACCTGATTGTTTTCATTGAATACAGTATTTTCAAAACAATAAAAGGTAACACAGTGATCTAAATATGTTATACGTTTGCAGTTAATAAAGTAAAATATCCACCTGTAATGAAAAATTAGATTCTAAATAAATGCGCTTTTGTGTTTTGACCTCGGCCCATGTCTCATTATGAAGTCTATATTTAAATTCACACAGACCGGTGGGAGCGAGCGTACGGCAGCGCAGACTGGAGTTCACCGAGTCCCTCATCAACAAAGCTGCTCTCCACTATCGCTCCCTCCATCCTGCTATGGTTTTCCCTCTCTCCTCCTCTCCTGAGTCCGCTCCATCTCTCCGTTTATCTCCTCCCTCACTTCTCCTCTGTGTCTTGTCTTGTCTTCTTACCCCTCGTTTCCTCCTCTCCCTCCTACTCCTCCTCCTCTCCATGTCCTATTATAACACAGATGAGAAAACAGCGTAATATGGGCCTTTTAAAAACCCTTCTAATCTTTGAAGAGCTTTTCTCATGATCCGACCACAGTATTGTCTCCTTGGAGATGTTCATTGATCTTGCTTTCACTACATTACAGGTGTTTTATTGCTGAAAAACACCTGATGCCTCTCTACAGATCTGGTTTGTAACACAGGCATGTCGCATTGTGTATTTACTGTGGAGCTTTTTCATTTAAAAAAGTTTTATTTAAATGGATAGTGTTTTTTTGATGTGAATCTGTATGGGTTTCCTTCTAAAAGTGTCGTGCGGTAACACTGTCTTACCGCTGACAGTCTCGGCTCGTTCTGGAGCTCACGTAAGTAGGTCCGGTAAGTTCGCGGGGACAGTTAATAAAGCTTGTTTTTCTTCACAAAACAACATTTGTCCAAAAAGTGATATATCCTCCTGAGACCCGGCCATTCATTTGTGTCCTTCATAGTGGACACTGAGTTAACCAGTCTGTCTTTAAGTGTTTTGAGATAGACTCTGTGGCTGCGCTATGATAAAAAAATAATAATAATAAATTAATAAATTATCCAGGCCTAAACTAGGACTAAACCAGGACTAATTCAGGACTAAAAGAGGTCTAAATTAGGTCTAAGCCAGGTTTAAACCAGATCTAAACCAGATCTAAACCAGATCTAAACCAGATCTAAACCAGGTCTAAACTAGGTCTAAACCAGGTCTAAACCAGATCTAAATCAGATCTAAACCAGGTCTAAACCAGGTCTAAACCAGGTCTAAACTGGGACTAAACTATAATTAAAAGAGGTCTAAACCAGGTCTAAACCAGATCTAAACCAGGTCTAAACCAGATCTAAACCAGGTCTAAACCAGGTCTAAACCAGGTCTAAACCAGGTCTAAACTGGGACTAAACTATAATTAAAAGAGGTCTAAACCAGGTCTAAACCAGGTCTAAACCAGGTCTAAACCAGATCTAAACCAGGTCTAAAGCAGGTCTAAACCAGATCTAAACCAGGTCCAAACCAGGTCTAAACCAGGTCTAAACCAGGTCTAAACCAGGTCTAAAGCAGATCTAAATCAGATATAAACCAGGTCTAAACCAGATCTAAACCAGATCTAAATCAGATCTAAACCAGGTCTAAACCAGGTCTAAACCAGGTCTAAACCAGGTCTAAATCAGATCTAAACTGGGTCTAAACTATAATTAAAAGAGGTCTAAACCAGATCTAAACCAGATCTAAACCAGGTCTAAACCAGGTCTGAACCAGGTCTAAACCAGGTCTAAATCAGATCTAAACTGGGACTAAACTATAATTAAAAGAGTTCTAAATCAGGTCTAAACCAGATCAATAAATAAATAATAATATTAAAAAAAAAACAAATAAATAATAAATACATTAATTAATTAATTAATTAAACAGGAGTCTAAAAACTTTTTGAGGCGACTGTAGAAGCTTGTCAGAGATGTTGGTGGTCAGAAAATGTTTTTTTTGTTGTCGATGTTGTTAACTTCACACAGATTTAACACTATTACAGTCCATTACAGAGGACATGTTACAAAAATATGAATACAAATAAAATTAACAAAATGTAAGGTGTTCATTTACCTCCAAATAGAAAATTACAAAAAATAAAAAATACAAAATTTGAAATACTTTTTTTCTTCGGGTCCCAGGAGGATATTATTTCTGTCACAAACAGTTGTTCGAAAAAGTCCAGCAGCCTAATTCGCATTCGCATATTTTCTCTAGATTCGTATCACGTTAGCTTTATTAGCCTGTTCACTTGTTAGCGGATGTTTACGGCGGATATTTACAAGTGAACAGGCTAGGCTAGGCTACGCGCGCAGTGATACAATCCGACAGAAAAGAGCACCATGCGAATTTAGGCTGCTGGGTATTTTTCCGGACAACTGTTCATGACGAAAATTAAGATTAAGCTGAAATGACACCAAAGTGCTATGGGTGAGTAAAACAACTTGTTTTATTACCGAAATAAGGCTCAGATTGTAAAAAAAAAACAACGTTAATTCTCCTGTAAGATTAAGTCTTTATTTGACTTCTGCATTTGACCCATCCTTTTCAGGAGCAGTGAGCAGCCATCTTTCGGCGCCCATCTTTTGGACAAATGTTGTTTTGTGAAGAAAAACAAGCTTTATTAACTGTCAGCGGTAAGCCAGTGTTACCGCACGACACTGTTAGAAGGAAACCCATACAGATTAACATTTTTTTTTTAAAAACGCACTATCCCTTTAAAAAGAGTTATTTTCCAGTTCAAATTGTTTATTCGTTTTCAAAATCCAGTTTGTCGAAAACATGTTTTTGGTGTTTGTACAAATGGCAGAAAGTCCAGTGTGTTATTTGTGAATAGAGAGTTTTGTTTCATCACAGTTGTGTCCTGATTAGAAAAGCGTGGGCGCCAGTTTTAAACACGTCCAGAACAAACCTCACACTGTATTATTGTGCGTCCACAAATGGAGCTCAGGTCTGAACTCTGCTGCAGGATTTTCCTCGGTGCTTTTGGTGCCACAGGTGGAGGTTTGAGTCGACGAGTGCTTCAGTCTGATGAGAACCAACAAAGCCCCATGAGACCCGGGTCCACAGCTCTGAGATCAGACCCACTCGCCAACAAACCTGGTTATTCAAACCGCTTCTCTGACCTTGCCCACTATACTCCCAAAAAAAACAGATTCTTTTAAAAACAAGATATAGTTGAAATAAAGTGTGTGTGTGAATGGGTGAGTGGTTCATTGGCATAAAGGACTTCGAGTGCCTTTAAAGTAGAAAAATTCTATAAAAAACTGTATAAAAAACGTGACCATTTATCATTTATAAAGGCAAACAAGTCAGATCTGTGGAGAGGCGACCCCATTCACAGAAATAATGCATGTTTTTATTTTTAAGAAGAATAAAAGTTTACATAATTGAAGAATACATTAATTTGGCTTTAAAATCGGAATAAATGTTTGCATGGTCTTTTTAAAGCGGAATCAGCTTTTATTCAAAATTAAATTATTGTATTTGGAATTAGAGGAGAATTAACGTTTTTTTACAATCTGAGCCTTATTTCGGTAATAAAACAAGTTGTTTTACTCACCCATAGCACTTTGGTGTCATTTGGAGCATTTCCGGAGATGTTTTAGATTAGCGATATCCGTAACGTGAGTTCTCGGGGCATATTTTTGCGGTCTCCAAATAACACAAACTTTAGCACTTTTCAAATCATAGAAGCTCGATGTCTTAGTCTACACTTTCGTTTGAGTCAAAAGTGGCCTGTAATCCGAGATTTATCCATAGTTTCGAGTAGATGAGGAGGACAGTGCGCATGTGCGGAGTCACAGCTGATTTCGCTCTCAGCTCTCGGGACCCAAACATGAAAGGCAAAGCTGTAAGACGTTTGGACCATCGTGTTTGCAGTACCCACTTCAGTCAGGGCGATTTTTTACCAGCAAAGGAAAAGAAAGAAGGGCAGCGGATTCAGCGCACGATTCTGAGAAGTAATGCGAAACCGATGGCTGTTCTCTGCTGCTCCTAAAACTGTCTCTGCTTCATTCTTTCCATATCCATTCTGTCTCCTCATCCGTATACTCCTCTTCAGTCCTCAGTCCTCCATAAGTCCTCTTCAGCCTCAAAGTCCCAATCTTCTGCCATGTGTCGCTCGCAACAGAAAAGTTATGAGCGTCTTCTTATCTGCAAATCAGCTGTGACTCCACGCATGCGCACTGTCCTCCTCATCTACTCCAAACTATGGCTAAATCTCGGATTACAGGCCACTTTTGACCACACGAAATCGTAGGCTAAGACATTGGGCTTCTATGATTTGAAAAGTGCTAAAGTTTGTGTTATTTGGAGACCGCAAAGTAATGCCCCGAGAACTCACGTTACGGAGATCGCTAAACTAAACATCTCCGGAAATGCTCCAAATGACACCAAAGTGTTATGGGTGAGTAAAACAACTTGTTTTATTACCAAAATAAGGTTCAGATTGTAAAAAAACGTTAATTCTCCTTTAAAGCTGTCATGTAAACGTGGCAAATGTAACTTTCTTTCTTGCCCTAAAGTTGTGTAGAGTGTGGAGCTGCTCAGAACACACTTGTGCACTCAAACACATAAAAGCTTGCTCTGGACTCTTGATGTTGTTTTGGTGACCCCGGCGTGACCCCTGTGTGGCGGGAACAGTGTGCCAGGCCATTAGTCATGTGAAGAGTGGACATGAGGTCACGGGGTCATGTGACTTCCCCCGAGAGCGCAGGTGTGATGCGAGCGCAGCGCACAGCGAGTCTTGTGTCGGCGTGACCTGCTCTGTTCAAAGTCTGTCTGCTCCCAGGACTGTTTTTGTTTTACTAAAGGATTTTTTTCTTTAATATTTTATGAACGTGAGCTATCTGTGTTGCCAGATATGAAGTCAACACTTTTAAATCAAATATGGATTTTACTGATCACAGTTGATTTATTCGCAATTACCAAAAAATGATGTAAAAGTCAGGGATGAAAGAGTTCCGTTTTTTAGCGGATCTCCGCTTTTTTTTTAGCTGCAGGTTTGTTTGTTTTTGTTTTTTTATCTGTGCAAATTCGTTGAGAAAGATTTTGGGTGTATATATATATATATAGTTGTGTTTAGGGTCGCCAACCGTCCCCTGAAAAACAAAATCGTCCCGTATTCAGAACAAAAGTACATGTCTCGTATTAAACTTCGGGCCGCGCGAGCCCGTGTCTGGAGCCGCGGACCGAGCGAGTGAGCGCAGCTCTCGCAACAGCCTGTACCATTGCGTGTACACAGGTTAAACTTTATAAAACATCCTATACCTCATCCTACCTGCCCGTGTCTCACTTAACGCGTCGCTCCTCGCTTTTTCACCTGCGCCTTTTAGCGCGCATAAGCTCCTCCTCACTGCGGTCCGATTAGACGAAGTGCAAAGCAAAAACAAATCCAGTATACTACTAGTAGACCTACCTGTTAATGAAATGTGTTGGTTTTTTTTAACTTTTATGTACAGTTTTACTTTATTGCTAACATATAGCATATAGAAATCCAAATTTCAGAAATTTAAAATTTTCCAGCGCCGTGACTTTCCGCTTTTTTCATGATTGGCCACTTTCATCCCTGAAAAGTTGTTTTGTGTTTTGTTTTTTAAAGCCCCAGTGTGTAGGATTCGTGGCGCATAGGTGGATGGTGCTATTGCACTTTGTTTTAGCTACGGCAGACCTCGAGTGTCACCCGGGCGCTACTGTATAAATAAAACACGGTCCTGTTTTTTTTTGTTTTTTTTTTCTCATGAAAACACACATTCCCGATCATGTACCATGACACTCTACACATCAAATGAAACCTTACAGTCTCCTCTTTTTGACTATGCAATTCATTTCCCTGCAAAACAATCACTCCCCGAGCACATGGGGCTTTTATACGGAAAAGCGCAAAACAAGGTTAGCTTACCTTAGAATGCTTTGCACAGGTCAAACTCTGTATTTCACCATAAACTTGCTCTCAATTTGTCCGTAAGGATCCAGCGAATAAAATCCAGTGAAACAATTTAGTCCAAAACACGTGTTAGATCCATTACGACGTCTGATCCGGCAGCCTGCTTGTGTTGTCTACCCAAAACCACGAGCCTTGCCGAAGGCGGAGCCCAAATGTCGTTCTGCGGCTCTCGTATTCAAAATGGCTGCCTCTGCATGGGGAAGATCCCCCTTTTATGTGACTATATCTAAGTCCAAAAGAATACTTTGATTTCATGATGGAAGTGAAAAGGCTTGGAAAACAATGTATTTTTGAATGGGTATCTTCAATTTCAGTAATTAACGGGTAAAAATCTTACACACTGTCCCTTTAAGTCATCCAGTCAAAAAGCAGAATGAGCCCTCACCTTGGGTTGCCAGATCCAACGGCTCAAACCAGTTTGGGTTCGATTACAAGTTAAAGAAAATATATCTGTAGCTTGTCCTCTTATAATCACATCTGACCCTGCGTCTCCAGAGGCTTCACCTGCAGACAGAGACACATCCAAGTTTGTCTCCTTCTCAGTTCATGGGCGGGCCTCATATCCAGAATTCCCTCCCTGAGCTGCAGAGGCTGCACTAGCACTGATTCATGATTGGTGCAGGGACTGGCCATTTTAGGGTTAAACCAACTGGATTCCAGCAGAATGTCTTGAACCAAAACAAACACCAAATTCGACCAATGTTTTTGTAACTAAGAATGAATCAGAATTACAATTCTTCTCAGTAAAAGCTGCATTTCATTTGATGTTTACTTCATATCTGGGAAAACAGGAAGATCAAGTTTATAAAATGTAAATCAAAATTGTACATACAGTTCCTTTAAAGGAGAATTAACGATTTTTTTTTACAATCTGAGCCTTATTTCGGTAATAAAACAAGTTACTTTAGTTTAGCGATATCCGTAACGTGAGTTCTCGGGGCACATGTTTGCGGTCTCCAAATAACACAAACTTTAGCACTTTTCAAATCATAGAAGCTCGATGTCTTAATCTACACTTTCGTTTGAGTCAAAAGTGGCCTGTAATCCGAGATTTATCCATAGTTTCGAGTAGATGAGGAGGACAGTGCACATGTGCGGAGTCACAGTTTATTTCGCTCTCAGCTCTTGGGACCCAAACATGAAACGCAAAGCTGTAAATTATGGATAAATCTCAGACAACAACTTGTTTTATTACCGAAATTAGGCTCAGATTGTAAAAATAAACCGTTAATTCTCCTTTAAATCTACTGGAGCACGTTACTTTGCAGCGATTCTCTTCACTAAAGTAACAGAAGTTGCAGTAGTTATTGTAGTATTAGCAGTATTATTTGTAGTAATCTCTGCAGCGTGTAGTAGTAGAGTCGGCCTGACCCTCAAATCTGCACCCGAGGGCTTATAAAGGAAGAGAAGTAAAGCACATACACAAACCCGATGGGAGAAGAAGCATAGAGCAGAAACATGCAGGTGAAACATGCAGGTGAAACATGCAGGTGAACACAGTCTGGGGCATAAAGGGCGCCATGTTTGAGATAAAAATGTAAGCTAAAATGGAATGTAAAAATGGAACAGTGAAAAATTGTACTCAAGAAAGAGTAATGTTACTTCAGAATAAATTTACTAATAGAAGTACTAAGTAGTGATCCAAGAAATGAGTAAAGAAGTATTTGGGAAATCAACTGGTCAATTAACAATAACTGTTGGAACATAACGTTTGATTTAGTGAATATATCAGGGGACAGACACGAAAATGAAACAAACGAAATCATATCTCTAAGAGTATTTGTGAGGGAGCTGTAGACCACGCCCTCACTTATCAGGCGTATACCTTCATGTTTCTATTTTTATATAATTCAGCGAGTGCTCGGTTCGGAGCGTCCTTGGAGGGGGATGTGCGTCATATCCGGCGCTACAACCGCCGTTCCATTCGTTTTTTGTCCCCTGCACAGTTAAGACGTGGTCTGAACAGCGCAGTCGTTTCCATGTAAATCGGGGCGTGGACCAAGCGTGCAAACGTGCACGCTTCACACACTCAAAAGCCCCAGCATGCACAGCGCGGCAGGATATATGACTACAAAGACCGACTCGCCAGCGACACCCACAAGTGAGAGTTGCGACGTCACTATAAAATATACGTACTGGTTCACCTCACCTACAACTATGCTACATGAAACTCTTCATAAACTAGACTAAACATGTGTGACAGTAGCCGTAACGGCATAGTTCACGGCACCTGTGTTACCGTTCACATGCTTTTCCCCTTACACTTCTATATTTCCTTTGCTGTTGTAATGCTGGATATTCTACAGTATCGCCATGTCCAACGTTTACTCTAAGCTGTGCACTGTTCGCACATTCTCAGCGCACAAGAAAACTTATGCAGCGCACTGTAAATCAGGGATGAAAGAGCTTTTAGCGGATCTCCGCTTTTTATTCAGCCGCGGGGTCATTCTTTTATATCTGCAAAGTGCGAGCCGCGCAGGGGGGTGCATTTCGGATGTCGCGCACAGGGCTCCAAGGAGCACTCAGGGAGTTAGTGTGTTTGCTTAGACACATTAAAAATTAGGGGGGACATTGGACATGTCCCAATTCCAAGTATTACTAGTCGCAATAGAATAATATTTGTGTCTTTAGGGAACAAGGAGCAGACCACCCGGCTCAATGAGCTGAGGCGGGACCTGTTCCATTTCGCAGACGAGAAAACGAGAAATGTAGTGCACTAAGGACCGAGCGAGTATGCGCCGTCTCGACTGCAGACCGAGACCACACTCACAAGCGTGCCGTCGCTGGATTGGAAAACGGCTGTAGTATATACTTAATTTGATGCACAGTTATATAGTCAGTTGAGTCATTAAGTTGCCATGTTAGTTTTCACTGTTCACTCCTCTTTTTCCTTTGCCTTCGAGGTGATTGGTGGAGACATTGATTTGGAGGCGTGTCCTTATCAGTGCAGTTCAGGTGCGCCCCATCGTCCTGATCTGGACTCTACCAAGTGCTGCTTTGGGAGGGGAGGTTTATCTGGGGAAATTATTTTAACCAACTATTGATATATGAACTAATATTTAAAAACTGATTATACACCAACAATGTGCAATATTTTGTATTTTACTATATATTATATTTATGAAATGTGAACCTGTAACTAGTGCAATAGATTTGGTAGTTTTTGTCTGTGTAAAGGTACCTGTGTCTGGGGCTTAGTGGTTTAGCCTGGGCTTTATAAGTGGATTTTTGTTTCACTGTCTGGGTTGCCTGTTGTCTGTTATGGGGAGATGCTGTTGTTTAACTCTGCAAATGGTGTTGCCCAATAAAAAAGAAAGAGGCTGTGAAGAGCTCAAAGTTTTTCTTCCTTTTTTTGTTTGACCATTCGGGTGCTACGGTTGTCCTGGGCTAGTGAGAGGCCAGTTACATCAACAATCTTGCAGTATTGTTACATTCTTCAACATATTACTCTAGATGGTTGGGGTGTGAATTAGCCCGGGACATGCACGGTCTGTATCAAACATGACAAAAAGAACGGAAAAAATATCACAGGACTAAAAACATGGCAGTTTTCGGCAGAATCACTGAGCGAAGCACAAAGGCAGTGTATGACCCAATTAGTTTTGTCATTTGAGGACGAGTAAATTTAAACGTACAAACTGAAGAATGTGCTGCTAAAATGACCACCTGAAAAAGACTCTCCACATCACACCAGTCTGCCCTCTGTTTTCTTCTGTCTTTCTTGAAAAAACTCCAGATGCTGATTTGAAAAAGTGCTCATTCTGAGTCGTGCTGTGAAGGGCCCCCGGCGTGTGATTGGTGGTCCCCATGGAGACCAGCCTAGCAGGAGCGGGACGGGATGACAGAGTGTAACTTTATTTATTTGGCTGTGCTCGGAGCGGAGATGTGCTCATATCTGCACTTTTTACAGCTTTGTTTAAACTCCCAGGAGCATAAAGGCAGTGGACAGAAACGTGGAGTCTTTGTAGAAGTTGGTGACGGGGAAAAACGTGTCTTAGTTTTGTCATCACTGTCACTGCTGCTCTGGGATTCATATGAGGAGAACACACGGCTGGGCCTGGTAGAGGGAAAACTGGTACAAAACTGTGGTTGTGTCCATTAGGCAAGACACTTGTGTGGTGTGGGTGAAGATCAGAGGGGCTAATGGTGCAGACTGGCAGCCTCACTCCATCAGTTTGCCCCAGGACAGCTGTGGCTACAATAGTAGTTTACCCCCACTGGGTGTGGAGTGAATGAACCAAATGGTAAAAGTATTTTTATTAGAATCACAGCGGCAGAAGGGTTACCTGGCCAGCCAAATGATATCTCTCTGTATTTCCTATACAGCGCGATACCATTTGGACACCCTCCATCCACCCTCGCTCCCCCGGTTAACAACGGACTCTGCGATTCTGATTCGTTCAAAGATGGTGACGTCAGTGCACCCGCCTTTGCCCGCAAAGTCACTCTTAGGCAGCGGAAGTTCCTCCTCAGTTTTGAATCAAGATGGCGCAATCTCTGATTGGTTCACTTAGCTGTCTGTCTACGCGCAACTGCAGCGCATTTTGGACCAAGCGTTACCAGACTCGCCGCTGGTACAGCGATGAGTCATGGATTCTTCCAGGCAAGCAGAAGGGACCATGTGGGTTAATGACTCATGGTTTGATATCAGTTTGACATGTGTGTGCGCACACTCACACACGCACGCACACACTCGCACACGCACACACTCTCGCACACACTCTCACACTCTCGCACACACTCTCACACACACACTCTCACACACATGCGCACGCACACACACATGCACACACTCACACATGCGCACACACTCTCACACACACACGCGCACACACTCTCACACACGCACGCGCACACACACATGCACATGCGCGCGCACACACACACATGCACACACTCACACACATGCGCACACACACACTCTCACACACATGCACACACACTCTCACACACATGAGCGCACACTCGCACACACTCACACACTCGCACACACACACTCTCGCACACACTCTCACACACATGCACACACACTCTCACACACATGCGCGCACACTCGCACACACTCACACACTCGCACACACACACTCTCGCACACACTCTCACACACATGCACACACTCGCACACACTCGCGCACACACACACACATGCACACACTCACACACATGCGCACACACACACTCTCACACACATGCGCACACACTCTCACACACATGCGCGCACACACACACATGCACACACTCTCGCACACATGCACACTCGCACACATGCACACACTCGCACACATGCACAAACTCTCGCACTCACACTCACACACACTCACACACATGCAGACACACATGCGCGCACACACACACACACACACTCACACACATGCGCGCACACACACACACTCACACACATGCGCGCACACACACTCGCACACACTCTCACACACATGCACACTCTCGCACACATGCACACACTCTCACACACACATGCACACACTCTCGCACACACTCTCACACACACTCACACACATGCACACACTCTCGCACACACTCTCACACACACTCACACACATGCACACTCTCACACACATGCACACACTCTCACACACACTCACACACATGCACACTCTCACACACATGCACACACTCTCACACACACTCACACACATGCACACTCTCACACACATGCAAACACTCTCACACACACTCACACACATGCACACTCTCACACACATGCAAACACTCTCGCACACACTCTCACACACACTCACACACATGCACACTCTCACACACATGCACACACTCTCACACACACTCACACACATGCACACACTTTCACACACATGCACACACTCTCGCACACACACTCACACACATGCACACACTTTCACACACACTCACACACATGCACACACTCTCACTCACACTCACACACATGCACACACACTCACACACACACTCACACACATGCACACACTCTCACTCACACTCACACACATGCACACACACTCACACACACACTCACACACATGCACACACTCTCGCACACACTCTCACACACATGCACACTCTCACACACATGCAAACACTCTCACACACACATGCACACACTCTCGCACACACACTCACACACATGCACACACTCTCGCACACACACACATGCACACACTCTCACTCACACTCACACACATGCACACACTCTCGCACACACACACATGCACACACTCTCACTCACACTCACACACATGCACACACTCTCACTCACACTCACACACATGCACACACTCTCACTCACACTCACACACATGCACACACTCTCACTCACACTCACACACATGCACACACTCTCACTCACACTCACAGACATGCACACACTCTCACACACACTCACACACATGCACACACTCTCGCACACACTCTCACACATGCACACACTCTCACTCACACTCACACACATGCACACACTCTCGCACACACTCTCACACACATGCACACTCTCACACACATGCACACACTCTCACACACACATGCACACACTCTCGCACACACACTCACACACATGCACACACTCTCGCACACACACACATGCACACACTCTCGCACACACACACATGCACACACTCTCACTCACACTCACACACATGCACACACTCTCACTCACACTCACACACATGCACACACTCTCACTCACACTCACACACATGCACACACTCTCACTCACACTCACACACATGCACACACTCTCACTCACACTCACACACATGCACACACTCTCACTCACACTCACACACATGCACACACTCTCACTCACACTCACACACATGCACACACTCGCACACACTCACACACATGCACACACTCGCACACACTCACACACATGCACACACTCGCACACACGCTCACACACATGCACACACTCTCACACACATGCACACACTCTCACACACATGCACACACTCTGGCACACACACTCACACACACATGCACATACTCTCGCACACACTCTCACTGACACTCACACACATGCACACACTCTCACTCACACTCACACACATGCACACACTCTCACTCACACTCACACACATGCACACACTCTCGCACACACACTCACACACATGCACACACTCTCGCACACACACACATGCACACACTCTCGCACACACACTCACACACATGCACACACTCTCGCACACACACACATGCACACACTCTCGCACACACTCTCACACACATGCACACACTCTCACTCACACTCACACACACACTCACACACACACACTCGCACACACACTCACACACACACAGTGGTGTATAATATATGCTGAAATGTGTCACTATTTCATGAACATAAAATAGTTTTGTGTCTTTCCACTGGTCCAGACTGCAGAAGTCTGCAGAAGCTGAAGCTGAAGCTCTGGTTCTGCTGAAATCACAGCTTCAGTTGAACACCCGTGTCCTGGGAGTGGCTCAAACTTTACAGCATTTTTGAAATTACATGAGAAGAGACGAGCTTACACGACCCCAAGGAATGCTTTTATTGTCTGAAAGTATTTGAAAGACGAAGGTAAAAGTCACCTCCCTGATGCACTGTTATCTGAAGAGCAAAATCCAGCTCTGAAATCTCTAATTATCACCACGACAACGGCAGCTCCCTCTGCCCACAAAGCTAAACAATAACACCAAAACTGCCAAGAGGAAGACATTTTGAAAAGATTCGCCTCGTGAATTGTGTTATGGCGTTAGCTTATTCAAAGGATTACAAGACTGGTTAAACTAGCGGCGGGTTTGAAACAGACTAAAGCAGGATCAGCCAAATGTCAAACATGTTTAGCATTTTGAATTTAGAATTCTCACTTTTTGTTTCAGTGGTTTATGTCTCATGTTGCCATTTAATCTTTGAGAATTTGCGAAAACAAGATACGCGGAGGACAATAGGAAGCAAAGGAGTGTGGGAGTTTCCATTTTTAGCTAAAACAACAAACTTTTTGCTCAGTGTTGAATGTTTAAAGGTCTTCTATATTACACAAAATATATTGTGCCATGTTCTAATGTTGTTACCTCCTCAAAAACAGACCTGGGGTTGTGTTTTTTGTTTCAGTCACACGTGTTTGAGTAATCCTGCATTATTCTGTCTACGTCTACAAAGCTCAAAACGCTCTGTTCCACCTTGTGATGTCATGTAGTTTTCAAGTGAACAGCTCCTTTGACCTTTTTGTTCAGTAGAGACTGGCAATGTCGGAGGCGACGCCGTCCAAACGATTCTAGTAGGGATGCACGATATATCGGCATTAACATCGGTATCGGCCGATATTGCCAAATTTTTAACGTATCGGCCCGATGTGTAAAAGGGGGCCGATATTTGTCAGTACAGTAATCACTCGAATTAAAGGAAAAGTAACGTTTTTTTACAATTTGAGCCTTATTTCGGTAATAAAACAAGTTGTTTTACTCACCCATAGCACTTTGGTGTCATATGGAGCATTTCCGGAGATGTTTTAGATTAGCGTTAGGCTAACGCCGTTAGCCTAGCGCGACTTATAGCCATAGCTCGGGGCATTCCCCGAGCATGTAATATGCCCCGTGCGGGCTCCAAATAACACAAACTTTAGCACTTTTCAAATTGATGTCTTTAGTCTACGATTTCGTTTGGTCAAAAGTGGCCTGTAATCTGAGATTTATCCATAGTTTACAGCTTTGCGTTCCATGTTTGGGTCCCGGGAGCTGAGAGCACAGTCCGCGCATGCGCACTGGCGTCCTCATCTACTCGAAACTATGGCTAAATCTCGGATTACAGCCCACTTTTGACCAAACGAAATCGTAGACTAAAGACATCGAGCTTCTATGATTTGGAACTCAACTTTTGCCATCAAACAGCATATGAATAAAACAGGAACAGTGACATAATAACAATTAAACAATAACAATACTGAACAGGTGAGATGCGTTGTACCAGGTGCAGGTGTTTGAGGTGTGATAGACCAGCCCCCGAGCAAGTTTCCCGTAAACTGTCCAATTAGAACTCTGCAACAGAGTTCTGCTCTTGCACACACACAAAAAAAACAACACTCAAAAAAATGCAAATGCTGGCAAACAGCTAAGTGACAATTAGCTGTTGCAAATTTGCTACGCAGGCCCGGAAAGCGTAGTGAAGTGTGGGGGGGAAGGGGGAGGGCGGAGAAGTGTGCACGTGGACAAAAATCTCACACGGTGGTTTAGTCCTGGTTTAGACCTGGTCTAGTTTCGGTCTGGTCCTGGTCTAGTTCCAGTTTGGTCCCCCCCCCCTTCCCCGCGTCCCTAACCTGGGAAATCCCAGGCTGCTTTCATTCGTTCCGATCTGAAAGACAGCCTGGCAACTAGGCTAAGCGAGCTCTCCCGATTCTGGGAACCAATCAGAGAGCGGGGAGGGGTGGAAAGACTGTGACGCGTACTAGAAGAAGTGAACTTTATTGATCTCACACTGGAGAAATTCTTCTCTGCATTTTAACCCATCCTATATATATATATATATATATATATATATATATATATATATATATATATATATATATATATGATAAAAGGAGAAGTTCAATTTGTCAACTGGACAAAGTTTGTTTGGTTGAAAATGTTTCGCCGCTCATCCGAGAGGCTTCGTCAGCTCATATATATATAATATATATTAGGAGCAGTGGGCAGCACACATTCCTACGCCCGGGGACCATCTCCATGATCTTCTTGCTTCGGTTTGGTCAGGACCTAAGCTGGAGGATTTTACCTATGGTGCATGTTTTGGGTGACAAACGGAAACTTGTAGTTTGAACTGACAACTGACATGATTGGCTATGGGCTACGTATACGCCAAATGATAGACATTCGTAACGCCCAATAAACGGCCGTTGGCGATCGTAAACCACACCTCCACTACGAGATATTCAGTAGGTGCTCCCAGAACATATCTCACTGTGATATGGTCTGGTGTAAACCAGGCAACCTCGTCCCCCATCTATAACATCAATCGGCAAAGGTCCCTTAGCCAATCAGGAAGTAGAATGTTACACTATTTTAAAAAAATTGAAAAAAAGAAGGAAAAATCAGGAGTCAAAAGGAGACATTCAAAAATTCACTTTGCATGATTATCAGTCTGTATAAATGTTATCTCAGAATAAAAAAATAAAAAATATCGGTATTGACTAGCATTTTCACATCGGTGCATCCCTAGTGACGGTGTGTGGAGTTTTGTGTTTGAGAGAAGCACTCACAGGGTTCATATTTAAGCTGAGGTAAAATGCTCCTACAGGTCTCGGAGGTGCATTAAATCATTTTCCACTTGTTGATTGATGTTATAGCTTTTCCCAGAATGTTCCACGGTGCATTAACGTGATCTATCTACGTGAACACAAGCACGTACAGATCACATCTGTGGAGAGGCACCACCGTTCAGAGTAAGAATGAATTTTTCAAGGTGTTTTGTTTTTCCATCTGTAAACCATAAATGCCAAAGGGACCCATTCAAGGGACCCTCAGGTGAATAGGAAAAAATCTTATATTTAGACATATCATTTTGAAACTTCTTCTGTAGTTTGCTCACAGAAATGTAAGAAAAAAAAGGTATCACAAGTTTTTCACCCTCTAATGTTTAAGGCAAGTCAAGACTGCCAAAGTGAAATCGACAGCATTTAGCTAAAGGTACAATGTTTGGAAGATTGAACACAACCAACTTTACATCTGCACACAAAATCCAACCCAACTTTATTTGTATAGCATATTTTACCAACACAAAGTCTCCAAAGTGCTACAGAGTAAAACTAAAGCATTATATTAAAGGTGCACTGTGTAACTTTTTGGTTGGGGGTCCTTCACCTGCTTGTTGACATTAAACAGCTTTTCTTTACATTTATTCAATTACAGATGGTTTAATAGCTCAAAAATGCCCATGAAAAAAAACAGCACAAAAGTTGCATAGTGCAACTTTAAAGGAGAATTAACGTTTTTTTTTACAATCTGAGCCTTATTTCGGTAATAAAACAAGTTGTTTTACTCACCCATAGCACTTTGGTGGTGCATTTCCGGAGATGTTTTAGATTAGCGATCTCTGTAACGTGGGTTCTCGGGGCACATGTTTGATGTTTGCGGTCTCCAAATAACACAAACTTGAGCACTTTTCAAATCATAGAAGCTCCAAGATTTATCCACAGTTTCGAGTAGATGAGGACAGTGCGCATGTGCGGAGTCACAGCTGATTTCGCTCTCAGCTCTCGGGACCCATACATGAAACGCAAAGCTGTAAATTATGGATAAATCTTGGATTACAGGCCACTTTTGACTCAAACGAAAGCGTAGACTAAGACATTCAGCGTTATTTGGAGACCGATGTGCCCAGAGAACTCACGTTACGGATATCGCTAACATCTCCGGAAATGCACCACCAAAGTGCTATGGGTGAGTAAAACAACTTGTTTTATTACCGAAATAAGGCTCAAATTGTAAAAAACGTTAATTATCCTTTAAAGGAACCACTCCAGACTCAGATAAGTTTAAGTGAATAGTGAAATGATGACAAACTCATGATGAGGAAGAGTTGAGATGTTAGGGTGGGTTTGGGCCAAAGCTGAAGCAGCTCTGGTGTTGAAATGATGCCAGAGTCTTTAAAGTGCTGTTGACTTACCACACACATGTTCCTCTCCTCTCTCCTATCTCCTCTCTTCTCTCTTCTCTCCTCTCCTCTCTCTTGTGCTCCGGGGGGCTGGGTTGCCAGATCCTGCTTTCAGAAGGCAGGCTGCAGGCTGTGCTCTCTTCAAAAGCATGTGTGTGTCACTCTACGGGTGTGAGCGAGGGAGTCTGTGGAGAGAGGGGGAGGAGAGAGAAAAGAGAGGGGGAGGAGAGAGAAAAGAGAGGAGAGGAGAGAGAAAAGAGAGGGGAGAAAAGAGGGGGAGGAGAGAGAAAGGAGAGGGGAGGAGAGAAAAGAGGGGGAGGAGAGAGAAAGGAGAGGGGAGGAGAGAAAAGAGAGGGGGAGGAGAGAGAAAAAAGAGAGGGGAGGAGAGAGAAAAGAGAGGGGAAGGGAAAGAAGCTAAATAGGGAGGGTGAGAGAGAAAGGGAGGGAGAGAAGAGAGTAAGAAAGGAAGTGAGAGAGAGAGTGGGGAGGAGAGAGAAGAAAAAAGAGAGAGAGAGACCGGAAATGAGAGAGGGGAGAGAGACAAAAGAAGGGAGAGAGAGGGTGGGGGAGAGAAGAGAGAGAGAGGGGGGGGGATAAGGGTGAGGAGAGAGAAGGGAGAGAGGGGGGGGAGAGGGAAGGGAGAGAAGCTAGAGGAGAGGGGGAGAGAGAAAAGGGGGGTGGAGGGAGAGAGAGAGAAAAGAGGCAAGGAGAGAATAAAGAGGGAGGGCGAGAGAAAGAGGGAGGGAGAGAGAAAAGAGAAAGGAGGGGAGAGAGGGAGAGGGGAGGGGGAGGGGAGAGAGGGAGAGGGGAGGGGGGAGAGAAGAGAGAGAGAGAGGGGAGGGGAGAGAGACAAAAGAAGGGAGAGAGAGGGTGGGGGAGAGAAGAGAGAGGGGGGATAAGGGTGAGGAGAGAGAAGGGAGAGAGGGGGGAGAAAAAAGAGGGGAAGGGAGAGAAGCTAGAGGAGAGGGGGAGAGAGAAAAGGGGGGTGGAGGGAGAGAGAGAGAGAAAAGAGGCAAGGAGAGAGAATAAAGAGGGAGGGTGAGAGAAAGAGGGAGGGAGAGAGAAAAGAGAAAGGAGGGGAGCGAGGGAGAGGGGAGGGGGAGAGAGAAGAGAGAGGGAGAGGGGAGGGGGAGAGAAGAGAGAGGGAGAGGGGAGGGGGGAGGGAGAGAGAGATGGAGGGAGGGCAGAGAAGAGAGAGAAAAAAGAGGGGAAGGGAGAGAAGCTAAAGAGTAGAAAGAGGAGAGAAAAGAGAGGGGGGAGAGAGAAGAGAGGTGAGGGAGAGAGAATAAAGAGGGAGGGCGAGAGAGAAGAGAGTGAGAAAGGAAGTGAGAGAGAGAGAGAATGAGAGAGAGAGGAGAAAAGAGAGAGAGAGACCGGAAGTGAGAGAGGGGAGAGAGATGGAGACAGACAAAAGAAGGGAGAGAGAGTATGTGTGTGTCTGTGAGTGTTGATTAATCCACTGACACTGAACCAGAGCTGCAGAAATGTGAAGAGCGCGAACAATGTACTCGTTATGGTTTTCAGATATAAATAAGTTTAATTACAGACGACACAGTTTGCAGCATTTGTGATTGGGAAAGTAGAACAGAGGAGAGGGTCAGAGGAGCAGAGGACGTGTTTTTATAGTACTTGTGTATTGAATAGTCCGTATGTTTTGTGTAGTAGTAGTAGTAGTAGTAGTAGTAGTAGTAGTAGTGTTTTGTGTAGTAGTAGTAGTAGTAGTAGTAGTAGTAGTGTTTTGTACATGTGTAGAATCCCTCAGTCGTCCAGGTAGAAATTAAATGTGTCAATTGGACAAAGGTTTATTTGGTTGAATACGTTTCGCAGCTACACACAAGTAGGTAAGTCGTACGTACGACTTAGCCAGTGTAAAAGAAAATGACTCCCTTCCCCCTCTCCCTCTCCCTCAGACTCAAATAAAAATACAATCTTGAATATTCAAATATGCAAAACATGTGGATCGAATTGCTCGAACTGGCTCTGCTTGAAAAACTGTATGAATTATTTCTTCAGTATAGTACTTGTGTTTTGTATTGTACTTCTGTGTCATATAGTACTTGTATTTTTTATAGTATTGTAAGTAAAGTAAGTAAGTAAGTAAAGTAAGTAAGGAGTATAAGTAAGTAAATTGTATTTATATAGCACATTTAAAAACAGTGAAAACTGGCCAAAGTGCTGTACAATGTCCAAAAACTAAAATTAAATAATAAATTTGCCAATAGCAAAACAAAGTTTAGCAGCATGTGTTTCGTACAGAGTGTTGCATATAGTAGTGTTTTGTATAGTACTTGTGTTTTGTACAGTAGTAGTGTTTTGTATAGTACTTGTGTTTTGTACAGTAGTAGTGTTTTGTATAGTACTTGTGTTTTGTACAGTAGTAGTGTTTTGTATAGTACTTGTGTTTTGTACAGTAGTAGTGTTTTGTATAGTACTTGTGTTTTGTATAGTAGTAGTGTTTTGTATAGTACTTGTGTTTTGTACAGTAGTAGTGTTTTGTACAGTACAGGGGGTCCTCGGGTTACGACGGTCTCGGGTTACGACGTTTCGTGGTTACGAACGCGCCCCCATTAAAAAAAATATGTATATATTACGCGTCATTCCGTCTTACACGGTTTAGCGTGGTAAGATATGTAAACAAACGCACGCGGCGCGCGGCGCACGGCGCAAGAATACGCTCTGTTGTGGTTGTAGGGAGAAGAAGACAGCCTCATGTGCGTGCCCAATGTGGGCGGAAGTACCTGATGTGGGCTCTGATCTGCTCCTATGAAAGCGGCAGTGATAACCAAGCAGCGTAGTGGTCTAATTATTGAGATGGAAAGGTTATTGGTGCTTTGGTTGGAAGATCAAAGGCAAAATCCGGTTTACGACGAAATTCGGGTTACGACGCGTCTTAAGAACGGATCAACGTCGTAACTCGAGGACTCCCTGTACTTGTGTTTTGTATAGTAGTAGTGTTTTGTATAGTACTTGTGTTTTGTACAGTAGTAGTGTTTTGTACAGTAGTAGTGTTTTGTATAGTACTCGTGTTTTGTATAGTACTTGTGTTTTGTATAGTAGTAGTGTTTTGTATAGTACTTGTGTTTTGTACAGTAGTAGTGTTTTGTATAATAGTTGTGTTGTTGTCACTTTTGACCTCACAGAAATATGAAAATGCTGACGAAAAGGTTATTTCAGCTGCGACAATTCAAGGTGACACAAAAGTGCAGCTTCAGCATCATTCTGACTGAATTTAGACTAAACCAATCAGCTCAAACTGGAGCAGACAGGAGCAGAAGTGACAGGAGCACAAGTGACAGGAGCAGAAGTGACAGGAGCAGAGGGGGCAGTATCAGTGACGTGCGGTCAGGAGAGGCAGCTGAAGCAGTGCCTCACCCGTCATTTTGGGGATAAAATGTATATATATATATATATATATACATACACCAGACTCTTTCCCCCTCTCCTTTATTCTGTCCTTCAGCTCTCCCCTTCTCCAAGCAATGTCCTTTTGTATTCCGTTCTCTCTAATATGTCAATATGTTTGCCCATTATGTATTTGTACATTTTTAAAAAAGCATTATTTTTATGCACATCATTAATATCATATTTGTTACTGGTTTTGTACCATTTGTAACTGTTAATGTTTCATCATAGTTGACCATAGAATATAATGTTATACACAAACAACCATATAGGATTGTGACAATAACTAAAAAAATATGAATTATTATAAATCAAGAGGAGTTAGTAAAGTGCACATATAAAGCCGTTCCAGTGTCATACTGTTGTAATAGACATTTATGTGGTGTTTATGTATTGGGTGATCAGTTGAGTAAAGCAGCAGGTGATCAAACGTCCAGATGCAGTGACAGTGTTGCTCTAGTAGATCTCCCTGGAACAGGCAAAAGTACTAACCTGGGAAATCCCAGGCTGCTTTCGTTCAGAAAGACAACCTGGCAACTATGGCAAGCGAGCTCGCCCGATTCTGGGAGCCAATCAGAGAGCGGGGAGGGGTGGCAAGACTGTGACGCGTACTACGTGACAAACAGAAGCTTGTAGTTTCAACTGACAACTGACATGATTGTCTATGGGCTACGTATACGCCGAATGATAGACATTCATAACGCCCAATAAACGGCCGTTGGCGATCGTAAACCACACCTCCACTACGAGATATTTCGAAGGTGGCTCCCAGACCATATCTCACTTGTGATATGGTCAGGTGTAAACCAGGCAACCAAAGTAGCACTGAAAATGACCATCATCCAGGCGCAGCTCTTGGAGGAGATGGTGGAACTCTCTAAACTCGGAGTGCCACTGGAGGATTGGGCGAACCCAAAAACGGTGCCGAGCACGCCTTGGTTCACGTCTCCTCCACAATAAATAAAGCACCATAACCCGCTGGATGTAATCCAAGTCCGCCATTTTTCAAAATGAAAACAACAGACGCAGAGGGCACCGCACAGCCACAGCTGATCCTTCTGGAGCGCACAGAGCACAAAGAGCGGATTTACTCGCACAAACAAATTCTCAAACTCGAGTATCCTTGACGTGCAAATGAAGCGAGTGACTGAAAATAATTAAGCGTCTAAAAAGACCATGTAAAACTTTTCAGGAATGGTGAAAATGTGTCAGATTGAAGTGTTTTGTTTAAGGATTCATACTATTTAGTATCTGGGTATCCTTTTGGCAAACCTTACTTATGGACTTGGGCTGAACCATTCGAAAGAAATGTCTAATTGTGACTTTTCTGATGACAAAAAAATCTGAACTGACAAACTAAAACAATTCTAGCAAAAGAAAACTAAATTCGGTCAAGTGGACAAAGGTTTTAGAGTGAAGGCTTCTTGAGTTCTGGTCAGATTGCCGGTGGACATTAACACGTGTTTGTTTACAGTTTCTGGTGTTAAGTTCAGGCCTCTAGAGAATCACATTTCAGAACATGTTTGTACTGGTCTAAACAGGGTCAGCAGCTTTTATGAAGACTAAAATGGGAGATTCTGTTGTTTGTGGAGAAAATGATGGAATTTTTAAAAAAAATCAGGTTTTTTGTTGGTAATTGCATTCATTCAAATTGTATTTTTGCTTCAATTACGATTAATCTTGCAGTCTTGTTGTGGACTCAGTTCCCACTGAGTAACGATAAGGTTGAACTTGTGTTGTCCCTTTGGTCTGAAATCAAAGTCTGCGTGGTGCACACACAGTGAGTCCTGCTTTCTGTTCAGTGCTTCTCACATCTATGATCTGACAGTATCCTGTCCTCTTTCCAGCCCTGTCCACCCCTGCACCTGTCAACGCGGCGCCTGACAAAGACCCCTGTCGCAGGACATCTTGTGGCAGGGGGCGGGAGTGCGTGGTGCTGCCAGAGACCGGACGTGGCGAGTGTGTGTGTCAGGAGCGCTGTCGGCCCTCCTTCGTCCCTGTGTGTGGATCAGACGGGAGCTTTTACGAGAACCACTGTGAGGTTTACCGCACGGCCTGTCTGGAGAGGAGGAGGATCTACGCTGTGCACAGCAAAGACTGCTTCTTCACAGGTACGAGCCAAGTACCCGAAGTACACATGTCCTCTTTGTGTTACAGCCGAGAGCTCCACAGTCATGAGGCTTTAAGTCTGTGCTCAGTGAGAACAGGACTGATGTGACTGATGTGTTAATAGTTGGTGTGGTACTTTTTCTGCTATGGTTTTGAGAGATAATAAATCCATTTGTGAGTAGCAATATGTGTAAGGCTGACAACAGGCCAGGTACTATCTCAGAATTCCCCAACCTGAACGTGGGCCCCACAGTACACCGACTGTGACCCCCACAGAGTGTGATGGAACCAATGTTCCCCCTAATTTTTCATGTGTCTGAGCAAACACACTAACTCCCTGAGCGTTCCTTGGACTCCTGTGAGCAACATCCGACATGCACACTGTGGCCACACCAGTATCACACCTGAGATCATGGCAAGTTACATAGCTTATGAATCAAATTACTGCTGTTATTTATGTTAGATTACTTTTAATATAACTGATTTTTTTGGTCCACTTCTCAAAAATCTGTTCATGAGCTTTGTACATGTTGTATGTCAGTGTGAGGGTCTTGCTGTGATCAGTGAAACATTGAACATTACAATATTTTGAAAAATAACCTGTGTATAAACCTGTAAAACCACATGAAGAGAGATTTTTTCAGCTTGATAAATATAGCCTACATGTAGCTGCAGATTTTTTAGGGATGATTGTAGGACCTATAGGACACTCTAAGATGGGTCTTTCCTCAAAATAATGATCTCCAAAATAAGTACACATTTTTATCAGTTTATATCTTGCTTTTTAATCATTACCCAGTTTAAGTAATTCTGTGAGAGTGACAGAGCTCTGTGGTTTAACGCTCTGGGGAGAGGATTCACACTTCACACAGAAAGTCCCGTCTTTTTGCTCACAAAAACCTATGGCTTGGACAGAAACAAAGAAAACAGCCGAGGATTACATTATGGCTCTACCTGTCTCCTCTTCTGTGCGGGCGGCGCTCCCGTCGGCTGGTGCGGACCTGCCGCTCTGACCCACGGCGATGCGCACGACAACTATGGTCTTACTGAAGGAAGCGAGCGAAATGCGATCGAAATGAATCTGTTTGTAGTTGGCTTGTCCCTAACGCATGTGCAAACTGAATCTATCAGACTGGATTCCGTGTGTCAAACCAGCGCTGAGTTCAGGTTAGATTTTATTTTATGCGCTGAAAAGGATTTGATGTGTGCACTGAACGTCTGGGCAGTGCGCGATTGCGTACGCGCGCACCTTAGAGGGAACAGTGGATGGAACATGGATTCTGCCACTGAGTAAAGGGTTTTGAATATGTTTTGTCACTCATTCTAAGAGGCTTCTATCTGTTTTATCTGTTGTTAGTTAAGTCCATTGCACTAGCTAAGGTGTGAACGCTCCCCTGAATCATATTTTGCAGACCTGTTGAAATGAATTAATAATTTAGTAGTGTCTCTGATCTTGAACCTCCTTTGACCTCCTTCTCCATGTTGGTGTGCTGTTAAACCAGTGGAGGTTTACACATGTATTCCACAGAGTGCACAGATTTAGCCGATCACTTGTGAAATCTGATCCTGATCTTTATTAAGATTTGGCATAGACCAAACCAGTAAGAGTTGGTGGTGCAAATATCGCTCTCGACATAAACTTCATTGGTAGAACGGTCACATTCACTGACACACAGGTTGGTGGCGCGATTCCAGCTGCCAGTATGGCCTTGGGCAAGACACCTAACCCCCCTGTCTGTGCACATGGGTGTGTGAATGGGTTAGTGGTTCAACCATTGTATAAAAATGTGACAATTTATCAAGAGAAGTGGCACAGTTGTGTTTCGTGTGTTCATTAGATTAGTTGCTTTAATATAACATGATTTAATGCATTCCTCTTATTTCTGATAAACTCTCTCCAATTCCATCCCTTGTTTTTTCCTCCATTCTAAACCCACAGACGAGTGTTCCTCGGTGTTCAGATGACATTTAGCATTCAGCTCTGCTCATGTTTACTCTTCCTTTGAACCGAGTCTGTGCCTCATCACACTCGAGCTAATTAAACACTCCTGTACACTTCAAAATGGCGCCCTCGTTCCTCTGTCACTCACAGCGGCAGAGGCAGCATGTGTGTATGGGTGTGAGGTGTGAGTGCACATATATAACTCAAAGCAGCAGCAGTACACCTATAGGGTAACTCATAAACTGTAAATATACATAATGTAGTGGGCATAGCTCACCTTTTAACAGCTGTGTTCCAAAAAGAAATTGGTGCCAAGTGGTTCCTTTGAGGTCTGGCTCCGACTGACTTCTATTGAAAAAACACTCTCTGTGTAACTGCTGCTGTCGGGTTCGTCATTTTGGTCTTAAAATGTTCATTTTACCACACGCTACATGATCCTGCAGTCGCACTGTTTTCAAGAATGGAACATTAATAACAGACCTGGTGTCTTCTTTCCCCAACGTTGCACCCGTTAACCTTAGCAACAGGTTTGATTAGCAGCTATCACGGCTTGTTGCTAAGCGCCCACCCCCTGCCAAATTAGCGGTGCAGGTGGAAGTGATTGTATTAGATTAGCCACTATAACCGCTAACCTCGACTGGCATCACTTGGCTGAACACTACGGGTGACGTCACACTCCCTCAGTCCACTCTCTTACGCAGTGTATGGGGTAAGTATGAGGTGTGAGCTCACAGATATCAGTGACAAAGCTGCGGCCTCAGCACGTCTCTATCAGGTCTCACACACACTCAGGCTTCATTAAAGAGGCTCGTTAGGACACTGACCCACAGCGCGTACAGAGCTGTAATGGGCTGTAATGAGTCCCATATACCTGCAGTGCTGAGTCAATGAGTCGACTTGTTTTCAAATGTGTTTACGTTTGCGCATAAAGGCGCTCGGTGATGATTGTTACCGTCTTAATCAGTGTTATCTGACAATAAAATGCTTTATAATGAGATGCAGACAGATAATACAAGACATCTGTGCTGACGCAACACACATTTAGCTTAAATACGTGGGGGATACATCAGGTACAGGGGGTCCTCGGGTTACGACGGTCTCGGGTTACGACGTTTCGTGGTTACGACGTTTCGTGGTTACGAACGCGCCCCCATTAAATATATATATATATATATATTACGCGTCATTCCGTCTTACGCGGTTTAGCGTGGTAAGAGATGTAAACAAACGCGAGCGGCGGAAGAATACGCTCTGTTGTGGTTGTAGGGAGAAGAAGACGGCCTCGTGTGTGTGCCCAATGTGGGCGGAAGTACCTGATGTGGGCTCTGATCTGCTCCTATGAAAGCGGCAGTGATAACCAAGAAGCATAGTGGTCTAATTATTGAGATGGAACGGTTTTGGTGCTTTGGTTGGAAGATCAAAGGCAAAATCCGACTTACGACGAAATTCGGGTTACGACGCGTCTTAAGAACGGATCAATGTTGTGAACCGAGGACCCCCTGTATAGGCTTTTAAGCCATTGAGGTTGTGTTTAGAGCAGGGGTCACCAACACGGTGCCCGCGGGTGACCATGCGCCCAAGGACCCCTTTACAGTGCCCGCAAGACATGCACCAAAAATAGCACTGCTCATATTGTAACTCAATATACATACTGTATATATAAAAAAAAGCATTTTTTAAAATTAATGCTTACATTATGCAGATTTTTAAAATTACTTTATATAAAATTTAGAAATTCAAGTAGAAATATTTGATATCGAACTCACCTCTTTCTAAGTCAAAGGTCATTCGTGCGCGGCCGCCACGCCTCTTTCCTGACACGTTGACCAGGTGAAGTGATGAGGAGGAGTTGGCCTGCTTGTGCTTTTGCCCCAAAAATCGTGACAGAAAAGCGAAAAAGGACATACTGTTTTAACAATGATTGGGAAGAAGAGTTCTTTTTTACGTCATTTAACGGTCCCATGGCATGAAATTTTCACTTTCTGAGGTTTTTGAATGTGAGCTCCCCTACCCCCCTACCCTGTTTACCCCCCCATGGTTAAAAGTTGTGAAATGTCTAAACTGAGCATTTGCGATCCTTTTCTGCGTTACAAAAAATCGGAGCTCAAACGGGCGAGTTTGAACAAGGCACCTTATTGACGTCAGATCGAAAAAAGAAATGCAAATGCAGTTCCACCCCCGTCTGTCTGAACTCAGCGTCTCTGTAAATCACGCCCAGAGAGTTTGGACTGCGAATGCGCTAGGCAATGCGAAATGCATTTTTTTATTTGCCTGGAGGCACGTCCGAGTGTTTCTAGGCTCGGAAGTCCTTTATCTGAGCCTCTGGACCTTTGAACAGCAGTGGTTTAATTTTATTTTCTGTGGAAATGTGTTTATTTTTCAATGGAACGCTTCAAATCTCTCCCCCCGTGCAAAAACAAGGAAATGGATCAGCTGTGGGCTCTGAGCTCTGAGCGGAGCGTTTTCGCACGCCCCCACCCTCTACTATTAGCCAGCTGTTTTCTCCTCATTTGCATTCAAGCAACAACGCCCAGAATAAAGAGTTTGAGAGAGATATTTATGACTCTTTCTCATCTCTGTTTCTCATGCACTGAGTGTTGATTTTGAAGAAGGATTCATTTACAGTATTAGGGAACCATTAAGGAGCCATATAAAAGCATCAAGAAGTACCATGTCATGGGACCTTTAAAGAGAAATGTCTGTGCCTTATTTGCGGGACGACTGTTGCAGTACCAAAGCGGGACAATGTGGAGATGCACTTCAAAACCTGCCACGAAAACTTCGATGTGAACTACCCACCTGGCAGCGCATTACGGACAGAAAAAGCCCGCGGGTTAAAGGCAGCTTTAGACAAACAACAAGGCCGGTGAAAAAAATCACAGAACGCAGGAGCTTCGTTTAGAACAAGAAACCTTTTTCGGATGAGGAGGTTTTTAAAAAAGCTATGATGATTGTCGCTAACACATTATTCAAAGATGAGAAACATGGTCCCGATGTCATCTCTGCACTCTCCGATGTCCAGCTTGGAGCAAGTACGATGGCTGGACGAGTGTCATCTTTGTCTGAGAACTTAACAGAGCAGCTGGACCAGGATCTCGCTACATGCAGGTGGTTTAGTGTCCAGTGTGACGAGTCAGTAGACAGCGCCAGCACGGCTCAGCTGATCATATTTATCCGAATGGTGTTTGATGATTTTTCTACAAAAGAAGAACTGCTCACACTTCTGCCGCTGAAGACAACAACGCGGGGAGTTGACATATCAAAATTATTGCTGTGTAAATTACTGATAATTGTGGAAAATTATCATTGATATGTGAGCAACCACTTCACATAGTGTTAATAATAATAACTACTGCTATTTATTTTATCACTATTATAACGTTAGTTATCCATGCAGTTTTGTTATTTAGGAAGTTTGTAGCAAACAGGTTCTGTGTAGCCCTTCAGACTACTCAGTGCCCATGAAGTAGCCCTCAGCCTCAAAAAGGTTGGTGACCCCTGGTGTAGAGGGTGGTACAGTGGCGCGTTCACCTCACAGCAACAAGGTCCTGTGTTTGACCCTGGACTTGGGTGTTTGCATGTGTTTGCATAAATACACAGATATGAATCAATACAGAAATCCCTGGAGAAGAAATATTATTCATCATTTGTTTTGCTACTGGCCTTTAAACATTTTTTTTCTGAATTGGCTACAATAGAGACCTTGTTTTTTTTGGTATTTGTTTAGAAATAAGGAAGCGGGGTCCTCTGATAAAGTGGCTCTGACTCTGACCCACTGTTCCTGGTGAGTCTGCAGGCGTCCATCACAGTACAGCTCTGAGCGAGGAGATGAGAGTAAACACCTAAATGCTCCTGTCTCCTTTTAAAGTCAAGACATTACGCACCCTCACAACCCTGTCATGTTATGTACGTCTGCTCGAGACCGCTCGAGACTCAAGGCTGTACAAACTACGGCTCTTCGGCAGACGTATTTATTACATATTTACAACATTCTACCACTGTTACCTCAATAACATTATATTGCACTGTGATACAGACCCATGTTTGCTGTTCTAGCTCTTATCACAGGTACAGGGGCTCTATCAGAGTGGATGACTCACTGTATGGACACAGGTCTGGTTTGGACCCCTCTGTTGTATACATTTAAATCCAGCCTCAGATTGAGGTCAAAGTCGTATTGGAGGTCTGGGTAAACATGGATGCTTAGCATGTTAGCGCAGTGTCACACACTATAGCCTACTGTACACTGTCACTAATCCACATCAGGGAGTTTAGCTTTAACTGCACCAGTGAAAACAAACCAGCAGAGGACAACAGACAGTTTTTATTGTATTTTTATTTAACCTTTCTTTAACCAGGAAGTGGTCCCATTGAGTTACAATAACTCTTCTGCCAGGGAGTCCTGGCCAAGAAGGCGGCCAAAAGTTACATTTCAATAAAAACAACAAACACAAATGACAGGACAATCCACCGCTACATCACCTCTAAACAGACAAAACACATCAATTCTGTTGTCTATGTACACAGACAACTAAAAAGCAGACATCACAACAAAACATATAATTAAAAACAATTGCAGTGCTCAGTTACTGTTTCCCTTAACAGGTCTTTAAAAGAATTTATGGATGGAAGAATTGTGAGATTTAAAGTGGCTTGAAGTTCAGTTACAGTACAGTTATGTGTCAAAATCACTCTTTGTATAATGGTAATGGGAAAAGCACAAAGGCTGCATTTATTTAGGTCATATACTACTACTACTACTACTACCCAAAATATGCACCATAGGTAAATCCTCCAGCTTAGGTCCTGACCAAACCGAAGCAAGAAGATCATGGAGATGGTCCCCGGGCGCAGTAATGTGCTGCTCACTGCTCCTGATAACAGAATGGGTTAAATGCAGAACTGGAATTTCCCCACTGTGGGACTAATAAAGGCATAGCTTTCTTTACTAAGATAAGATAAGATAAGTCTTTATTGTTCTCACACAGGAGAAATTCACTTGCCACAGTAGCTCCAGGCAGAGAAAGTTTGAACAAGAAAGAAAGCGCATGCAGGCAAGAATAAAAATAAGCAATAATAAAATAAGTAATAATAATAAAACAGTAACTAGGAGAGTATGTCCCGCTCTGTGCTGCTCGGGGCCCAGCAGACGACAGCGTAGAGGAGAGCAGAGGCCACCACAGAGTCATAAAAGGACTTGAGGAGAGTCCTGCACACTCCAAAGGACCTCAGTCTCCTCAGGAGGTGGAGGCGACTTTGGCCCTACTACTACTACTACTACTACTACTACTACTACTACTACTACATTTTATTTTTAGGCACCTTTCTGGACACCCCTTTAGAACGTTATTTCCCTCACTATAAATGTAGGATGTAAAATACCCATTCTGATGAACCTCATGGGAAGAGGTCCTCGCACTGGTGTTTTAGAGTTAATATCAGCACCTGAGCAGTGTATAGTTGTAGTACTAATAGTAGTAGCAGTAGTATTAGTAATAGTAGTAGTAGCAGTAGTATAATGAGCATTTGCAATGGCTTCCTTACCTCATGGCAAGCTCACTCATCACAATATAATGTATAATAGAGAGCAACAAAAATAGATGGTATAGCAAAAAAGAGCAAGAGACCATAATTATATCAAATGAGACATAATTATTAAAATAAATGGCCAGCATGTACAAGTCAAAATAAAATAGAAAAATAAGTAATAAAATTAAAATCACAGCTATGTACAGGAGACAAGAACAGCAGTGCAATAATATACTGATTGACAGAGCATAAGGTGAGTTGTACAGTTGTAGGGAGTATTATCTGTCACATAAGGTGAGTTGTACAGTTGTAGGGAGTATTATCTGTCACATAAGGTGAGTTGTTGTACAGTTGTAGGGAGTATTATCTGTTACATAAGGTGAGTTGTATACAGTTGTAGGGAGTATTATCTGTTGCATAAGGTGAGTTGTTGTACAATTGTAGGGAGTATTATCTGTTACATAAGGTGAGTTGTTGTACAGTTGTAGGGAGTATTATCTGTTGCATAAGGTGAGTTGTTGTACAGTTGTAGGGAGTATTATCTGTTGCATAAGGTGAGTTGTTGTACAGTTGTATGGAGTATGGTATGAATGTCGTCCTGTATCTCTCACTGTTTGAGTGGAGCTGTAGGAGCCTGTTGGAGAATGAGCTCCTCTGTCCCTCTATGGTCTGGTGCAGTGGGTGAGCAGGAGTGTCCATGATGGAGAGCAGTTTGTCCAGTGTCCTCCTGTCCCTCACTGTGACAAATGTCTCCAGCTCACAGCCGATCACGTGACCAGCTTTACAGATCAATTTGTCAATCCGCACAATGTCCCTGTTACTGGTGCAGCTTCCCCAGCAGACCACAGCGATAGCCACAGGGGCGCTGGCCACCTCAGACTGGTAGAATCTCCAGTAACTTACTGCACACATTGAAAGACCTGAGCTTTCTCTAGAAGTAGAGTCTGCTCATGCCCTTCTTGTAGACAGAATTAGAGTTGTCCCTCCAGTCCAGCCTGTTGTTCACATGGACGCCAAGGTACCAAGGTGGGGATGCCAGGAGAAGAGAAACAATTAAAATGCAAATTCAGTAGGTTTGATCTGTTTGGGCTATTGTCCTGCTGCTTAGTTTTGGAAAGACCTGGATGGCCTTCATTGAGTGGAGCAGCTGAGGTGGCTCGGGCGTCTGTTCCGGACGCCTCCCTCGGGAGGTGTTCCAGACATGTCCCACCGGGAGAAGGCCCCAGACCCAGGACACGTTGGAGGGACTAAGTCTCCCGGCTGGCCTGGGAACGCCTTGGTGTCCTGACGGAGGAGCTGGAGGAAGTGTCCCGGGTGACGGAAGTCTGGGAGTCCCTGTTTAGACTGTTGCACCCGCGACCCGGCCCCGGATAAGCGGAAGAAAATGGACGGATGCATAATCTTAACTGATACTGTATATGATCTATATAATCAATAGGCTTATAGTGAGAACCACACAACTGGGTGTCACGTCCTATTTTTTCTACATGTACTAATACTGTTGGATGAAAACCAAGTGGAAGCAACTGCCTGGGAATAACAATTTATCTCCTACAAAAGAGAGAAATTACAAAAAAACACAATGAGGGATTAATGTTACAGAGAAAACAGAAGGAGGGAGGAAAAACAGCAGGAAAAAGCAATTTAAGCAGCAGTAACTATGTCAAAATAGAAATAAACCGCTGTGGCCCTCCACACATCTCTGGTGTTGTTCTGTTGGAGTTTAACCTCCAGTTTCCTTCCAGAGTCCTCCTGGCCCTGCCTTAGGTGGACCTTCAACTGCCATTGCACCTTCTTCACCTCGTCTTTGAAGGCCCACTTCTTCTTAGAAGCTTCCTGGTTCAATTCCCAAATCGACAGTGTACAGTGTTTAGAATGCTTTCCTTTGCAGGCCCTACAGAAGATCACTGCATTTAGTTCAAGTCCACAATCAACCAATATTTTATTTAGATTTATCATTTCCTTTTCATTCTCAGCAGAGGTGGAAAAGAGGCCAATAAATATGCTGAAGTAAGGGTAATGTTACTTCAAAATAATATTACTCAGTTAGAAGTACAATGTAGTAGTAGTAGTTAGTACTGCAGTAAGAATTAAAAGGTACTGTATCTGGGGAAGCGACTACCCAAGAAAGAGTAAATTAAAGGTCCTCTCTTAAAAACTGACTTGTGAGCTTTTAGAACTTTTACAATGTTACGTTGTCAAAAACAGACCTGGAGTTGTGTTTCGATTTATTCACACATTTGAGTAAGAATTTATTATTAGTCTGTTTACATCACCAAAGCTCAAAATGCTCTGTCCCACCTTGTGATGTCATGAAGTGGTAGTTTTCAAGTTAACAGCTCCCTTTTCCCCTTTGCTTAATAATGATTTGACAACTCGCCTGGTGTAGTTCCAGCTAAATCAGTTCTTTCTGGTCAGATTGTGTTGAAATAAAGCTCAGATTAAAGTCTAGCAAAGCCTCAGACAGCGCAGTGCCTCAAGTTAGCATCACATTTCCGGGGGATATTGATGACATCAGCTGACAAGTATTAATAAGGCAAGTGAGAAATAACTTTGGACCACTGCAAACTGTTTCAAACACAGTAAATATCAGATATAGCACCTTTAAGATACTCAAATAAATAAACAAATAAATACACACACTGGTACTCTTAAAATAACTCGCTAGGAACAACTATCTAAAAATTCCTGACTTCCCCACAGCATCACGGCAAAATGTTAAAAATTCTCAGCTATGTTTTATATTTGAGGGAATTTTTCTTTTTTTTTTCTTTTTTCTAAATTCCGCTGAACTGTGAAAGCCCATTTTCACGAGCTCGGGGCTGCAGCAGCGACTCGGTGAGCAGCTAATGTGCAGGATCTGGATTATTCTAATTCAGTTTTGGCTTCTGGACAGATAAAAACACGTGTGATCCGTGCTGCTTTTGACCTTTTTTCGATGACTATATGATTTTAAAGATTTACACTAAATCGACTCTTGTGAGCTTTAAAGGAGCACTGTGTGACCCTCTGTTCTAGCTGCCGTGGAGAGCAGACGCTTTTTCTTCTTCCTCTCTCGTCTTGGCTCTATCTGGTGTTTTATTTCTCCTGTCTCGTCATTTTTCTCTAAATTATGAATTGGATAAAGCTGGTCCCACAACGTTATTGGCATACTTTTTTTTCATGGAGGAGCGCCGGTCCGGAGAGCCGGACAGTCCCTAGGGACACTCGCTGCCACATACACAAGGGACGCGTCGTGTGCCTGGCACCGCTGTTCCTGGAGGACGCGGAACGATTTACTATTGGAATTTTGATGGCAGGACATCTGGAGTGGCCTGGGGGATGTTTTCTGACCCATTGGAAATTGGAGCCGGAGCGACAATAGCTGATGAGCTGTCGGCTGTTATTTTACACCATAGTGGGGCTGCTGCAGACCAGGGAGGTCTACATCAGAAGGAGACACACAGATTGAACTGTACCATCTCCAATCTGTGGAAACCAGTCTGGCACTCGGATAACATCGTGGATAAATTGATGTGGGACTGTGCGGAACAGTGGCACAGCCCACTTTCATTCATTCATACGTGCCAGGGGGAGGATTGCGAGTCGCACAGCCCTGCTTGGTGGCATGAAGTTAGGGGGCCTGGCAGAAACCAGGGTTCTCGCAAATTGTCTGTTCTCCTGGGTTCTAAAAATGTATTGATTATGTTAAATTTCCCCCTTTTTGGGGTAATCAGTTCTCCTGAAAATGTGATTCAGCTGGACTCTTTGTTTTGACTGGACCTTTTGCACTAACAATTCCAAGGTTGACAGCTGCGGCCTTATCACACAGCACACTACCAAACAAGGCATTCCACATTCGGCTAACACTGATATGTTTTATGTAAACACTCTGCCCTGTCTATTTAGTAATGTATGCCTCTGCTTCAGTTTTCAATCAGTTTCATCGATTTTTTTCTGGACTGCTCCCCTTCCCACTCGCCCGTCTGCCACCAACGAAAAAAAACACTGTGTGTTTTACCTGTCCAGTTGTTGTTGTCGTAATATGTTTGTGAATATTGTCATTGATTGTACTGCATCTTTTTCTACTCTGTTATCTCAAAGTCGGCAGCGCGCACATGTGCGAGGCCCCTCCCCTGGCCGTCTCTATCTCTGTCCTGATTGGTCAGGGGGAAACCAAATTTTGATTTTCTAGGTGTACTTGTACATATGGTTTTTCGACAATAAAGTAAACTATGAACTATGGACTATTTTGGTTCATGGTCCATTACCTGCTTGTTTCTATGGATATGTCATTGCTCTGGCTGGAATGTTCCACAGTATGACATTAAACAGCTCTGCCTTATATTTATTCAATTACAGTTGGTTTTATAGCACAGAAATACCACTCACTGACTGTGAGTGGGGTCGCCTCTCCACAGATCTGACCTGTAACTTTGTCCGATTTGGTCTCCATGAAGATAGAAAGGTTTAATGCCATACTGTGAAACATTCCAGGCAAAGCAATAACATCTCCATGGAAATCCATTTGACGGATTCTCCACCAGAAGTTACACAATGCACTTTTTAGTCATGTTCGAATGTTGTTAGCTCCTCAAAAACACACCTGGAGTTGTGTTTTGTTTCATCCACAACACTATTATTATTATTCTATCTACATCTATCTCCAAACTTCAAAATGCTTTGTTCCAATCCAACTGTATTTCTATAGCACATTTTATAAACAGAGACAGTTTCCAAAGTACTTAATAATAACATTACTAAAAAAGCAATAAATAAAGTGATAATAATAAAATAACTAAAAACAAAAGCAATTTATAAAAAAACACAGGGGGACCACACAACTCACGCAGTATTAAAAGCCAGAGAATAAAAGTGGGTCTTAAGACGAGACTTAAAACTCTCCAGTGTGGGGGCTGTTTTGACATGAGGGGGCAGAGCGTTCCATAACTTGGGGCCAACCACAGAGAAAGCCCTTGGTCCCCGAGTTTTAAGTCTAGTCTTAGGGCCCATGAGCTGGAGCTGGCCCTCTGACCTCAGAGCACCGGTCTGTAGATTTGGATGAGGTCAGAGATGTATTTTGGGGCCAGTCCATTCAAAGCTTTAAAAACAAACAATAAAATCTTAAAATCAATCCTAAAACGAACAGGAAGCCTTATTACACAATAAAATATTACAATAAAATCTCACTCAGATTATAACATACCAGTTATCATTCTTCATGCTGACACTGCTGATTCTCTAATAATAATTTCTTAACATTAAATGAAAAGTTTTTCATGTCAGAGGAAAGTTTCAAACTTTGTGGCAATTTATTCCATTCTTTGATGGCTTTGAAAGAAAAAGCTGTCTGTGCAAAGGCCGAGCTCCGTTTAGGTACTCTGCAGTCATTGTGACTTGTGGACCTGGAGGTCCTGGCTGTTTGTCCAGAGCTGTACACATTTTTTCAATGGAGGAGGTGATTAAATTGTCAAAGTTTAGCATTTTATGTTGTGCAAATATTGGACAATGATGATATCGCAGTGGCTTTTTGTCCAGTATCTTAAAGGTCCCATGACATGGTACTTCTTGATGCTTTTATATGGCTCCTTAATGGTTCCCTAATACTGTAAATGAATCCTTCTTCAAAATCAACACTCAGTGCATGAGATATGACTCTGACTGTCTTCATGAGGCTAGATATGTGTTTAAAATGCTTTATTCTGAGTGTTGCTGCTTCACTGCAAATGAGAAGGACAGAGAGATTGGCTGAGGAGCGGGGGGGGGGGGGGGGGTTTCCCCCGCAGCTCAGCGCAGCTCGGCTCCGCTGTGTCTGCTCTTCCGTGAGAGACAGATGAGAGACTTAGCAATGAAAAAAAGCATATTTACACAGAAAATAAAATTAAACCACTGGTATTTCAGAGGTCCAGAGGGTCGGGTAAGGGACCTGCTAGCCTAGAAACACTCGGACGTGCCTCCAGGCAAATAAAAAACGCATTTCGCATTGCCTAGCGCGTTTACAGTCCAAACTCTATGGGCGGGACATACAGGGACGCTGAGCGGAGACAGAGGGAGGGGCTGGAGCTGCATTTGCCGATCTGACGTCAAAAAGGTGCCTTGTCTGAACTCGCCCGTTTCAAAACTGGGTTTGTGTAACGCAGAAAAGGATCGCAAATGCTCAGTTTAGACATTTCGCAACTTTTAACCATGGGGGGGGGGGGCCTAAACAGGGTAGGGGAGCTCACATTAACGTTCAAAAACCTCAGAAAGTGAAAATTTCATGCCATGGGACCTTTAACAGCCTGATTATATAAGGACTTTAAGGGTTTTGTTGTTGTCTCACATACTTGAGACCAACAAGTTATACAATAATTCATATGTGAGGTAATCATTGCATCCAGATAAACCTTTGCAGCATCATTGCTAAATTTGTTTCGAGTGTGTCTAAACACAGACAGACTATATTTTAAAGTATTAGAAACTTATTTAACATGCTTTTTAAAACTAAAAATTGGAACCAAACCTTGACGTCATTAAGGCACTCAAGCAGGGGTGTCAGGGTTCCCCCTGGTGATGTCATGAAGTGGTATAGTTTTCAAGTTAACAGCTAAATTTAACCTTTCGTTCATTTCATTAGAGACTGACAATTCCAGGGGTGAAATCACTCCAAATTTTTATTTTATTTTAATGAAGCTGTATGGAGTTTAAAAACACAGTGGAGCACTTCCTGTATTAACACATGACATCACAAGGTGGATCAGGGTGTTTTCTGTTTGAGGGAAGAACTCATAGGCCTAAATCTGCAGGGTGTGTGTGTTAAACCTGTGTGACTCCAGGTGTGTTTGTGATGAGGAAACGACATTAGAACGTGAGAAAACAGTGTGATACGGGCCCTTTAATGTGTGTTCTTTTTGCACATTTTACCCTGGAATCGTGTTTCTAGAGGAGACGTCACTTTTCTAAACAGGAATTCTTCACACTTTGAATAGAAAATAGCTCCGCTCGCCTCCCTCCATCCGCGCTTATTTGAAAATATTCTCTTTGATGACGCTGGAGTCAAATTCCTGACCCGTGTTCAAAGCTTTCATCATTTTATTCAACGCCAAAAAATGATGAAAATGTGAAATGTTTCAAGTCGTGTCTCTGATCAAAATATTAAACACTTTGTATGTTTCAAAATGGTTTAAAAAAGTGGAGTGGGCCGGTGTACGACGGTGAAGTTGTGTCCTTAAGAAAGACACTTCGCCCACTTTGTTTGTGAATGTGACGTGGTTGGAGGGGAATGTAAGGGGTGCTAATGCTGTGCTAATGAAACTCCTGCACATCACATCAGGTTTGTGAAGTCGTAGTGTGTTGTTTTGTGCGAATAGTGCCCGAGGGAGATCACTAGATTATCAGACATGCGTGGATGAAATCTGAACCCTCTTCAGGCCTGTCTGTGAGGGGGAAACAATGTGATAATGTGAGAGAAAACTCCAAAAATGAAATCATAATATTCTCTCTCTCTCCCTCACTGTGGGCATGACTCTCTCTCTCTCTTTCACACTGTGGGCATGGCTCTCTCTCTCACACTGTGGACATGACTCTCTCTCTCTCACACTGTGGGCATGACTCTCTCTCTCTCTCACACTGTGGGCATGACTCTCTCTCTCACACTGTGGGCATGACTCTCTCTCTCACACTGTGGACATGACTCTCTCTCTCTCACACTGTGGGCATGACTCTCTCTCTCTCACACTGTGGGCATGACTCTCTCTCTCTCTCACACTGTGGGCATGACTCTCTCTCTCTCTCACACTGTGGGCATGACTCTCTCTCTCTCTCTCTCTCTCTCACACTGTGGGCATGACTCTCTCTCTCACACTGTGGGCATGACTCTCTCTCTCTCTCACACTGTGGGCATGACTCTCTCTCTCTCTCACACTGTGGGCATGACTCTCTCTCTCACACTGTGGGCATGACTCTC
>JAVJIX010000079.1:2445000-2840000 GCA_036785185.1 Paratrypauchen microcephalus | reverse complement strand
TCTCTCTCTCCCTCACACTGTGGGCATGACTCTCTCACACTGTGGACATGACTCTCTCTCTCTCTCTCTCTCTCTCTCTCTCTCTCTCTCTCACACACTGTGAGCATGACTCTCTCTCTCTCTCTCCCTCTCTCTCTCTCTCTCACACTGTGGGCATGACTCTCTCTTTCTCTCTCTCACACACTGTGGGCATGACTCTCTCTCTCAGGATAAGACCCGCCTGCAGCTCAAGTGGAGTTTACACTGAACTGGGTCAAACGCAGTGACAAATACTCAAGGAGGAGGGGGATTTAAGCACTTCTCCATAAGGTTTTCTGAGGACGTCAAAATAACACCACATACTTTTTTTTCCCTGTATGTAGTTCAGCTGCCGACCTAAACATTACAAAGTATTCTTAAAGGGGAAACTCTGATTTTAAAGGCATATTACATAGAAGAACTCAGCCTAAATATTTTTTTGTCATTACCTTACTCTGATGACTTGCACTGGATGGCATGAGCTCGGGATGCGTAGTCCGGACAGTAGCTGCTGACAGACAGCCTCAAGCTCACTTCTAAATGATCATCAGTCATGGTGGAACGGTACTTAATGCTCATCATGTGGGAAAAGGCTGACTCACATACAGTAAATACGTTTTTATAAATTTTATCTGATAAATGTTCATTTTAATCTGAAAATAAGACAAGCAAACTGAACTGCACTTAAACACTGTATGCCCCGTTTTTGGCCCCTCACCCACAGTTTGCGGACCCCTTCTTTGACTTTTTTTTTTTAACCTGTTTTTTCAACTTCCTACCTGGAGTCACATTCTCTACCACATAGGCATGCTCTGTGCTGTAGACCTGCTTTGTGCTGTAGACCTGCTCTGTGCTGTAGACCTGCTCTGTGCTGTAGACCTGCTCTGTGCCGACGCTGTAACATAAATTTAGATTAGTTTTTGCTTTGCACTTAGTCTTGCACTTCTAATCAGAGGCATTGAGGAGGAGCCTGTATGCGCTATGAGAAGGAGGAACGAGAACATGAAAAGGTGATGAGCGACGCGCTGACAGACAGATAGGATATTTTAAAGGTCCTATGACATGGTACTTCTTGATGCTTTTATATGGTGCCTTAATGGTTCCCTAATACTGTAAATGAATCCTTCTTCAAAATCAACACTCAGTGCATGAGAAAGACACATATACACAGTCAGAGTCATAATCTGTCTGTCTGAACAACTCATTCTGGGCCTTGTTGCTTGAATGCAAATGAGAAGGACACAGATAGGTTAGAGGAGCGAGTGGGGGGGGGGGGCGCAAATACGCCGCTGGAGCGCTGCTCTGTGCGCTGTCTCCCACTTCCCCGTTTTAAGCGCGGAGGGAGAAAGGAGAGGAATTTCAATGAAAAAAACACATTTTCACAGAAAATAGAATTAAACCACTGCTGTTTCAGAGGTCCAGAGGGTCGGGTAAAGGACTACCGAGCCTAGAAACACTCGCACGTGCCTCCAGGCAAATAAAAAAATGCATTTCGCATTGCGTAGCTCCTTCGCGGTCCAAACTCTCTGGGCGTGATTTACAGAGACAGGGGGTGGAGATCCAGACGGTGGTGGAACTGCATTTGCATTTCTTTTTTCGATGTTACGTAACAAAGGTGCTTTGTTCAGAATCGCCCGTTTGAGCAGTGTTTTTTTCAAACGCAGAAAAGGACCGCAAATGCTCAGTTTACACATTACGCAACTTTTAGCCATTGGGGGGGGGGGGCCTAAACAGGGTAGGGGAGCTCACATTAACGTTCAAAAACCTCAGGAAGTGAAAATTTCATGCCATGGGACCTTTAAAAAGTTTAACCTGCTCTGTGACCACACTACCTTGGCGATCGACTGGTAGATCGCGATCGACATATTGGGCACAAAGTGCGTCCCTTTTCACCTCAATACAGGACGTACTTATACGGGACAATTCCGTTTTTCAAGGAACGGTTGGCAACCCTAAGCACAGCTATACATATATGTACGCCCAAAATTTTTCTCGACGGATTTGCACTGATATAAAAAATGACGCAGGCGGCTGACAAAAAAGCAGAAATTTTTCATCCCTGCCTAAAGGAGATTTGAGGTCTTTTGAGCTCCTGTAATGACACCGGGCATTCACTGATAATGGGGAGCTCAGAATAAATACAGAAAAACACTGTTATTTTCCATAGGGCAAGATGGATGCCAGAGATTAAAGGATAATTGAAAAATTTAAGGTAATTTTGGTGGAAAGAAATACACACTTTGTTCTGTAGAAATAGCCATCTTCAAATTTGGGAGGAGTCACGTTAATCAAATAAGAATGTCCAAACATACAAATGTCAAAGGAGCATCAAGACTGGCTCACAGCCCGCTTTGCCTCTTAGGGTCCACTCACACTAGTCCAACCAATAGCCTCTAAACAGACACCCCAGGATTTCGCGGGCATTTTTTGTGATTGTTGCGGGCTAAAATGCCTGAATTTGCGTGAGCTTTTCCAAAAAGTTGTGATGAAAGTTGCGGCGCTTTTAAGGTTTTTGTTGCGATTTTGTTGCGGGAGGAAGTGAAAGTTGCAATAAATAGTTGTGATTTTCCCTTTTTGTAATTAAAATTGAGTAATATTTTGAATACTGAGTTATTACTGACAAAGAATAATACAAAGACACAGAGATCACAGATATGGTCCTAAAACAACCTTACCAACATCGAAAATAAATTACTACTAGGAGGGGAATTGTTTTGCGCGGTCTTTTGCTGTTATTTTTGTGGGCAAATGGCGCCGCAGACATGTTTCTTTGCCATTAGAAGCCGTGTCCCAATTCCCAGAGTGCACAGTTCGGAGCGTGGTTTGAAGGGCATGTGCGTCATTTCTTTTTTGTCCCATGCGCCGTTAACACGCGTTCGCAGACCGCAGTCGTTTCCATGGAAATCAGGGCGTGGCCCAAGCGCGTGAAAAAGCACGCTTCGCACACTCATATATCCCAGCATGCACCGTGCGCTACTTCTTCTACGGGAGAAAATGGAGTCGGCGGCTGCTTCCCGTAGTTGCGAGACCTGTCGCATTTCGCAGACGGCCATGCGGTCCGCGGAGTGCACTCAGGGCTGAGCAAGTGTGCACCGCCTTGACTGCAGTCTGAGCCCCCTTCAAACCACGCTCCGAACTGGGGACACGGCCGCAGTTTCCTTTCGTCACACGGAAGTAAGGCAGAAGGAAGTTGGTCGACGTGAGTTCAATACGTCAACATATATGAGTGGTCAAAATTGGTAAAAATTGCGGGAAAGTTGCGGTGATTGGTCAAAATTGCAACACCGCCCTGAATTCACGGGGATTGGCTGAAGTTGCGTTGAAGTTGCAAATTGCAACATCGCAAATTCCTGGAGGGTCTGAATAAAGCTTTGGTACGTTGTCCAGCATGAGCGCAAGCAAACCATGCTCAGGTACAGCACAGTTGGGAATTTGGCCCGGTTGGAGGAGGTGAGCCAAAGCATAGCACGGTTGCCAGAAGTTTTGCAGCGTCTCTTCTCGGGGTCTCCTCACTCCTCCACGCTGTTATTATAGCCATAAACTCAGGGAGGTGTCAGTTTTAGAAAAATGGATCGGAAGAAAGGCATTGATTCAAGATCGAGGTTATCAGCATTTAATGTCGAAATAGGCAGATATACAAACGTGACATCAATTGTCACATCTTGTCTCCTTGGCCATAATGGTCTTCCCTGGGCACACCACACACTGGTCATCGCGTCGGCCCTTCAGTCCCCATCACAGACAGAGAGATCATGTCCCTTCAGCCCTCTCTCTCTCAGCACATAGGCTGCTGTCTGTAAATACAAACATGCCATGACATAAGCTCCCCCAGCCCCCCAATCACAGCGGGGAAGTGTACCAACAGTTTGAGGGATTGGGACAGGTGGATATCCCATTACCCCAACCTATAGGAAACCAATGCTTATAAATAAGTTGTTTACCACGTCTAGATTGAGCAGCAGTTTTGACAAAATACTTTTACACAGAGAGATTACAATAAAGTATATGTAAATACACATGTAAATGAAAGAATGGAATCCTACAGAGGAGAGCGTATCACCGCAGGACTTATATCTGCCTCACTATTTAATAAATATTTCTGCCATCGGACTTCTATCTCCGCTAAATCTTCAGGTCTGCTGCGTGACATGTAAACAAACAGCGTCATGTGATGATGTCATCAGCTGTGGCCCGGTTCGGTTGTGCAGATGTGAGTATGGATCATAGAATCGTAGGAAATCGTGCTGGAGCATGGCACAGTTCTGAAGTCCTAGTGTGAGTGTGCCCTTCATGGTGAACTATAAACAGGAGCTCATCTGGTGTAGGGTCTTCCTGTTTAAAACGATACAACCATATAAACAAGTGTGTTATCTGAGGGAGTGTGACGTCACCCACAGCACTGGGCTCCAGTCAAATGAAGCCCATCGAGGCTTGCAGTTATAATGGCAATTTTGGAGCCAAGTTCCATATTTGGAATTCTGAGCATGAGTATCATAGCAACTAAAGAGCCAATCAGGAGCGAGGCTTTTGACCCGCCTGCAGCACTGGTTTAGCAGAGCTTACACTGCAAACACTGAAATGTAAAGTTGAGATTAGTTGAATTAAGAAGGTTTTATCATTTCACTTGACACGTAAAATGATCTACCAACACAACAGGATTTTTTGTAGTTATGAAAATGCATCTTGCTACAACAATTCTTAGTACCTAAGTTAAATCTACTCAAATAAAGTAAAATGTTCTTAATCTAAGTCATTTAAACTTAGGTAGATGTTGCTTTTTGCAGTACCTGTAGCTGTATTTTCAGTGAAAGAGGGCAGCTCATTGGTCTGCCCCAAATCACGGCGTTCTCGTTGATCGTGTCTCGTCTTCATTCTTTTTATAAATAAACTCGCTGTTCAAAGAATCAGAACCCTCAAAGTGAGCTGTTATACTTATGAAACAAGAGTCTCTGTTTGCTAACATTTATTAACAGTTTCAATTGGCCGACATCATTTCCACAGACTTGGAGCAAGAGTTAGTGAAACTAGTTTAAATTCCAAAAGTAAATTTGATCGAACCAATCTCAAAAATGAGGTTTGGCCAAAGTACGGTTACGATAGCAACTTCAGCGCTCATGGCAAAGTGTGTGGGCATGCTTAGTTTGAAAGCAATGACACTCTCCCTCCATCCCTCACCTCCTCCCTTCAGTCCTCTCTCCTCCCTCCTCCTCTTTCTCTCCTCCCTCTCCTCTGCCCCATGTAGGCCTGTATAGACAGCCCTGTTGTTATGGTGTGTTATTCTCTCTTCCCTATCACTTTCTCCCCTCTCTTTCTGTCTCTCCCTCTCTAGTTCATAGTTCATAGTGAGCGTTATTGTCGAATTCTGCCGTACATACACGACATACAGCGAATCGAAATTTCGTTTCTCCCCGGCTGAG
The DNA here is from genome assembly GCA_036785185.1 of Paratrypauchen microcephalus. Lineage (NCBI taxonomy): Eukaryota > Metazoa > Chordata > Actinopteri > Gobiiformes > Gobiidae > Paratrypauchen > Paratrypauchen microcephalus. Next base: position 2,834,565 of record JAVJIX010000079.1, on the reverse strand, counting down.
CAGAGACAGTGAGTGACGGCCAGGGAAGGGGCCGGAAAAGGATGCAGAAAAAGATGCAGTACAAACATATTAGGACAAAAACAATGGGACAGGTAAACACACGGCCTCTTTTTGTGTGGCAAACAAACGGGAGGGTGGGGAGGAGGAGCAGAACAGAATATTGATGAAATTGATTGGAACTGAAGGCGCGGCGGACATTACTAAATAGGCGGAGTGTTTACAGAATACATGGGGAGAGTTTTCCAGCCGAATTTGGTAACGTGTCCTTTTGTTTATAGTGTGCCGTCTATTTCTACCCTGCTCTCTCCCTCTCCATCTTTGTCTCCCACTCTCTCCCTTTCTCCTTCTTTTGTGCCCTCTTTAAGCCCTGTTATGTCTCTCCCTCTCTCTCCCCTCCCTCCTCCTTCTCTTGTGCTCTCCTTCGGCTTCTGCAGACAGCCCTGTTACTTCTCTCACCCCTCTCCCTCCTCTCTCTCTCCCTCTCTTCCCTCCCTCCTCCCTCTCTCCTGCCCCCTGTAGGCCTCTGTAGACAGCCCTGTATTAGTCACAGTGTTCTTATAAATGCCTGTCCTCTTTAGTGTGATGCTGTCCTCTTGGATTCATGACTCTGGGGCTGTGGGGTTTGTGCAGTGGAACAGATGCTCCCACATAAACATCTCCTCACACAGACACACACTCAGGAGACAGGGGCCGCTGCTGTCTTTAAATGTCCTCACAGAGACACACTGAGGAGACAGGGGCCGCGGCTGTCTTTAAATGTCCTCACAGAGACACACTCAGGAGACAGGGGCCGCGGCTGTCTTTAAATGTCCTCACAGAGACACACTCAGGAGACAGGGGCCGCGGCTGTCTTTAAATGTCCTCACAGAGACACACTCAGGAGACAGGGGCCGCTTCTGTCTTTAAATGTCCTCGCAGAGACACACTCAGGAGACAGGGGCCGCTGCTGTCTTTAAATGTCCTCACAGAGACACACTGAGGAGACAGGGGCCGCTGCTGTCTTTAAATGTCCTCACAGAGACACACTGAGGAGACAGGGGCCGCTGCTGTCTTTAAATGTCCTCACAGAGACACACTGAGGAGACAGGGGCCGCTGCTGTCTTTAAATGTCCTCACAGAGACACACTGAGGAGACAGGGGCCGCTGCTGTCTTTAAATGTCCTCACAGAGACACACTGAGGAGACAGGGGCCGCTGCTGTCTTTAAATGTCCTCACAGAGACACACTCAGGAGACAGGGGCCGCTGCTGTCTTTAAATGTCCTCACAGAGACACACTCAGGAGACAGAGACCATAGTTCTGTTGAAATATCTCACAGAGACACAGACTCTGGGACAGGGAGCACTGCTCTGTGTAAAAGTCCTCACAGGGACACTCGTATGAGCTCTGCTAGAACATGTCCTCACAGAGACAGAGACTGATGAGACAGGGACCGTGGTTCTGTGTAAATGTTCGGTCAGCTCATATAAGGCTGCAGTGAAACATACAGTGTGTGACTGTGTGCATCTGTCCCCGTTTAAACCTAATGGAGATTCAGGGCGTTTTCACACCAGGAAAGTCTTGATAGTTTCGCTTTGGGCCGGACCAATTTTTTAATTTTGGTGTGGTTCGCTTTCACAATGTAGTTTTTTTCGTATGTGAACCAACATCTGTAAACAAAACCAGGTGTGCTGAGGTCGTTCAGCCATTGGACAGAAATGAGCCGTGTCAAAGCGCCGTGTCCAAACGGAAGGAGGAGAATAATGGTGTTACTGCTGTTTTCAATCTAGCCTTAGCGATATGGTTTGCTCAGTTTTTACAGATCGCACAAATGTTTGAGCAGCATCGTGAGGTTTACACTATTTTACAATCATTTTACAAACGACAGAGGACAGCGCTCATGTGCACATCAACTTCTGACTCTTCAGGCTCTTCATGCAAAACGTAGCTGATCCTCCTCGCTGAGCGGTCGCACTCTGCGGATTCTCTGGTGTTTGGTCAGCCTCGGTTTCCCATAATGCTCGACATACGACGGGAGCTCGTTAAGTACAAAAAGCCAACTTGTGTCGGATCACGTCCGGTCTGCATTCTCACCTCAAACGAACCGCACCAGAGTTCAAATGGAACCGTGCCGAGACCGAGCTTTTTGATCGCTCTCGGTTCGCTTGTTTGCTCCAGATTGAGATTTTTGGTTTTTATTCACACCAGCCCAAAAGGTCCGAATCAAAGGAACAAACAAAATCTGGTTTGTTTTAAACGAACCAAACAAGGCAGGTGTGAATACACCCTCAGTTCGGTCCTGGTTCAGTCCTGGTTCAGTCCTGGTTCAGTCCTGGTATAGTCCTGGTGTAGTCCTGGTGTAGTCCTGGTGTAGTCCTGGTGTAGTCCTGGTATAGTCCTGGTATAGTCCTGGTATAGTCCTGGTATAGTCCTGGTGTAGTCCTGGTGTAGTCCTAGTGTAGTCCTGGTGTAGTCCTGGTATAGTCCTGGTATAGTCCTGGTATAGTCCTGGTGTAGTCCTGGTGTAGTCCTGGTGTAGTCCTGGTGTAGTCCTGGTATAGTCCTGGTGTATTCCTGGTGTAGTCCTGGTGTAGTCCTGGTGTAGTCCTGGTGTAGTCCTGGTGTAGTCCTGCTATAGTCCTGGTATAGTCCTGGTGTAGTCCTGGTATAGTCCTGCTATAGTCCTGGTGTAGTCCTGGTATAGTCCTGGTATAGTCCTGGTGTAGTCCTGGTGTAGTCCTGGTGTAGTCCTGGTGTAGTCCTGGTATAGTCCTGGTGTAGTCCTGGTGTAGTCCTGGTATAGTCCTGGTATAGTCCTGGTGTAGTCCTGGTGTAGTCCTGGTGTAGTCCTGCTATAGTCCTGGTATAGTCCTGGTATAGTCCTGGTGTAGTCCTGGTATAGTCCTGGTGTAGTCCTGGTGTAGTCCTGGTGTAGTCCTGGTATAGTCCTAGTGTAGTCCTGGTGTAGTCCTGGTGTAGTCCTGGTGTAGTCCTGGTGTAGTCCTGGTGTAGTCCTGGTATAGTCCTCATGTACACTGCCTGTCAAAAGTATTAGGACGATTGTGTATTTCTGAACTTTCATAAATAATGATAACAAGATGTATTGTTAATGACAACAAATCAATGTATTGATATATTAAAGCAAATTTCATCATGTGTAAAGGCAGATTATTGCAAAAATGTAACAATATTATGATAAATACCTTTTTCATCAAAATAACCTTTGGCCTTAATCACAGCTTTACAAATCCTGTCTGTCCTTTCAGTCATGCACATGGTGATTCGAGAACTCTGTGATATGAGCTGATTTTAAAATATTATAAATTGAGTGTTCAAACTATTATTTTCATAATGAAAGGATGCTATTAAAACATGAATAATATTCGTCCACAAATGGATTTGTGCACAATGATCTGAAAATATGAGAACGTGTGATAATATAATTGAATAAATGTGATGAAATAGTTTTAAGTACACCACATTTGAGTGATGCTTGATACATTAAAAAGTTGGCTCAGTGCCCCAACATCACAAAGTATGCCATCGTCCTAATACTTCTGTCAGGCAGTGTAATCCTGGTCTAGTCCAGGTGTAGTCTTAGTCTAGTCCTGGTCTAGTCCTGGTGTAGTCTTAGTCTAGTCCTGGGGTAGTCCTGGTCTAGTCCAGGTGTAGTCTTAGTCTAGTCCTGGGGTAGTCCTGGTCTAGTCCAGGTCTAGTCTTAGTCTAGTCCTGGGGTAGTCCTGGTGTACTTCTGGTGTAGTCTTAGTCTAGTCCTGGTGTAGTCTTAGTCTAGTCCTGGTGTAGTCTTAGTCTAGTCCTGGTCTAGTCCTCATATAGTCCTGGTCTAGTCCAGATGTTGTACGTGTGTAGTGCTGGTCTAGTCCTGGTCTAGTCCTGGTGTAGTCTTAGTTTAGTCTTGAGGTAGTCCTGGTCTAGTCCTGGTCTAGTCCAGGTGTAGTCTTAGTCTAGTCCTGGGGTAGTCCTGGTCTAGTCCAGGTGTAGTCTTAGTCTAGTCCTGGGGTAGTCCTGGTCTAGTCCAGGTGTAGTCTTAGTCTAGTCCTGGGGTAGTCCTGGTGTACTTCTGGTGTAGTCCTGGTCTAGTCCTCATATAGTCCTCGTCTAGTCCAGATGTTGTACGCGTGTAGTGCTGGTCTAGTCCTGGTCTAGTCCTGGTGTAGTCTTAGTTTAGTCTTGAGGTAGTCCTGGTCTAGTCCTGGTCTAGTCCTGGTGTAGTCTTAGTCTAGTCCTGGTGTAGTCTTAGTCTAGTCCTGGTCTAGTCCTGAGGTAGTCCTGGTCTAGTCCTGGTCTAGTCCTGGTGTAGTCTTAGTCTAGTCCTGGCGTAGTCTTAGTCTAGTCCTGGGGTAGTCCTGGTGTACTTCTGGTGTAGTCCTGCTCTAGTCCTCATATAGTCCTGGTCTAGTCCAGGTGTTGTACGCGTGTAGTGCTGGTGTTGTCCTGGTTTAGTCCTGGTCTAGTCCTGGTCTTGTCCTGGAGAAGTCCTGGTCTTGTCCTGGAGTAATTCTGATGTACCTCTGGTCTATCCCTGGTGTAGTCCTGGTTTAGTCCTGGTGTAGTCCTGGTTTAGTCCTGGTGTAGTCCTGGTTTAGTCCTGGTGTAGTCCTGGGTTAGTCCTGGTGTAGTCCTGGTTTAGTCCTGGTCTAGGCCTGGTTTACGTCCAGGATATGTTGTGTCTGCAGGTTTGGATGCAGCCTGTGCAGGGACAGCAGAGGGACACAGCAGAGGGACGCTCCTGTTTGGGGCCCTCATGTTCTAAGAGGTATTCATAGCTCCTCTTTTGCTCACTAAAGAAAAACATGCCTCCGATTTATTACTGTAATTATCTTTTGTGCAGTGCAGTGATTCACAGTCATATTAAACTCATTATGCAGCTCGTTTTTCCGTCGGTATTACAGGATTTCTGTAGCAGAGAGGAGCTTTTCAACTCACTGAAGTCACAATCTTTATTTCACATTCTAAACATGTGGGTTCTGTCGTGGAGATGTCGCTTTGCCTGAAATGTTCCAAAGTGCAGCATTAAACACATCTACCATGCTTTTTCCATTGCAGATCTTACAGGGAGCTTTTAACAGATGAAGGAAAGAGAGAGGGAGGAGGGACAGAGGGAGAAGAAGGGAAGAGAAAGAGAGAAAAAGGAGGAATAGGGAGGGAGGAGTGAGAGAGAGGGATGGAGACAAAGAAACAGAGCAAGAGAGAGAGAAGGGGGAAAAGGGGGTGGGGTGGAAGCGACAGGGAGAGAGAGAGAAGAGGAAGAGAGGAAGAGAAAGTGGGGTCAGGAGAAAAAGTGGGTGAGAGGGAGGAGAAAAAGTAGAAGAGAAGTGGCTGAGGAGGAAAGAGAAAAAAGGGGGAGAGGGACGAGGAGAAGAGGAAGAAAGACGGGGGGTAAAAAGAAGAGAGAGAGAGAAGGAGGAGGAGAGGGAGAAAGGGAGGAGAAAGAGAGTGGAAGGAGGATAAAGTGGGGGCCAGCAGGAGAAAATATGGGAGAGATGGAAGAGGAAAAGAAGTAGAGAGGAGGGAGGGGGAAGAGTTAAGAACTAAAGGGGGAGAAAGGGGGAGAGCAAGAGAGGAGGGGGAGAGGGACAGAAAGAGGGAGAGATATGGGGGAGAGAGAGAGAGAGAAAGGCAAGAGAGGGCTATAAAATGTAAGGAAACATTAAGAGAGAGAGAGAGCTGGAGGGAGAAGGGATGGAAAAAGGTGGTGATAGCTAGAGGTGAGAAAGAAGGGAGAGATATTGAGAGTAAAAAGCACCAGAGAGGGAGGAGGGCATGAGGAGCAGAGCGAGAGGTGAGGAGGAAAAAGGGCAGAGGGGAGAGGGAGAACGGAGAGTGAGCGAGAGAGAAGGAGGAAGAGAGGGCAGGAGACGGAGGAGGGATTTCCATTTGACACATTAACCCAAATGTGTGTTAAAAACAGTTCAGTGTTCACAGGGTAAAACGCTGTGAGCTCCTGGAGGTTTTTGTCACACTTTAAATATCGAATTATGTCTGATCGCTCCAGAAGCGTTCAAAAGAAACAGAACGGAGCTTCAACACCATCGAGATCTATACAGTGGTCCCTCGCTCTATCGCAGTTCACTGTCTCTTTTTTTTAAAATAGTGTAACATTGTGTTCTGCGTCCTGATTGGCTAAGAGACTGTAAATGGTCACATGTTTATATAGCGCTTTTCCACCTTCAAGGCACCCAAAGCGCTTTACAACAAGGAGCCATTCACACACCAGTGTACCAGACACTGGGGGCGAGGAGGGTTAAGTGTCTTGCCCAAGGACACAACGGCAGCATTCATCTGTGGGAGCTGGAATCGTACTAACCAACCTGTGGGTCAGTGGATCTGACCGCTCAACCACTGATGTTTCTTATGTCAAGAGCGGGATTTGAACCGCTAACCTTTTGGATCAGTGGACAAACGCTCTACCAACTGAGCTACCTCACCGACTCTAGACCTTTGCCGGTTGATAGATGGGGGACACGGGGGGGGTGAGACCAGGACCAGACCGGGACTAGACCAGGACTAGACCAGGATTAAACGTGGACTAAACCAGGTCTAAACCTGGACTGGTCCTGGACTAAACCAGGACTGGACCAGGTCTAGACCTGGACTAAACCAGGTCTAGACCAGGTCTAAACCAGGATTAAACCAGGTCTAAACCTGGACTGGACCTGGACCTGGACTGGACCTGGACTAAACCAGGTCTAGACCAGGTCTAAACCAGGAGAAAACCACCACGTGCCGCTCTTTGCTGGTTTCGTGCGGCTGGTTTGTGGCTCGGGCTGAGAGGATGCGGTCCGGGCGCCGCAGTTCGATCTTGTGCTCGCAGCCCCGGTGTACGTGCGGCCTCGCGCCGGTCGTGCTGCTCTGTCACGGATTTGTCCACGATGAGGGGTGCATGTGTCGCGCACTTCTCCAAGGGGTTGGTGCGCGTCGCGTCCCGGGACGTGGCAGTGCTGCTGGATGAGCGCGGTGCTTCCTGCGGATCCAGTGACTCATGTCTCCGCGCTCCTCGCGCGTCCGGCGGAGCCCCCACGTTTCACTATTAATAATTTTGTTAAAAATCTACGAAAGTTTGAGTGTTTAAACGAGAGAGAAATGTGAGAAAAGGTTAATTCCAGTCAGAGAAAAGTGTATAATGTGTGTGGTGAGGCGTTTACAGCCTTAAAACATGTGGAATAATTGTAAAATATAAAGTTGTCCTACTTGGCGGATTTCTCTTATTGCGGGTTATTTCTGGAACCTAACCCCCGTGATAAACGAGGGATTACTGTACTGCAAAACAGACTTTTCTGATCTCTGTTCTAATGTTGTTAACTTCACTATCATTTCATGACATCACAAGGTGGAACAGAGCATTCTGAGCTTTGGAGATGTAGACCGAGTAATAATAAAGCGTTACTCAAACGTGTGAATGAAACAAAACTCCAGGTATGCAGCATTCGAACATGACTTAAAGTTCACAAGAGTAACTTTTGTATAATACAGGACCTTTAACCTGCTCACAATGATCCACAGCGCCCCCTGTAGACTGTGGCCTGCACTGACCAAAACTACAATGAAAATATTTGAGTTGACAAAATGATCTCAGTCTCAATCCTGTCGTTAATCTCCAGCTCCGTCTGTCGGCGGTTTTGCTCCGTCTTCACAGTTTCATTAGCGGCTCTTTGTCTCTCTCTGGTCTCCTCATAAAACATCTGCCTCCAGTCTGCCCTCCACAGCCCAGAAGCACCTCACCTCACCGCTAGACCGCACAGTCCGCCGCGGATCACTTTGTCTTCTGTTTCCAGGTGAAAGTAAATGCCCGCCACACTCTACACTGACATCATTAATTAGCCACTTTACTAATTAGCTAATTTGCTAACGACTTCCTGCGTATGGTAATGAGCAGCTTTAGCGTTGAGCCGATGGCGATGATGAAGGATGCTGGTAATGTTCGGAGACAAGAACACGCCTCCACCCGAAACACCGGGGCTGTTTTAATGGGAGATCTGCACTGTAGTTTTAGCACATGCAACGTGTAATTTAAGTGTAATAACATTATGAATGTTCAATTAGCATGACGCAGTTGGACGTAGCTGTACACTGTGTCCACAATTATTAGGACAGTGGTATTTTGACCATATCTTGATTTTGATGCATATTCTCCAACTCCAAACTGTATAAACTTGAATTCTTATTGAATTTAAACATATCAAGTGATGTGTATTTGTCTAATGAGGGAGTGTGTGGCCTAAGGAGATAAACACCCTGTATCACAGTGTGCACAAATATTAGGCAGCGTCTTTTCCTCAGGCAAAATGGGCCCAAAAAAACAACTCTGATAAGTGAAAAAGTCTTTCCGAGGGATGCAGCACTCTTGAAATTGCAAAGATTTGATCACAGAACCATCAAACATTTTGTTGCAAATAATCAGCAGTGTTAATGATGACATGGCCCCTTCCTCACCTGACCTAAACTCTGTTGAGAGTTTGTGGGCCTTTCTTAAACGGGAGATTTACGGTGAATGAAAACAGTGTCTGAACGGTGTTTATGAGGCTGTGACGCTGCGGCACAAAAAGCCGATCGTCAACAGATTATACAACAGACCATTATAGAGAAGGGTGGCTATATTCATCACTGATTTATTTATTATTTTCATTCTCAGTGTTTATATCAGGGGTGTCAAACATGCGGCCCGGGGGCCAGATCCGGCCCTCCAAGGCCTTTAATCTGGCCCTTGGGATTTTCTTTTAAAATATTTTAATTATATTTTAATTTTCAATTAAAATATTGCTAATTTTCTGTGCCTATTTCTGCGCATCTTTGCATAGCAGCGTCTCCAGCGCCTCTGTGCTTGGCTGCCACCAGAGCAGCACAAATGAAGACTTGTCTCTTTCCAAACGCTCTTAAAGGACCATCGTTTTGACTGTTGACCGTGACGCCTTCATCAGCAAAATCAAAAATTATAAAAGTGGACGCCGAGTGCAGGATTTTCCAAGAAAAATGCACTATTTGGGCTATGGACTATACTAATACCTATTTGTTCACAGAGGTGAATGTGAAACCTGTACGCTTGTGTTGAAACTGCATTTTTCTTAAAGTTTCAGGTTATTTTGTAAAAGAAAGAGTCAGTGGTGAAAGTAGTTTTCATTTCTTACAGGTGCTATAATGTCCAGTGCACCGCTTTACAGTAAAAAAAAACAAAAAAACACTTGTTTATAATAATAATAAATTTTATTTATAATGCACTTTACATTTGACCTCAAATCTCAAAGTGCTACACTTGCAACAATAAAAGAACATTAAAAACATCATAAAACGCTGTAAAAGAACATAAAAAGAACAATTAAAAACATCATAAAAACAATTAAAAATAAAAAAACAATTAAAAATAAAAACAATTTAAAAAATTAAAAACAATTAAAAAAATGTTTTACACGTTTTTTTTTTTTTTTTTTACGTTTTACACCTTTTTCATAGATAAATAACTTTTTTAATATACTTAATTATTTCATATTTTTTTAGTCAGCATAAACCCTCTCTTACAGGTGCAGGCAGCGCGCCGGCCTTAAATCTTCTACCAGTGCGCAGCACCGCCTCACAATGGTTTAGGCGACTTTCACGGCTACAGTCAGATAAGTTTTGACAATCCTTGCTTAACAGACTGCAGATATCTCTGCACGAGAGTTTCGGGTAGCTTTCAGTTATTCTCCAATGGCATAGTGTGGTTGTTTGTGTTTTCTACTTAAATAGCTCACCTTACTTTTTTTTTCAAATGTGGGTTTTGGTCACCATTAACCATATTCTCTTAGCGGTGCTCCGTACCGGCTGTGAATTTTATACCGGTGCTGCGTTCCGGTGCGCACCACTTTACTTTCACCACTGGAAAGAGTTCATCAAATAAAAAAGACTTCTGTAATAGATTTGCGTTTCTCTGCACAAATATTTGGACTTATTGCTATTTTTGGGGTATATTTGCCATGAGTTTTCTGATCCGGCCCCTTTGGGATCAAAGTAGATTGGATACGGCCCCTGGGCCTAAATGAGTTTGACACCCCTGGTTTATAGTAATATAACCAAGTGTGTGTGTGCACCTGTAAAGCTTTATTTATTTAACATTACCTATGTAGTTAGCCAATAATTGTGCACACACATGTTTTCTCCAAAATTTCACTTATAATATTCAGGTTTGAGGTTTATTCACATTTGGATTGACCGAGAGCACTGGAGCTGATCAATTATAAAATGAATCCTCATAAATACCACTTGCCTAATAATTCTGCACACAGAGTATTCAGAGGACTTTGTGAATGTAGGTGGATTACCTTAGAACCAGCGCCTGATGTGACACATACATATATCCAACACATCGTGATAGACGTGATAAGAACAAGTACAGCTTATCTTAATGAAACAGAATATAGCAGTTGGTAGGACACTCAGTTTAAATGCTAAGTTTAGATGAATAATTATAATGAACTATCTTACCTTCACGTGTCCTTCCCACAACGGTGACAGGTATGCCATCCACCTATTCAAATAATTAGCTTCTCTCCCGAAAAAAAAAAAGTGTTTGCCGCGTTGCACAGCAGATGGCGCAGTAACATATTTAACCAAAAAATGCCGCTATTCAGCCTCAATGCGGCCTTACTGTGGTTTTGTGTGTCCGTGTAGACTGACTTTGCTGCTTTGAGTTTCACCTTGAACCTATTTAACCAGGAGAAACCTTGGCACAATGAACCGTACGTGACCACGCATCATCCCAAGATCATAAAGGCCAGACCTCTCATGTAAAACAAATACAAAAAGACGTCATTTAACAGTCTTATACATATGTAATGAAACCAGGTTATTCAGTTAAAGGGACAGTGTGTAAGATTTTTACCCGTTAAATACCGAAATTCAAAAATACATTGTTTTCCAAGCCTTTTCACTTCCATCATGAAATCAAAGTATTCTTTTGGACTTAGATATAGTCACATAAAAGGGGGATTGACTCCATATAGAGGCAGCCATTTTGATTACGAGAGCCGCAGAAGGACATTTGGGCTCCGCCTTCGGCAAGGCTCGTGGTTTTGGGTAAACAACACAAGCATGCTGCCGGATCAGACGTCGTAATGGATCTAACACGTGTTTTGGACTAAATTGTTTTACTGGATTTTATTCGCTGGATCCTTACGGACAAATTGAGACCAAGTTTATGGTGAAATACTGAGTTTGACCTGTCCAGAGCCTTCAAAGGTAAGCTAAGTAACAAACCTCATTTTGTGCTTTTCCGTATAAAAGCCCCATGTGCTCGGGGAGTGATTGTTGTGCCGGGAAATGAATTGCATAGTCAAAAAGAGGAGACTGTAAGGTTTCATTTGATGTGTAGATTGTCATGTTACACGATCGGGAATGTGTGCTCTCACGTGAAAAGAAAAAAAAAAACAGTGAACGGGATCGCATTTTATTTATACCGTAGTTGTCGGCGAGAGCTCGCACAGCGCCGGGTGCGCGCTGGTACGCGAGCTGTCCGCGTTACGGCGCGCCCGGGTGACCCTCGGGGTCTGCCGTAGCCAAAAGAGGAAGTGTATGGTACCTACACCACCTATGCGCCACGAATCCTACACACTGTACCTTTAAGTTTGAAGTTCATTCCAGAATTGTGGAGCAGTACAACTTTTACCCACCTCCTTCTAACTCTAGGCACAGACAGTGTCCAGGTGATGAGAAACCAGGATTCTCTCACTGACATAATTCTGATGGTGTCAGGACACTGTCGCGTAAAAGTGTAAAAAAAAAACTTTAAAAAAAACGACCACACAAGCTTCAATTTTGTCTTAAATGTCAGAAATGGACACACATGTTTGAGTAATCCTTTATTATTTGTTTGTCTACATCTCCAAATCTCAAACAAAACACAGCTCCAGGTCTGTTTGTGATGAGGAAACATTTGAACAGAGATCAGAAAATAGTGTCATATTTAGCCTGATCTATTCTTTCATTGTGAGTGAGTGACAATAAACGCCATATTTCTCCCAAAACAGAAGATGAATAAAGCGCTTCTCCAAAACAGAGCTCATCCGTAAAGTCCGAAAGCCACATCCATTTTTCAAGAAGTTGTTATCGCTAAAAAAGCATTTATTTTGTATTTTTGAATCCTCGTGGGAGGGTGGGGGTGAAGTGGTGAGCGCGGTCTGACAATAGCTCCTCGTATCTCCTCCGTCACTGCCATTGTGTTCAGAGGAAAAGTCTGGAGTCTTATCAGGAGCAGACTGAAGTTTGAGAGAGAGGGAGGAGAGAAAAGAAAGAGGAGAGAGAAGGAAAAGAGAGGGAAAGAGAGAGGGTGAGAGAGCGTTGCAGAAGGGGTGAAAGAGAGGGGGAGTCTGAGGGTGAAATTAAGAGAGAATAAAATTGGAATTCTCAGAAAAACACTGGTTTTATTCACATTAAAGGCTCTGTATCTGATTTTTCTCCACATATTTAAGCAGAAGGGCCGGACCAGGAGCAGCTGGATTTAGTGTTTTGTTAATCCACCTCCTAAGAGTAAAAAATAACACGGAATATGTAGAAAACCTGTGCTTTATTTCAATTAAAAATGAACAAAAGCATTACAACAATATGTCCGTCTTTCAAGTTCCACGGTATTTAGCTGTTTATTAAAGGTCCCATGGCATGAAATTTTCACTTTCTGAGGTTTTGAACGTTAATGTGAGCTCCCCTACCCTGTTTAGCCCCCCCATGGTTAAAAGTTGTGAAATGTCTAAACTGAGCATTTGCGATCCTTTTCTGCGTTACAAAAAATCGGAGCTCAAACGGGCAAGTTTGAACAAGGCACCTTATTGACGTCAGATCGAACAAAGAAATGCAAATGCAGTTCCACCCCCGTCTGTCTGTACTCAGCGTCTCTGTAAATCACGCCCAGAGAGTTTGGACTGCGAATGCGCTAGGCAATGCGAAATGCGTTTTTTTATTTGCCTGGAGGCACGTCCGAGTGTTTCTAGGCTCGGAAGTCCTTTATCTGAGCCTCTGGACCTTTGAACAGCAGTGGTTTGATTTGATTTTCTGTGGAAATTTGTTTATTTTTCAATGGAACGCTTCAAATCTCTCCCCCCGTGCAAAAACACGGAAATGGATCAGCTGAGGGCTGACAGCGGAGAGCGGAGAGTTTGGCCACGCCCCCACCCTCTACTATAGGCCAGTTCTTTTCTCCTCATTTGCATTGAAGCAACAACGCCCAGAATAAAGTGTTTGAGAGAGATATTTATGACTCTTTCTCATCTTAGTGTTGATTTTGAAGAAGGATTCATTTACAGTATTAGGGAACCATTAAGGAGCCATATAAAAGCATCAAGAAGTACCATGTCATGGGATCTTTAAAATGACTTTTAAAACACAGAAAATGTAATTAATAAAATAGAGCTTTTTTAATACTAACAGTTTCTATTTTAAAGCACTGAAAGTTCTGTTCTCCTTCAGGTTCTCTCGTTCTTTCGTTGACTGCTTGCTAGCATAGTTAGCATGTTTTGTGGCAAAGTGACGGCTGATGATATTATATTCTTTAAAAACCGCTACAGTCTCTTTGCCTGGTTTACACCTGACCATATCACAAGTGAGATATGGTCTTTGAAATATCTCATAGTGGAGGTGTGGTTTACGATCGCCAACGGCCGTTTATTGGGCATTACGAATGTCTATCATTTGGCGTATACGTAGCCCATAGCCAATCATGTCAGTTGTCAGTTCAAGCTACAAGTTCCCGTTTGTCGCGTAGTACGCGTCACCGTCCTGCCACTCCTCCCCGCTCTCTGATTGGCTCCAGAATCGGGAGAGCTCGCTTGCCATAGTTGCCAGGATGTCTTTCAGATCGGAACGAACGAAAGCAGCCTGGGATTTCCCAGGTTAACAGTCTCTTGGCATATCAGGCATACAGCAGCTGATAAGTATTCGGTGAAAAAATATTTACTTGTCCACTCCTTATTAAACACTCGACATTCTCTGTTCACTTTTCTTTTCTTAGCTCCGCTCATCTGAGGGCTGAGGGGTCAGAGAGTAAAGCACAAACGTGGAGCAAAACGCCGCACCTCAACAAAGGTCAATGTGTCTAGTGTATCAGCTATTGGAAAACGCCAGAATTGCAGTAAAATTAAAACATTAACAAGGTTTATTAATATAATTTCTTCAAGTTTGGCGGGCCGGATTAAAAAGATTAAAGGAAAAGTAACATATTTTTTTACAATTTGAGCCTTATTTCGGTAATAAAATAAGTTGTTTTACTCACCCATAGCACTTTGGTGTCATATGTAGCACTTCCAGAGATGTTTTAGATTTGCGTTAGCCTAGCGCGACTTCTAGCCATAGCTCGGGGCATATAATATATTCCCTGAGCATGTAATATGCCCCGTGCGGTCTCCAAATAACACAAACTTTAGCACTTTTCAAATCATAGAAGCTCGATGTCTTAGTCTACACTTTCGTTTGAGTCAAAAGTGGCCTGTAATCCGAGATTTATCCATAGTTTACAGCTTTGCGTTTCATGTTTGGGTCCCGGGAGCTGAGAGTAAAATCAGCTGTGACTCCGCACATGCGCACTGTCCTCCTCATCTACTCGAAACTATGGACTTTGCTGACAGCGGGAAGCAAGATGATGCGGAGCCCGAGCCAATGACGAGTGCTGAGCAGGATTTTGCGGTGCCCGGGCCATTGACGAGTGCAGTACTAAGCCCATTTAATGCCAGCAAGGGCTGCTTTGACAAATTTCAGAAACGCTTTGGACTTAAAAGTGTTTCTCTACACGGAGAGGCCGCCACTGCGGATACCGCTGGAGCAGAGGCATACATGAACGACACATTTAAAGCGATCATCGAGGAAGGGGGATATAAGCCTGAACAAGTTTTTAATATGGATGAGACCGGCTTATTCTGGAAACAACTGCCCTCTTGCACCTTTATAATGCAGGACGAAGCCAAAGCTCCAGGATTTAAGACCCAAAAAGATCGTGTGATTCTGGTTATGTGTGGAAATGCTGCAGGCTTTATGATAAAACCAGGGCTTATTTATAGGTCAAAAAATCCCAGAGCCCTAAAAAACTAAAATAAGAAAGCGTTGCCCGTTTACTGGATGCACAATGCAAAGGCTTGGATGACAAAAGCGCTCAATCAGGATTGGTTCAAACAGTGTTTCATCCTGGAGGTCAAGCGTTATTTGAGAGGAGAAGGACTAGACTTTAAAGTGCTTCTGCTCGTAGACAATGCCGGAGGCCACGCTGATGATTTGTCGTATGATTGTGTGCAAATCGAATTTCTGCCACCAAACACCACATCGCTTATTCAGCCCATGGACCAAGGCATCATTCGCACTTTCAAGGCTCTCTATACGCGCAACACCCTGCAGCATCTTGTCGAGGCTATGGACTCGTGTCAAGATTTCTCACTAAAGACCTACTGGCGTGAATACACCGTTGCATCATGTCTCCAAAATATTCAGAGGGCCATTCAGGAGATGAAAACCGAAACTTTAAATGCCTGCTGGACAAAACTGTGGCCAGAGGCAGTGCGCAACCCTACCAGATGCGGTAGATACAGCTGTGAATCTGGCTAAACAGCTTGGGGGAGATGGCTTTAATGATATGACTCCTGATGACATTAATGCCCTGATTGATGCCCACTCACCGCTGACTGATGAAGACCTGGCAGAGATGACAAAGCCAACAAGTGAGGATGAGGGAGAAGAGGAAGAAGAGGACACAGGTGTTGATGAAGACGAGGAGGATGGACTAAGGACTAAGGATGGATCGCTTGGCAACCATGGTGAGAATGGCTAGTGAACTTCAGCGAGCTGCACAAGAATGGGACCCTTTGATGTTCCGTTCATTACAGTTCTCAAATATAATCGAAGGTGGCATGTCTGTTTATAAGAATCTTCTCGCTCAAAAAAAAAAGAGCGCCAACAACTACCCATAACCATGTTCTTAACTCGGAAAAAGACACCTGCACCTAGGCCTTCACTGGAAAAAGACGCGACTGCGAAGCCGCGCAAGGACGGCTAGAGGAACTGTAAAATACGCGTGAGTCACTATTAATAATTTCTTGTGTCCATGCTCGCTGGTTGATCATTAAAGTTTAATTTGTTGTTTCTAAAAGCTATCTTTTTAGGAAAACGTTTCTCAAACAAAACTCAAACAAAACAAATATGTTTAGGGCCTGAAAACAGGTTTGGATCGTTGGTTTCATACAGTATTAAAGTATCATTATAATGCAGTGCTGTGCTTTTATTTTGTTGAAAATCTACAAAAGTTTGAGTGTTTAGACAAGAGGAAAAATGTGAGAAAATGTGTGTGTGTGGCGTTTTTAACCTTAAAACATGTAGGCCTAGAATAATTGTAAAACCGGGACTAGACCGGAACTAGACCAGGACTAAACCAGGACTAAACAGGAATAAACCTGAAATGAACCAGGACTAAACCAGGACTAAACCAGAACTAAACCAGGACTAGGCCAGGTCTAAACCGGGATTAAATCTTTGCCTTGTTTTGTGACAGAGCACGTGTCCGAGCGCACCCCCCCCCCCCCTTCCCCCGCTTCACTATTAATACATTTTGATGAAAATCTACGAAAGTTTGAGCGTTTAAACAAGAGAGAAATGTGAGAAAATGTTAATACCAGTCTGAGAAAAGTGTATAATGTGTGTGGTGAGGCATTTACAGCCTTAAAACATGTAGAATAATTGTAAAATATAAAGTCGTCCTACTTCGCGGATTTCACTTATTGCGGGCTATTTCTGGAACCTAACCCCCGCGATAAACGAGGGTTCACTGTAACCACTTTTTGATGTGGTTTCAACATCAAAAAGCATTTATCACCCAATAATAAGGAAGGGCAGATTTGCATGCTAGTTGTCCTCAGCTTCAGCAAAACATCGCTCAGAAAGTTGTGAAAAGTACTTAAAAAGTCATCATGGTGAAGAATCAGGATGCTCAGAATGCTGTTTAACACTATCTGGCAGAAAAGGAAAAAAAATAAGAAAGGGAAATAAATAATGAACAAAGGAACAAACGGGGTAATGAATGGAGAGGAGAGGAAGGAGAAGGAACAGGGAAAGAGCTCAAATAAAGGGAGAAAAAAAGAAAATTATCATTAATTACAAGCATATTTTTTGTTTTGTTTTCCCTTCCACCCCTCACGCTCTTACACCTCTTCTGTTTTATTACACACACACACACACACAAAATGACAAAAAAAAAAAAAGTTATTTTTTTAAAACCGTAATAATCTGCATATAGAAGAGCGTGCGTTGTGTAAATTATAAGTATATAGATTTAATTGCCATAACGAACCGATCTCGTAAATGTCACGGTTCTTTCCCTCACAAAGAGCTGTGTGTGGAGCGCGATGAAAGCTTTTCGTTTTTTTTTTTTTCTTCATTGTTTTTCCAGACTCCAAACGCTGTGGCTCTGACTCATGTTTGCACTCTTAAATCTCCAGTCTGGTTCCTCACAAACACTCGTTTTACACTCACACACTTTCACTGTCTATACTGAGCGTTCGGCGATTCACAAAACCTGACGTCTGTACTGCAATACGACGAGTTACTGCAGATTTTTAAAGAATTCTGCACTCAATACTCCAACCTAATTCTGAAAAATAAAAGGGCTCATATCCTCCTGGGACCTGAAGAAAAAAAGTGTATCTATATTGTTATTATTATTATTTTAATTTTCTATGTGGAGGTAAATGAACACCTTAACGTTTACATTTTGTTAATTTTATTTTTATTACTCATGTTGTAACATGTCCTGTAATGGACGTCGGGGACATTTTGGTGTTAAATCCACGTGAAGTTAACAACCTGACAAAAACAACCTGACAAACAAACCATTTTTTTGACCAACATTTCTGACAAGCTTCTACAGTCGCCTCAAAAAGATCTTAGACTCCCTTTTAATTTCTTTAATTAAATTAATTAAATTAATTAAATTAATTAAATTAATTAAATTAATTAAATTAATTAAATTAATTAAATTAATTATTTATTTTATGTATTATTTATTTATTTATTTACATGTTTTCTGTATAATATATTTATTTTTTATTTTTTATATTTTTTATAAATTTTTTAGAATTTGTTTTTATTTAATTTTTTTTTTTTTTTAATCATAATGCAGCCACAAACTAGAGTCTCAAAACAGTTAAAAGATTGACCAGTGAACTCGATGTCCACTATAAAGGACACAAATGAATGGGCGGGTCTCAGGAGGATATTACACTTTTTGATCTCTGTTCTAATGTTGTTTCCTCGTCACAAACAGACCTGGAGTTGTGTTTCGTTTCATTCACACGTTTAACACAAACCCTGCAGATTTAGGCTGAGTTCTTCTCTCAAACAGAAAACACTTCACTAGAATCCTTTGGACAATTTCAGCCCTGGAATTGCCCATCTCTACTGAACTAAAGGTAAAAATGTAGACAGAATAATAACAAAGAGTTATTCAAACACAACTCCAGGTCTGTTTTTGAGGACGTAACAACATTATAACACGGCTTAAAGCTCCCAAGAGCAGCGAGGAGGACCGCACGCAGTCTGAGCGCATGAACGAGACCCATGCTAGTCTAGACCAGGTCTAGAGCAGGTCTAGACCACCGCGGCTCTTGCATGCGTTCGTGGGTCTTGTTCATGCGCTCATGCGCTCAGACTGCGTGCTGTCCCGAGGGGAGTCCTTGCTGCTCGCCTCAGCTGTGACTCGAAACGAAACCAGGAAATAGACCCGCGCGCGGCGCTTTAATCCACCTGGTCTAGTCCTGGTCTAGTCCAGGTTTAGTCCTGGTTTAGTCCAGGTTTAGTCCAGGTTTAGTCCTGGTTTAGTCCAGGTCTAGACCTGCTGGCAGCCCCGTGCCGGGTCATGTGCGTTATCACACGTGTCAGAGGGCAGTCTTCTCCCCCCTCCTCCTTCCCCCCACACTTCACTATTAATACATTTTGTTGAAAATCTATGAAAGTTTGAGTGTTTAAACGAGAGACAAATGTGAGAAAAGTTTAAATTCAGTCTGAGAAAAGCGTATAATGTCTGGCTGAGCGCGCATTATTTGAATTTTTGAGATTTCGCGTTTCGTAACTTGAATTTTCTTTTGTATCTAGAGACCAAAATTTTACGTGAAGGCGTTTGGTAACTTGAAATTTTCGTTTGTTGGGTCATTCATAAGGTGAGGCACCACTGTATAAGACCTTTAAAGCCATTCTACAGGATTTTTATTATGAAAAAAAAAAATCAGAACTGGTTAATTTGAAACAGTTTGCAAAGTCCAAAGTTCTTCCTCACTTACCTTATGCATTCTGAGCATCCGGATTATTCATCACGATGAGTTTATAAGCATTTTTCACAACTTTCAGAGCGTAGTTTTGGTGTCATAAAAGTTAACAACAACTCGCATGCTAACATCCACCTCCTGATTATCTCACAATAAAACACTTTAATTACTTACAGACAGTACACAGCTGACTTCTTTTGACCTCAAGAGCTGCTTATATAATCTGTGTTCTGGGGCAGGACAAAAATATAAAAGAGTAAATGTACTTTCCTACACAACAGCCTGCGAGCCCGTGTGTTTATTAGGGTAATGCTGTGTCTTAATTATGACTGAAGAAGAAATGGTTTCATCAAAATTGCATTGTGAATAGCTGCAATTAAAGTGAAATGGCTAAATCTGCACTTATTTTGGCAATTGAAGAGCTCCTGCAGAGGCCTGAATGTCCCTGTGGCTCCATGAGGTCTTAACTTGTGGAAAAACTGCAAACTAAAGGCCGCCACACACTGCAGGAGAATGTGCAAAAAGGTGAGAGTACAGACGCTCCTCATGTGTGTCTGTTTGCATCCACACAGTGCGTGGATCGGATTGAAGCTGCAGATCAGCGACAGTGACTCATCAGCTTTCTGTGCGTTAAACATTATGTATCTGAAGTACCACATTTCACAAAAAATAATAACTCAAGTTTTGTATCTAAACTAGTGCAGAGCTCTGATCTTTTGAACACTCCAGAGGTTCAAAGCGAGTGGTTTTACTCTAGACAAGAAACAGCTGATCCGATCACAACTTTATAGCCTGTTCTACACAGCCATATCCCGCTGCAGTCTTTGTCTCATAAGATTCGTGTCTATGGTGCGCTCATTTTGTCGCACGTTTAAAAATTGTTTAAGTCCGAAAAATCCTGTAGTGTGTGACGGCCTTAACCCTAAACCATTCTGAACAAAATCTGTTTAAAGTTCACTTTTTAATTCATCTTGCAGCTGTACTACTATGTACAGTGGTACCTCACCTTACGAAAGACCCAACAAACGAAAATTTCAAGTTACGAAACGCCTTCACGTTAAATTTTGGTCTCTAGATACGAAAGAAAATTCAAGTTACGAAATGCGAAATCTCAAAAATTCAAATAATGCGCGCTCAGCCACACACATTATACGCTTTTCTCAGACTGGACTTAAACTTTTCTCACATTTGTCTCTCGTTTAAACACTCAAACTTTCATAGATTTTCAACAAAATGTATTAATAGTGAAGCGTGGGGGGAAGGGGGACACGTGTGTGATAGCGCAGCATGACCCGGCGCGGGGCTGCGAGCACGAGACCCGTGCTCAAACCATGCCAGGTCTAAACCAGGTCTGAACCAAGATTAGACCACCGCGGCTCTTGCATGCGTTCGTTCATGCGCTCAGACTGCGTGCGGTCCCGAGGGGAGTCCTCGCTGCTCGCCTCAGCCGTGACTCGAAACGAAACCAGGAAATAGACCCGCACGCGGAGCTTTAATCCACCTGGTTTAGTCCACGTTTAGTCCTGGGTCTACAGTCTCTACGCAGGACACAGTGTTACACTATAAAAAAATGTTACACTATTAAAAACTTGGAACGAATCAGGCCTTTTCCATTGAAATAGCTACTCAACTTACGAAATATTCACGATACGAAACCACTTCTGGAACGAATTAATTTCGTAAGGTGAGGTACCACTGTATTTGAGATCTCTACAAACATGTTCTGAAATGTGTGTCCCACCACGGAAGCTGAGGGCACATGTCGGCATTACAGATTCTCAGGAAATGTGTTTTTTGTGTTGGTTTTTTTTTCCAAAATTTGTGATTTTCGTTTTTTTGCATAATGTGCTAGTTGAGATCATGAAGAAGCCTCTCCATGTTTCAGATAACAGCATTAGTGACGTTAAAAACATACATTTTTAATTTTAAAAATGCTTGTTAGGCAAGGAGGGCTGAAGAGACCAAACTTCGAGAAGGATTTTCTCGGATTTTCTCGGATTTAGAAAATGTGGTATGGCTGCTTTCAAATAGAGACAAATTTTTAAAATATGGTCCGATTTTCACATGTAAGACATCATTGGAAAGCTTAGAACCTGTACTTTCAGAATCTGTGAATAACTCAAAACGCCTCCGAGACAACTTGCGGGCTCAGATTCCGTGGTGGGACACATGTGTGTCAGATGCTCAGTACTCATATCTGTTGCAGATTTAAACATTTTCACAACAGTAGTCAGTAAAAATGGCATTAGTTACCTCAAATTGCATATCTGTTTCCTCTGTCCCTCATTACCCATGCCCTCTCCTGACTGTTCCCTCTCTGCTGCCCCCTGGAGGCCGTGTATGTCGCGTCCTCTCAATTCTCCTTAACCCCGCCCGGCTGTAGTGTCCTGCTTTGTCCTCTCACACGCCTGTAGTGAGGGATTGGGCTCATAGAGAGCATGTGTTCAGAGTGATTTGTGTTTGTATTCATTGCTTCGATCAACCCCTGTTTTCACCTACAGCGGTACACTTCCTTTTCCGATTTTATTTTCTTAACTGGTGATATGTGTAGGATTCAGCAGTGCAGTGCAGTCGTGTCAGTACAAATGAAAAATCTTCTGTAGCTGATCTGCGATTACCCAGAGGAGGTGTTGACAGTGTGCGATGCTTTGTTGTGTTGATGTTTACAATGTTATACTGTAAAGAGACGGGGAGAACCGGACTCTCCAATTTCCCTACCAAGTTACTGGACTCATTTATTTTATCAAGTCGTATTAAGTCTTTGTGATCTTCCTCCCCTCTCTCCCTTCCTCTTTCTCACTCCAATACCACCCCCTCCTTCTCACGTCTCTCTCACCAGTCTTCTGCGCTAACCCTAACCCTTTTGCTTTTCCTCTCATTCTTCTCCTCCTCCTCTCTCTCTTCCCTTCTCTCTCCTCTACTACCTCTTTATTTCCTCCCATAGACGGGATATATAAATGGCCAGTACTCGAGTTGAGCGGGGGGTAGTCAAAATCATCCCTCTTCCAAATCGGGCATCCCTTCTTCCACACAGCACTCTACAAAACAAAAACAAGACATTCCATTCGGCTCACACTGACATTTTTATGTAAAACACTCTGCCCTGTCTATTTAGTTAGTCTGCCTCTGCGTCAGTTTCCAATCAATTATTGGTTTCCAATCTGACCCCCCACCCCCACCCTTCCTTCTGTTGCCAAAGAAAAAGATCACCGTATGTTTACCTCTCCAATTGTTTTTTTTCTGTCATTACATGTTGTAAAATTGTCTGCATCTTTTTTTCTACTCTGTTGTAACCAAGTTGGCGCCGCGAATGGCAGCCCTGGTGCTCGGAGTGTCTGTCCGCTCCAGGTATCGAAGCAAGTTCCTAATGTTGTGAACCTGTTCACTCATATGGCAATAAAAACCTTCCTGATTCCTGATTCCTGATCCCTTGTGGCATTTTATCAATCAGGCATGAAAATCCCTCACCTTCACTGTCAATTTGCCGTTTTGAAGTCAAAATAGATGACCAATGTGAATCGTGGCCAGTGCCAAGAGCCAATCATAGGCCGAACTGCGCTCCGGCTTCCAATCATGTTGCAGCGTTGTTCCACCGATCGCGCTCCCGCCAATCATGACGATTAGCGTTGTTGTGTTTGCGCCTGATCACGATCAGCTATGAGCGAGCTCCGTTAATATGTACGCTACGTAAGAAGGAACTCTCGCCTCGGGACTCAGGATATGTCCGTTTCTCCGGAGCGCATACACGCGGACATGCGAATTATCGCACACCACAAACTACAGAGCTGACCGTGTTCTTATGGGGTGAGTTATATTATCATATTATTTCTGCATCAAAAGGGACATATTAGCTGACAGCAGGGGCCCGGGACTAAACCGCGACTAAACCAGGTCTAAACCGGGACTAAACCAGGTCTAAACCAGGACTAAACCAAGACTAAACCGGGTCTAAACTGGGTCTAAACCAGGACTAAACCGGGACTAAACCAGGTCTGAACCAGAACTAAGGTGTGTGTGTGTACGTGTGTGATAACATATATCCTGTGTATTATTGAATTATTGAATGATTATATGGACTTTTTGTTTTTGTTTTTGTTTATTTTCTTTTTCGCTGTCACATAAATTAAAAATTTCACCATCCCCCCCGGTTTCATTTTACAACTCGACTACCGGACATAGCTTGCCGCCATGTTCAAAATAAGAAGTGAGCATGGACTCTGGCTCCAATTCACTTTGTATTGAAAAAACGTCACCCCTCTCTCTCTAACTGCTGATGTCAGACTCCTCATTTTGTTTGTATGAACCCGCTCTACCTGATCCTGGTGTTTTTATTTCTCTGTTTTGTCCATAAATCTATTCTTAATCCTAATATGGAAGCTCCAAATTCATCCCTAGAGCTTCATTTGACTGGAGCTGAATGCTGAATTGCGCTCGATTAGTTTACTTCTTTATACAGTCTATGCCCCTCTCAACTCGTCTTTCTCTCCTCTTATCCCTCATTTCTCTCTCTCTCTCCCTTCTCTCGGGATGCTGAGTGCGTACGAGTGTGTTAACGACTCAAACAGGTGTAGAGCGCTGCAGATCTCTCCATTAGCTTGTCCCTTTATCAATAACCTGCTCAGATCCCTGCAGCGGGAGGATTTTCTCTTCCCCTGCCACATCTGCCCTGCATCACACTCAGGCTGGCTTGTACCGAACACATTAGCAGGGAATATGTGGATGGGAGCCCCTGAGGTTACAGTAATGAATGAAGATGAGCCCTGATGAAGCAGGCAGAACAGCACCGTGTAAGAAAGAGGACAAAATAATGTGTATTCACAAGAAATTAATCCACGCGAATAACGTGTCGTCATGCATATTTTGGATATACACGTGTCTTTGGTTGTAGTTGAGCATAAAATAAATATTTGCAAACAAATTTCTCAGATGGAAGAAAGTGGACAAAAATACGTCATCGGTTACGTCATCACAAAAAAGTCGATCAGCATCGAGATTACACATGCGTTGAAGTTTGGCGCTAAATTCTGAACAACAGTCTGCATGGCGGCCCGAAGTCAGGTAGGCTTGCGCTTTTGGTCTGATAACTTCAGCGCATGCGTAATCTCGATGCTGATCGACTTTTCTTCTGTTGACGCATGTGACGTGATGACGTCACCGATGACGTATTTTTGTCCACTTTCTTCCATCTGAGAAATTCGTATTCGTACTTAAGACAGTACTTGTAACTTTTCGATGTCGTAACTTTTAGATTTGTATTCTGACAAAGATCAAACACACAACACCTCATTTTAGAGTTTGAAAATATTTATTTTATGCTCAACTACAACCAAAGACGCGTGTACATCCAAAATATGCATGACGACACGTGATTCGCGTGTACAGTGGAACCTCACCTTACGAAAGACCCTACAAACGAATAATCCAAGTTACGAAACGCCTTCACGTTAAATTTTGGTCTCTAAATACGAAAGAAAATGCAAGTTACGAAACGCGAAATCTCAAAAATTCTAATAATGCGCGCTCAGCCATACACATTATACGCTTTTCTCAGACTGGATTTAAACTTTTCTCACATTTGTCTCTCGTTTAAACACTCAAACTTTCATAGATTTTCAACAAAATGTATTAAAAGTGAAGCGTGGGGGGAAGGGGAAGGGGGACACGTGTGTGATAGCGCAGCATGACCCGGCGCGGGGCTGCGAGGACGAGACCCATGCTCAAACCGTGCCTCCTCTAGACCAGGTCTAAACCAGGTCTAAACCACCTCTTGCCTGCGTTCGTTCATGCGCTCGGACTGCGTGCGGTCCCGAGGGGAGGCACATCTCCTCCCCTCCTCGCTTCTCGCCTCAGCCGTGACTCGTGAGGTACACCGGCAGAGCTAGCACGAAACCAGGAAATAGACCCACACTCGGCGCTTTAATCCATCTGGTCTAGTCCTGGTTTAGTCCAGATCTAGACCTGGTCCAGTCCAGGTTTAGACCTTGTTTAGACCTGGTCTAGACCTGGTTTATTCCACGTTTAGTCCTGGTCTAGTCTCTTAGCCAATCAGGACGCAGAACACAATGTTACACTATAAAGAAAATGTTACACTAAAAAAAAAAAAAAACTTGGAACGGATCAGGTCTTTTCCATTGAAATAGCTACTCAACTTATGAAAAATTCACGTTACGAAACCACTTCTGGAACTAATTATTTTAATTTCGTAAGGTGAGGTACCTCTGTATATCCAAAATATGCATGACAACACGTTATTCTTGAAAGGCGCCTAACAAATAAAATGTATTATTATTATTATTATTATTCGCGTGGATTAATTTCTTGTGAATACACGTTATTTTGTCCTCTTTCTTACTCCATACAACAGGCTGAGTCCGTGTGAGTGCCGATCTATGGAGTTATGACTGAAATAGAGGCGTTCAGTGTGTTTTTGTTTTGTGTGGAGCTTTTTGCTGTTGGAACATTCTCTAATAAAACTCATCTGTCTCCATGGAGAAGGTCAGTAGACCCATTTATACTACTCACTTCTACAGTATTTTCTATTCATTTTTGACAACTCTAGCTTGCTCTCACAGGTGAATGCTGTTGTTTGACACTTTTTTTTCCCAGGAAAAAAGCCAGACAGCACACAGTGGACTTACTTTGACCTCAAGAGCTACAGTATATCTGACACATTTTCCTCAAATACTAAAAAATCCAGCACAGGGCATTGAACTCGCCACCTCGAGTGTCAGGTGGAGTTTATCGTATGGCGCTTTTTAAACACGCGTGTGCACAGCTTCACCTCTGCAGTGTTTTTAGCTCTTCCACGCTTCACTCTGAGCTCTGCACCACAACATCTATTTGTGTTTAGGTCCAATTAAACAGAACTGTGCACACTCTCATTTCATCGAGCAATTACTGGAGAGAGCGAGAGAAGGGAGAAGGAGAGAGAGAGAGGAGGGAGGGAGAAGGAGAGGGAGAAAGGGAGAAGGAAAGAGAGGGGGAAGGAGGGTGACAGAGAGCTATAGATGCTGTAGAGCTATAGATGGGGATGGAGAGAATAAGGGAGAAGCTGAGCAAAGGAGTGAGAGGGAGAGAAAGAGAGAGACAGTGGGTGGCAGGAGTGAGGGAGAGAGAGGAGAGAAGGAGTGAGAGCATAACCATAGATAACCTCTGAACAACCTTCCTCTGGGGGAATATTTTATTTATTTATTTATTTATTTGATTGGGACAGAGTATGTTAATGGACAAATGTGACACATGAATGTAAACACACTGGATTGTAGCCTAACGCTAATTTCCATCTGGTGTCCCAAAGGGCTGGGGTCACAGGGGGCCAAACAATAAAATATTGCACACTCCACTCATTGCACAGTTCCGTTAAAGGTCCCATGGCATGAAATTTTCACTTTCTGAGGTTTGTGAACGTTAATGTGAGCTCCCCTACCCTGTTTAGTCCCCCTTCATGGCTAAAAGTTGCGAAATGTGTAAACTGAGCATTTGCGATCCTTTTCCGCGTTTGAAAAAAAGACAGCCCAAACGGGCGATTCTGAACAAGGGAACTTTCTGACGTCACACTTGTGGAAAGGTTTCCACCCCCCGTCTGGATGTCCACCCACCGTCTCTGGAAATCACGCCCAGAGAATTTGGACCGCGAACGAGCTACGAAATGCGAGATGCGTTTTTTTCTTTGCCTGGAGAGTGTTTCTAGGCTCGGATGTCCTTTATCCGAGCCTCCGAACCTCTGAAACAGCAGTGGTTTAATTTTATTTTATTGTTGCCATACCTACTTGTCAAAGCCTGATCTTGTCCGCTCTTAAAACACGGAAGTGGGTGACAGCGCACAGCGCACCGCTAATCCAGGAAACAGCGGCGTATTTGGCCACACCCCCACCCGCTGCACTGGCCTGTCTCTGTCCTCCTCATCTGCATTCAAGCAACGCCCAGAATAAAGTGTTTCAGAGACATATTTAGCCTCAGCAAGGCAGGGCCTGGTTAGTACTTGGATGGGAGACACTGGGAATTCCAGGTGCCACAGTCACAAAAACTTGTTGTGTTCTTAGGCAAGACACTTCACCCACATTGCCTAGTTCCCATCACTGCACAGTCCAAAATATTGCATAGCCTAAAATATTGCACAGTCCAGTCATTGCACAATTCCCATTACTTGGAAGTTAATTTGGCCATACCTTCAATACATGCAAATATGTGTTCATAGAAGATCAATTAAAATCACAGTGTTAATCAGTGTTAGTGGAAGACTATTCCACAGATTCCCACCTTGGAGAGAGAACACATTCTGACCAAAGGTGGTGCGTCTGTGGGGTATGACCAGGTCACCCCTGGTGGTGGCTCGCGTGGTCCTTTCTGAATTGTCTCTGCATTTGATGTTCTCCTTTAGCGGTGGTGGTGCGAGAGAGTGTAGAACCTTTTGAATTAGACAAGTTCTTTTAAGGAGGACCATGTTGCTCAAGTCCAAAAGCGTCTGCTTTTTCAGAATGTGACAGTGATGGTGGGAAATGTTTATTTTTTAGGCCTCTTTTATAGAGGTTTTCAGTGGTTTTAAGTGTTGTGAGGCAGGGAAGAGACCAAGTGGTTAAACAATAATCTATGTGAGGAATAATCATGAACTAGAAATACATTTTAGCAGCATTCATGTTTAAGTTGTTCCTGATGTAGTGAAAATTCCGATGATTGAATTTGATTACCTGAGACACTTTTTTAACATGAATTTTGAAGGACAATGCTGGGTCTAGAATGAGTCCAAGGTATTTACATTCTGGGACCAGAATACATCTGAATGCTCGATTTCAATAGCACAATGATAGTATGACACATGTTCTCTTGCAGGTCTGATTCTAAAAGTGTCCTGGAAATGTGTCCTATATAAAGCAGAACTGTGTAACTTGTTGGAGGTGGCAGGTAACTTACATGAACCCCTGGAAATGAAAAGTTAAAACCATACTCTGGAACATTCTTTAATAAAACGCGTCTGTCCCCATGGAGAAGCTCAGTGGGCCCAGTGATACTTCTCAGATCTTTTTTCTATTTATTTATGACAACTCCAGTTTGGTCGGTGATTAGATGTATAAAGAAGCGGACTGAGGTAGCTGTAGTCAAATGAAGCTCACTGAGGCTGGCGGTTATAGGAGTGAATTTGGAGCCGAGTTTCATATTAGGAATTGATTTACAGACAATACAGCGAAATAAAAACACCAGGATTGTGTAGAGCAGACATGTCAAACTATTCCACAAAGGGGCCGGTGTGGCTGTCAGGTCCTCATTTGCATTCAAGCAACAACGCACCAGAATAAAGTGTTTTAATGAGACATATTTAGCCTCATGAAGACGTGGCCGTGGTTGGTTGGAAAGAAAACCTGCAGCCACACCGGCCCTTTGTGGAACAGTTTGATACCCCTGGTGTACAGTATTCGAGTTGGGGTGGGGAAGAGGGGGGGCATCCCCCCTGGGGGAAAAAATAGTCAAAATCATCCCTCTTCCAAATCGGGCATCCCTTCTTCCATCCCTTGTGGCATTTTATCAATCAGGCATGAAAATCCCTCACCTTTTCACCGTTTTGAAGTCAAAATAGATGACCAACGTGAATCGTGGCCAGTGCCAAGAGCCAATCATAGGCCGAACTGCGCTCCGGCTTCCAATCATGTTGCAGCGTTGTTCCACCGATCGCGCTCCCGCCAATCATGACGATTAGCGTTGTTGTGTTTGCGCCTGATGGCCGATCAGCTGTGAGCGAGCTCCATTAATATGTACGCTACATTAATGCTACGTAATTAGGAACATTCACCTCGGGACTCGGGATATGTCTGTTTCTCCGGAGCGCATACACATGGACACGTGAATTATCGCTCACCACAAACTACAGAGCTGACCATGTTCTTATGGGGTGAGTTATATTATCATATTATTTCTGCATCAAAGGGGCATATTAGCTGACAGCAGGGGCCCGGGACTAAACCGGGACTAAACCAAGACTAAACCGGGACTAAACTGGGTCTAAACCGGGACTAAACCAGGTCTAAACCAGGACTAAACCAGGTTTAAACCAGGACTAAACCAGCTCTAAACCAGGACTAAACCGGGACTAAACCAGGTCTGTGTGTGTACGTGTGTGATAACATATATCCTGTGTATATCCCCCTGGTTTCATTTTACAACTCGACTACTGCTGGTGTAGAGTCATGTACAGTTTTTCAGTACAATGTGAAGTGGAGCTGGAAGTTCGCCCATGCTCACTTCCTGTACTAGGGCAAGACACATTTTGCTGAAATATGTGAGAAAAAAATCAGGTATATTCATGACTTCATTCTGAAATTTGGAAAGTATTTTTGAAAGTATTTGTACATGCAGAATGTAGAAAAGATTGTATTTTTCTCCAGCTCCATCAGCAGATTCAGTTGAAGTTGGTCCTGAACCCTCTGGGCCCCTTTGTTGCCCGCTGAGTCTTGTATCAGCCCTTTAATCATAGAGATGTGAGCGCCGCTGCCCCCTGCTGCTGTGAACCGCAGCCCCCCCCACCCCGCGTCGCCCCCTACTGGCCCCAGCTTACCCTATCTCACCCCTCCTCCCTTACCCCGCTCTCCGGATCAAGCTGGCATCAATGCGGGCTGGGTCCTGGGGAGGGGGTCTTAGTCTTTGCTCTGGACTCTTCTGTGAAGTTCATCCTCTCAGTGGGGAAACATGGCTGACATTTTGTTTTTAAATGTCTGCCCTCTTTGAGCATTTCTAGTGAATCATCTTGGTATCAGCACATTTTTATTCCGACTCACAGAACAGAACACTGCAGGAGTTCTCCAAGTGAGATTTAATTGGATCTGTGAGGAATGCTGCAGATTCTGGACTGTCTGACTAATTACATCACATATAAACAGAGCTTAGAGCAGGAGGATGAGGGTAAATGCTCACATTTATACAGCGCTTTTCCACCTTCAGGGCTCAAAGGAACCCAGGAGCCACTCACCCATTCACACACACCAGCGTATGGAAACACTGGTGTAAGATGGGTTGTCTTGCCCAAGGACACATTGGCAGCATATATGGAGCTGGAATCGCACCGCCAACCTGTGGGCGAGCAGATCTGACTGTTCTACCAGTGAGCAGGATTCGAACTGCCAAACTTTGGATCTGTGGACAAACACTCTACCACAGACCTGGGCATTTCAAGGCCAAATACAGCCCGTGAGCTGACTCTGAGCGGCCCGCAAAAGGTTGCTTGGAATTAAGAAAATAAAACCTACTTTCAGAATTGTAACATAATGCAATTGTACTGATGTATTTGTACTGATGATCATCTGTCGGACTTCACATCTCCACCTCAAACATGAACCTGACTCTGATGCACTTGTTAAAGCTCAACAGAGGCGAGATTTCTCTCACTGATCAAGAAAAAAAAAAACACTAAAACATGCAAATTTTGACTTTTTTTCTACACAGTTTGGCAGTGACATTTCTTGTATTATATTATTTGGCAAACAAAGACATTGTGGTGTCTTAATACAAAGTTAAGAAAGTTAAACTCAGAAAGCATTGTGGGGTTAATGTGACTGAAAAAGAGTTACAAATGTTTCACTTTTTGAATTATTTTACTGAATAAATTCAGTTTTTGTAAAACCCTCACTCTCTCATTACTTAATAATAACACATAAATTACCAGGTTCTGTAAACAATGCCATATACAGGGGGTCCTCGGGTTACGACGTTGATCCGTTCTTAAGACGCGTCGTAACCCGAATTTCGTCGTAAGTCGGATTTTGACTTTGATCTTCAAACCAAAGCACCAATAACCTTTCCATCTCAATAATTAGACCACTACGCTGCTTGGTTATCACTGTCGCTTTCATAGGAGCAGATCAGAGCCCACATCAGGTACTTCCGCCCACATTGGGCACACACACGAGGCCGTCTTCTTCTCCCTACAACCGCAACAAAGCATATTCTTCCGCCGCGCGCCGTTCGCGTTTGTTTACGTCGCTTACCACGCTAAACCGCGTAAGACGGAATGACGCGTAATATTATTAATTTTTTTTATGGGGGCGCGTTCGTAACTACGAAACGTCGTAAGTCGAGACCGTCGTAACCCGAGGACCCCCTGTACTTTGATTTCAATGTAGAAATAAAATTAATAACCAGAGTAGACTTCAAACTTTTGGCCTCCACAATATTTTCTGCTTCTCATTTGGCCCCTGGGGAAAAATAATTGCCCCTACCATCTGAGCTACTATGCACCCTACTAGCACTGTTATTTCACTATGTGGTACAAGTAAGTGTAAACGTATTTGTGGAAACTATTACTAAAGTAACATCACTTGTAAGAGTAATTGTCCATAACACTGATTTTCAAGCAAATGTAACTGAAAGGACCAAACATGAAATAATGCACACAATCTGGAAGGAGCAGTACAAGAAACACTCACTGGCTAAAGAAACTAACACATTTACTTTCCTTTTACTTTTCCACCTTCAAGGAAAAGCCACCAGCATTCACACATGCCGGTGGCTGGGTGGGTTAAGTGTCTTGCCCAAGGACACAACAACATAATTCATCTGTGGGAGCTAAAACAGCACACTCTACCAGCTGAGCTACTAATATGTTGCTCAAGTGGAAGTAAAAGTTTGGTGTTTAGATTTTTTCATTAAATCAATCAATCAATCTTTATTTATATAGCCCTTTACAACACCAATGGTGACCAAAGTGCTTTCCAATTAAAAACAGAAAATACAACAATACAAAAGACAGAACAGTATAGAGAATAAAACAATGTAAAACAATAAATAGTAAAACACACAGTGCAGAAAAGAAAAGTATTAAAAGCCATTTTAAATAAATGTGTTTTGAGCCTAGATTTAAAAAGGTTAAAATCAGTGATGTTACGAAGTTCAAAGGGCAGATTGTTCCACAGTCTGGGACCAACCACAGAGAAAGCTCCATCACCCCAGTGTTTGAGCCTGGCTCGGGGGACTTCCAAAACAAGTTGGTTATTTGACCTTAAAGTGCGATTTGATTTTCGGACAAATAAAAGCTCGGTCAAATAACAAGGTGCTAAACCATTAAGAGCTTTAAAAACAAAAAGTAAAAATTTAAAATCAATTCTAAAAGAAACTGGAAGCCAATGAAGTGTAAAAAGGACTGGGGTGATGTGCTGACGTCGAGGTGTGTTGGTTAAAAAACGAGCTGCTGCATTCTGCACAAGCTGAAGGCGACTGAGAGCAGTTTGGGAGACACCGACATAAAGTGCGTTAAAGACTCTTTTTACTGAAGTGACTGTTCAGTCTGGCCCCGGCAGATGGGACCCAGATGGGACTTGCTGTTTTAGGGTTAGAGGAAACTGGAGCACCCAAAGGAGACCTAAAGCTGAAACGAGACGATCACAGTGACATATGACAGAAAACGCACTTTACCTATAGCTCCTGTTGTGCGACGCTAAGAGGCTGTCAAAAAAGACACTACATTATATTGAAACGAACTCATTTTGAAGTATTGTTACTAAAATGAAAAATGATATCCCATATTAAATAATTTGTTATTCTATATCCTATTTATATTATTCCTTATCGTTAAATTAATGTTTGTAATTTCAGTCTATGAGTTTTAAGTCATGTTAGAATGTTGTTACCTCCTCAGAAACAGACCTGGAGCTGTGTTTTCTTTTGTTTCATTCACACATTTGAGTAACCCTTTATTATTATTATAAGTCTGTCTCCATCTCCAAAGCTCAAAACACTGTTCCACCTTGTGATTTGGTGGTAGTTTTCAAGTGAACAGCTCCTTTTACCTTTTAGTTCAGTAGAGATTGGCACTTCCAGGGCTGAAATGATCCGAATGATTCTAGTGAAGGTGTGTGGAGTTTAAAAACACAGTGGAACACTTCCTGTATTACCACATGACATCACAAGGTGGAACAGAGTGTAGAATTGAGATTAAATCTGCAGGGTTTGTGTGTTAAACATGTGTGAATGAAACAAAACACAACTCCAGGTCTGTTTGTGATGAGGAAACAACATAATAACATAATATGGGTCCTTAAAAATATCTATCCCATATGAAAGAATTTGTTATATTTTTATTTTATATTATATGATTGTATTATATTTATATTTTATATCAAAACAAGCATAAAACCAAAAATAAATTATTCCATATCGTCAAATTTATGTTTGTACTTTCAGTATGACAACAACATTAAAGGAGAATTAACGTTTTTTACAATTTGAGCCTGAGATTTCAGTAATAAAACAAGTTGTTTGACTCACCCATAGCACTTTGGTGTCATATGGAGCACTTCCAGAGATGTTTTAGTTTAGCGATATCCGTAATGCATATGTTTGCAGTCTCCAAATAACATAGAACATAAATATCATAGAAGCTCAATGTCTTAGTCTACACTTTCGTTTGAGTCAAAAGTGGTCTGTAATCCGAGATTTATCCATCATT
This sequence comes from Paratrypauchen microcephalus, assembly GCA_036785185.1. Taxonomy (NCBI): domain Eukaryota; kingdom Metazoa; phylum Chordata; class Actinopteri; order Gobiiformes; family Gobiidae; genus Paratrypauchen; species Paratrypauchen microcephalus. The sequence continues at coordinate 2,800,885 of JAVJIX010000079.1, read as the reverse complement.
TACAGCTTTGCGTTTCATGTTTGGGTCCCGAGAGCTGAGAGCGAAGTCAGCTGTCAGCTCGAAATTATGGATAAATCTCAGATTACAGGCCACTTTTGACTCAAACGAAATCGTAAACTAAGTTTGCACAGTTTCGAGTAGATGAGGAGGACAGTGCGCATGTGCGGAGTCACAGCTGATTTCGCTCTCAGCTCTCGGGACCCAAACATGAAAGGCAAAGCTGTAAGACGTTTGGACCATCGTGTTTGCAGTACCCACTTCAGTCAGGATGATTTTTTTACCAGCAAAGGAAAAGAAAGAAGGCCAGCGGATTCAGCGCACGATTCTGAGAAGTAATGTGAAACCGATGGCTGTTCTCTGCTGCTCCTAAAACTGTCTCCGCTTCATTCTTTCCGTATCCACTCTGTCTCCTCATCCGTATACTCCTCTTCAGTCCTCAGTCCTCCATAAGTCCTCTTCAGCCTCAAAGTCCCAATCTTCTGCCATGTCTCGCTCGCAACAGAAAAGTTATGAGCGTCTTCTTATCTGCAAATCAGCTGTGACTCCGCACATGCGCACTGTCCTCCTCATCTACTCCAAACTATGGATAAATCTCGGATTACAGGCCACTTTTGACTCAAACGAAAGTGTAGACTAAAATATTGAGCTTCTATGATTTGAAAAGTGCTAAAGTTTGTGTTATTTGGAGACCGCAAACATATGCCCCGAGAACTCACGTTATGGATATCTCCGGAAATGCTCCATATGACACCAAAGTGCTACGGGTGAGTAAAACAACTTGTTTTATTACCGAAATAAGGCTCAGATTGTAAAAAACGTTAATTCTGCTTTAATGGACTGTGCTAATTTCATGTGTACAAACCCGTATTACACAGCGGATATAGGATTATATCAGCCTGATTCAATTTTAAATGTGACTTGTTAACCAGGTCAGCTCTTAACACACGCTCTCAAAGCCGTGCAGTTTGACTTCAGAGAGGCGCACATGTAAATGTTCTGTGCCCGTGAGGGAGGCCATCTTGTATCCTGATTCATCTTCTTTTTCCCCAAAGCCTCAATTACTGCAAAGGCCGAGCTCGTGGTTATGTAAGGCGCTCTAATTTCCCCTCTGAAATGCCACATTATTGGATGAAACATCAGATTTCAAATGCTGATTTATCACAACCGAGGGACGACAAGCCCACCGTTTAGACCAGTACAAATGAACGCTAGCCCTGATCTGTAACAGCGCTAGCCACAATCCGTATCACCGCGCTAGGGCTGTGAGACCAATCACAAATGAATCAAAATCACAATTAGCAGGCTGCAATTTTCTGTACGAACAACAAATGTCATTTATTCTGCATAAAGCTGCTAACCCTGTAGTTTAGAGGTGCACAGACATGTTCCATTTCTTGTATTAGCTTGTCACTTCAATCTTTTTGTCAATTCTTCTGGATGCTTTTAAAACGTGAACTTTGAATAAAAGCAAATTATTAAAACAATTGAAAATCTAAATGTGACAGTAATGTTTGTGGGGAAAAATTGTATATATGTTTTCCCCAAATCCTTCATATAAATGGACATAACTAGCCCACCTGCCGCCGTGTTCCAAACAGGAAGTGAGCATGGGCGCGCTTCCAGCTCCACCGATTCCATTGACTCTAATTCACTGTGTACTGAAAAACCATTGCCCCTCGTTCTGTAACTGCTTCTGTCCGGCGCCTAATTTTGGTCTTAAAATGTCCGTATTAACCCGCACTACATGATCCTGGGGTATGGAGTAAGAAAGAGGACAAAATAACGTGTATTCACGAGCAATTAATCCACGCGAATAAAATTAATCCACGCGAATAACGTGTCGTCATGCATATTTTGGATATACACGCGTCTTTGCTTGTAGTACGACATCAAAAAGTTACGAGTACTGTCTTAAGTACGAATACGAATTTCTCAGACGGAAGAAAGTGGACAAAAATACGTCATCGGTTACGTCATCACGTCACATGCGTCAGCAGAAGAAAAGTCGATCAGCATCGAGTTTACGTATGCGCTGAAGTTTGGCGCTAAATTCTGAACAACAGTCTGCATGGCGGACCGAAGTCAGGTAGGCTTGCGCGTTTGGTCTGATAACTTCAGCGCATGCGTAATCTCGATGCTGATCGACTTTTCTTCTGCTGACGCATGTGACGTGATGACGTAACCGATGACGTGTTTTTGTCCACTTTCTTCCATCTGAGAAATTCGTATTCGTACTTAAGACAGTACTCGTAACTTTTCGATGTCGTAACTTTTAGATTTGTATTCTGACAAAGATCAAACACACAACACCTCATTTTAGAGTTTGCAAATATTTATTTTATGCTCAACTACAACCAAAGACGCGTGTATATCCAAAATATGCATGACGACACGTGATTCGCGTGGATTAATTTTATTCAAATGGATTAATTGGTTGTGAATACACGTTATTTTGTCCTCTTTCTTACTCCATACTGGGGTTTTTATTTCACTATTTTGTCTGCAGCTTGGTTCCAATGCTTGTCACTTAATTAAAGGAAAAGGTTTTTTACAATCTGAGCCTTATTTCGGTAATAAAACAAGTTGTTTTACTCACCCATAGCACTTTGGTGTCATATGGAGCACTTCCAGAGATGTTTTAGATTTGCGATCTCCATAATGTGAGTTCTCGGGGCACATGTTTGCGGGCTCCAAATAACACAAACTTTAGCACTTTTCAAATCATAGAAGCTCGATGTCTTAGTCTACGATTTCGTTTGGTCAAAATTGGCCTGTTATCCGAGATTTAGCCATAGTTTCGAGTAGATGCTCCCGGGACCCAAATATGAAACGTAAAGCTGTAAACTATGGATAAATCTCGGATTACAGGCCACTTTTGACCAAACGAAATCGTAGACTAAGACATCGAGCTTCAATGATTTGAAAAGTGCTAAAGTTTGTGAGCATATTACATGCTCGGGGAATATATTATATGCCCCGAGCTATGGCTAGAAGTCGCGCTAGGCTAACGCTAATCTAAAACGTCTCTGGAAGTGCTCCAAATGACACCAAAGTGCTATGGGTGAGTAAAACAACTTGTTTTATTACCGAAATAAGGCTCAAATTGTAAAAAAGCGTTACTTTTCCTTTAAAAGAAGTGGTCTTTATACAGTCTCTGGCCCTACATCGTGCAGTAGCCCCGACCCCTGCCACGCTGCTAACCCAAATCTGTGCCACCCCACTAGTCCCTATCTGCTGCTAACATCAAGCAGATTACATTCAGAGCTCTGCCGCATTAGGAATTTCTTTTCAAATAAAAAATAGAACAGAAAAATGCAAATTGGTGGTTTAAGAAATGAAGAATTGATCACTTTAGTTAGTCCGTGGGCGCAGTGGAGAGCTAGTGCGCTGGTGTAATGGTGTGTAATTGGGTCAGGGCTTGTTCTTCTCTCGTCTCTGGGGACACTTTAGAACAAGTGACATTTTCAGAGAAGCTTTCAGCAGCGCACCATTCCGGTCAGATTTAAAATGTGACGTTACAGAGCAGGAGTTTAAGAACCAGCCTTCAGTTTGTTCTAAAGAAATAAGATCGTTCACAAATCTGGGGGGGTTACTGGCCGCTAACACATAACATATTTAGATCACCATGTGACTTTTTATTGTTTTGAAAATGCTTTATTTGATAAAAGAAGGAATTCAATTTGTCAACTGGACAAAGTTTGTCCAGTTGACAAACTGAATTTCTTCTTTTATTGAATTTCTTCTTTTATCATGGATTCTACCTGGACGACTGAGGGACTCTTCACGCAATGCTTTATTTGCTATATTTTAAAAACTATGTATTTACACAGGCATGTCCATACTATGGCCTGTGGACCAAATGTGGCCCTTAGACATTTTTTTTCTTGGCCCTCAGGCTTCCAGGTGAATTGGCCCAAATTACCTTGAGCAGATCTTTTGACTGCAAGTTTTCTGAAAATCTACCTTGATAAGACAATATTTAATATTTATTGAGTGGTTTTGAGGATCTTAGCATGAATAAAGGACTGATAGCTCATTCTAACGTGTTAAACATGCAGATATCAATTATTCACTGTCCTGAACACCAGTCTCTGGCCCTCAGTTGGCCCTCTGCTTCGTCTGTGTTTAGATATGTGGCTCTTGATGAAAAAAGTTTGGACACCCCTGTATTAACATGTTTTATAAGATGTGTGAAGAATCCCTCAGTCGTCCAGGTAGAATCCATGGCAAAAAAGGAGAAATTCAGTTTGTCAACTGGACAAAGTTTATTTGGTCGAAGACGTTTCGCAGCTCGATATAAGCCGTGTCCACCAGCACTCTAGCCAGAACTGAAGAAGTACCTTGGATGAGCTACGAAATGTCTTCGACCAAATAAACTTTGTCCAGTTGACAAACTGAATTTCTCCTTTTTTGCCATGTTTTATAAGTTTCAATTCTGTAGGCTCTGAGTCGCTCCCGTATTTTTTGGATTATAAATCGCAGTTTTTTTCATAGTTTGGCTGGGGGTGTGACTTATACTCTGGCGACTTATGTGTGAAATTATTAACACATTATTATATCATTTCACATGTTATTTTCACACTAAACAGCAAGAGGGCGCTCTAGGCCTGTGGATTGAAGATTTTATTGGATTTAGTGGAGTGACACTGATGGTTTGGTGAACTTGTTAGCATGTTCTTTATGCTCTGATCTTATCTGAATAACTCTTAATATGTTACGTTAACATACCAGGCACGTTCTCAGTTTGTTGTTTATGCGTCATGTAACGTTAGCATGCCGTACACTTATTCAGGCTGTTGTTCTCTATTCTATTTTTATTTTAAATTGCCTTTCAAGATGACATGTCTGTTCTTGGTGTTGGATTTCATCAAATAAATTTCCTCCAGTGCGACTTATACTCCAGTGCGACTTATATATGTTTTTTCCTTCTTCATTATGCATGGCTGGTGCGACTTATAATCCGGAAAATACGGTACTTCCTTCGCTCCCCACACTAAGTGACTCTCCTTTCAGAACTCTATCATAAAAGAGCATGCATCCCACTAATAAAACTACCGTGCATCTCATTAGGTTTGTGAAGTTGTAGTGTATTGTTTTGTGCCATGTTTTTGTATATTTACGGAGAATTGTCCTGTGGGAGCATGTGCGACGTGGGCGTGTGGGTGGATCATTGCACAGAATCTTACAGGTAACCATAAGGAGAGATCGCTAGATTAATCAAACATACATGGATAACATCTACAACCTCTTCAGGCATGCTTTTGATGAGTAAACAATGTTATAACATGGTAGAAAGCATAATAAACCCTCTTTAATTTAAGATATTTCATTAAAGGTCCCATGGCATGAAATGTTCACTTTCTGAGGTTTTTGAACGTTAATGTGAGCTCCTACCCTGTTTAGGGCCCCCCCCCCCCCATGGTTAAAAGTTGTGAAATGTCTAAACTGAGCATTTGCGATCCTTTTCTGCGTTACAAAAAATCGGAGCTCAAACGGGCGATTTTGAACAAGGCACCTTATTGACGTCAGATCGAAAAAAGAAATGCAAATGCAGTTCCACCCCCGTCTGTCTGAACTCACCGTCTCTGTAAATCACGCCCGGAGAGTTTGGACTGCGAATGCGCTAGGCAATGCAAAATGCATTTTTTTATTTGCCTGGAGGCACGTCCGAGTGTTTCTAGGCTCGGAAGTCCTTTATCTGAGCCTCTGGACCTTTGAACAGCAGTGGTTTAATTTTATTTTATGTGGAAATGTGTTTATTTTTCAATGGAACGCTTCAAATCTCTCCCCCCCCTGCAAAAACAAGGAAATGGATCAGCTGAGGGCTCAGAGCGAGAGCGGAGAGTTTGGCCACGCCCCCACCCTCTACTATTGGCCAGCTCTTTTTTCCTAATTTGCATTCAAGCAACAACGCCCATAATAGCCTGTTCAGAGAGAGAAAAAATACTCTTTCTCATCTTATCTCTGATTCTCATGCACTGAGTGTTGATTTTGAAGAAGGATTCATTTACAGTATTAGGGAACCATTAAGGAGCCATATAAAAGCATCAAGAAGTACCATGTCATGGGATCTTTAAAGATAGTTTCCTGGAATATTTCACAAGGCAGCGTTTACACTTTCCATCACCACGGAGACAAGCAACTGATGCCAAATCGCTAGTTGTCAGGTCATTAAGATGTTTTTCAAGGTACTTTTTAGCAATACAAAAACCTGTATTTGAATGGATGCGGTTAATGTTATACTGCGGAATATTCCAGCCAATTCTGAACATGTTCCCATTTTGTATTATATGGAATTACAATAAACTCAGAACTAGAATTGACCAATTTTAGTATAAATAAACACATGCTGACCCCATTCAAATATATTGCATCACCTTTTTCCATTTATATTATTTTGATTTTAAAAAGATCTATTTAAATTTTTGTTAAAATACCAAATAGAACAAAGGAGAAGGTGAGATCTAAATTGGTCCAACTTTTTTTCCCCGTTTTGCAAAGTGGGCCCTGCTGAACCCTCTGGCCTCATTACACCTGATGGATAGGTTTTCGCTCGGATGCCCTGGTTTGGCCGGAGGAGGTTGTGTGGTCACTGAACAGGTGCGAGGGACCCTGGACCGGCCCCTCCTCCCCCAGGTACCCCCACCCCCCCCTCCACGCTGCCCCCGCTGGCTGCCTGATGAAGTGTGGGGACAATATTTGGACAGCAGTATCCCAGGTGGTCATTGGAGCTGTGTTTGCAGTGAGTGAGATAACAGGCTCTTGGGTAGAACACAGGCTAATGTCGTGTTCATGCCAAGAGAAAGACATATTTATACAATGATTAAACTCATCTCAGCTCTAATGAAGTAAGGCTCATATGGGAGGCTGCAATAAGTAGATTTTAACGGAATCTCACCCAAAATGAAGGGCTCTGTACCTGATTTTTTCCCATTTATTTGAGCAAAATGTGTACAGGTATATCGCAGCTCTAGAAGTCAAAATGATTCCACACACTGGGAAATGCGCAATGATGTGTTGTATTTTTGTAAGATATGGACTGATGTGTTAGTGAAATGGAGAAATGCTAGGGTAATATGTAGTTTATTTTATAAGATGTCTACTGCTTTGTGGAAGTGTGTAGTTGTTTGGTTCATGTGTGATTTGTGAGTGGGTGTGGGCAGTAGTCGAGTTGTAAAATGAAACCAGGGGGGATGGTGAAATTTTTCATTTATGTGACATATTTTCCAGCGGGGACACACACACACACCTTAGTCCTGGTTCAGACCTGGTTTAGACCTGGTTTAGACCTGGTTTAGTTCTGGTTTAGACCTGGTTTAGTCCCAGGCCCCTGCTGTCGGCTAATATGTCCCTTTGATGCAGAAATAACATGACAATATAACTCACCCCATAAAAACACGGTCAGCTCTGTAGTTTGCGGTGTTGTCCGATAATTCGCGTGTCCACATGTATGCGCGTGGAAACCGACATAATTATCCCGAGTCCCGAGGCGAGAGTTTTTTCTTACGTAGCATTAACGTAGCGTACATATTACTGGGGCTCGCTCACAGCTGATCGGCGATCAGGCGCAAACACAACAACGTTAATCGTCATGATTGGCGGGAGCGCGATCGGTGGAACAACGCTGCAACATGATTGGAAGCCGGAGCGCAGTTCGGCGTATGATTGGCTCTTGGAACTGGCCACGATTCACGTTGGTCACCTATTTTGACTTCAAAATGATGAATTTCGCCAAAAGGTGAGGGATTTTCATGCCTGATTGATAAAATGCCACAAGGGATGGAAGAAGGGATGCCCGATTTAGAAGAGGTTTGATTTTAATAATAATAAATAATAATTCATAGCATTTATATAGCGCCTTTCATGACACCCAAAGCGCTTTACAGTTCATTGTTCATTCACTCCACACTTGGTGGTGGTAAGATACTTTTTGTAGCCACAGCTGCCCTGGGGCAGACTGACGGAAGCGAGGCTGCCAATCTGCGCCATCGGCCCCTCCGACCACCTCCAACACTCACACACACACCACTTTCATACTAGGCAATGTGGGTGAAGTGTCTTGCCTAAGGACACAGCAACAGTTTTTGCGACTGGCGCCCCCCTGTGGCACCTGGAATTCCCAGCAGTCTCCCATCCAAGTACTAACCAGGCCCTGCCTTGCTTAGCTTCTGAGATCTAACGAGATCAGGCTTTGACAAGCAGGTATGGCCACAAACATGCCCCCCCATTCCCCCTCAACTCGAGTACTGGGTGTGGGTCAGAGAGTGGACAGTATAAATTGTTCTTATTGTTGTCTGTATGTGATTACACTATTTAATTGATTCTGTAAATCAGGGATTGAACATGGAAAGTATCTGTTTAGCTCTAATCTGGCGCAGAACATCTCTGTTTTTATTAGCTTAATGTCTCTGTACATTGTCCTTTCATAGAGACTAAAGTAAAAGCACACCACATTCATACTAGGCAGGACGTGATGTCCACGATGCACAAGCGTCTCGCCTGAGGACACAATAGCAGAACTTGATCAAAATGAATTGATCCTCTGACCTTCAGATTGATGGATGAGTGCTCTAACCACTAAACCACTGCACCAAATAATGCCACACTATCAAACATTTCAAGTAGATAGACCGATATATTGGGCAGAGATTTGCTCTTTTAAGTGTATCTGCTATCGACCTTACATCTCCACCAGAGAGACAAAATATAAAACCTCATGTGAACACTTTAGTCCAAAGATGTAAACAGAATGTGACTAAACTGATCTCTTATCCAGCCCAAAAATCGGCCATTGGTTTCTCTGGATTCCAGATAATCAGCATCGGCATTAACCATGAAAAAAAAAAACATATTTCAATGATTAACAATGACATCTCCATGGACACAAGCAGGTGCTGGACCCTCCACTAGGAAAGACACATCTTCCTGTACATTAAATTATCATTTTCACCCACAGAGTTGTATAGGCCCCGGCGGCCCTCCGTCTGAAATCATGACATTCTCTAATGTAGTAAAAGCTCCACCTGTTAGCAGCTCTCTGCATCACATCTGACTGTACTCTGACCATATACTCCTCTGTCCCACACGGCCTCACTCAGCTCTATTACAGCGATGTTCAGAGTGTGAGATTGGACAAAGAGCTGAGGTGCTCCACTACATGATGACAAACAGAGCCTCTCTGCTTTGAAGTCCACACTTTAGTTTGGAGTAAATCCCCCAGGCTCCAGGAAGAACAAAGCAGAGAGGGAAGAGGCGGCCTACAGCAATCACACACAAGCAAATGACCCTCACTCTGTATGAAACCCACAGTATAACAGAGGAGGAGAGCACTGTGAAGGCCTTTAATGGAGAATTAACGTTTTGTTTTTTACAATCTGAGCCTTATTTCGGTAATAAAACAAGTTGTTTTACTCACCCATAGCACTTTGGTGTCATTTGGAGCATTTCAAGAGATGTTTTAGTTTAGCGATATCCGTAACGTGAGTTCTCGGGGCGGTTTGTTTGTGGTCTCCAAATAACACAAACTTTAGCACTTTTCAAATCATCAATGTCTTAGTCTACACTTTCGTTTGAGTCAAAAGTGGCCTGTAATCCGAGATTTATCCATAGTTTCGAGTAGATGAGGAGGACAGTGCTCATGTGCGGAGTCACAGCTGATTTGCAGATAAGAAGACGCTCATAACTTTTCTGTTGCGAGCGACACATGGCAGAAGATTGGGACTTTGAGGCTGAAGAGGACTTATGGAGGACTGAGGACTGAAGAGGAGTATACGGATGAGGAGACAGAATGGATACGGAAAGAATGAAGCGGAGACAGTTTTAGGAGCAGCAGAGAACAGCCATCGGTTTCACATCACTTCTCAGAATCGTGCGCTGAATCCGCTGGCCTTCTTTCTTTTCCTTTGCTGGTAAAAAATCGTCCTGACTGAAGTGGGTACTGCAAACACGATGGTCCAAACGCCTTACAGCTTTGCCTTTCATGTTTGGGTCCCGAGAGCTGAGAGCGAAATCAGCTGTAACTCCGCACATGCGCACTGTCCTCCTCATTTACTCGAAACTATGGATAAATCTCGGATTAGAGGCACTTTTGACTCAAACGAAAGTGTAGACTAAGACATTGAGCTTCTATGATTTGAAAAGTGCTAAAGTTTGTGTTATTTGGAGACCGCAAACATGTGCCCCGAGAACTCACGTAGTACTTGCGTAGTACCCCTTATTTATTTGTTATCTTTTGTTTATCTTTTTATTAATCTTGTGTCCGATCAATTGGAAGTTAACACCTTTTGAGTTTGAATAATACTAGTCACTTATTGAGAACTAAAGGTCCTTTTGCTCCATGGGGTCTGATCCAAATGAGACGTTTCTTTCTCGATTTGTTCAGCTCCATCTACATAAATGAAGGGATGAGCCAGTGAGAGAATGTGTTTCATCAGTTTTTCAGTCTTTTAGTGGTCGTTTTCCCCTAAACCAGGAGTCCGGAGCCCTCTGTGTGGCTCAGTACAGCGGTCCCTCGTTTATCACCGGGGTTACGTTCTAAAAATAACCCACGATAAGCAAAATCCGCGAAGTCGTCAGCTTTATATTTTACAATTATTCTCCATGTTTTAAGGCCGTAAACGCCTCACCACACACATTCTACACTTTTCTCACACTGGAATTAACGTTTTCTCACATTTCTCTCTTGTTTAAACACTCAAACTTTCGTAGATTTTAAACAAAAAAGCACAGTATTATAGAACGAAACCAAAGTGTATTTGGTGTGTATTTCACAGTTCTTATAACCGAGCCTCTTCGTCCTGGCGCCGCTTCGCTGTGTCGGGTTTTGTCGGGGAGAAACAAACATACAGCACTTCAGAGTCACACTGCGATCCAACATTTATATAAATCTGACAAACTGAACACATTCTGTACAGGAGACACGGAGGAGAATGACTGACGAATCGGCAAAGGTCTACAGTCCCTTAGCCAATCAGGACGCAGAAATGCGCCTTGATACACTATAAAAAAAAAAAAAAAATTGGAATAAAAAAATCTGTGAAACAGCGAGGCCACGAAAGGTGAACCACGATATACCGAGGGACCACTGTGTTTAATTAAAATGTATTTTATTTTAGTTCATTTCCTTTTCAAAATGTAATTCTATGGCACAAAGGAAAAAAAGCTGTTATATGCAGTGTTATTTCATTTTCAATTTCAAAAGGGTTTTGTGGCTCCCACTGTTTTCTTTACTGTGTGAAACGGCTCCAAACGGCTCTTTGAGTGGTAAAGGTTGCCGACCCCTGCCCTAAACATCCTTCACTCTCCACTCTTCTTTTCCTCTCCCCATCCCTCCCTCTCCTTCTATCTGTCTCTTCTCTCCTCCTCCCTCTCTGTCTCTCTCCTCGATTCCCACACTCTTCCTCTCCTCTTTCTCTCTCCTCCCTCTACCTCTGTGAGATCCTCTGTTCTGGAGGATGCACACTTTGGCAGTCTCAGTAGATAAATAATGCAAATCTAAAGTAAATACAGCTCTGTACACAGGCACACAACGCTAGTGCTAACTCCACCGCGGGTCTGCAAACACTGGAGGCTACATGCTAATGCTAATGATGCAGCCTCACTCTATTGTGTCGACAACAACTCAACTGAGGCAGGTGTCAGTGCATTTGTTTTTCACTATACGACATCTGGAGATCTCAGTTATCTGTCAGTTAGAAATGTATTGATTATTACTGTTAATTATCTGTAATTGGATGTTTAATATTTTTGCATAATCTGGCTACCTATACACTAAATCAAAATGGCCCAAATACATTTTGCTTCATTCAGATGTTAAACACACAAACACCTGCATATTTACTTCTTATGCTGTCATGTGGTAATACAAAACGTGCTCCAGTGTGTTTTTAAACTCCACACACCTTCACTAGAATCATCTACGATCATTTCAGCCCTGGAATTGCCGATCTCCACTGAACTAAATGTTAAAAAAGAAATAGCTGTTAACCTGTAAACTACTGCTTGTCGACCACGACCGACTGAAACAAAACACAAGTCCAGGTGTGTTTTTGATGAGGTGACAACATTATAACATGGCTTAAGGCTCACAAGAGTCAATTTTACTTAACATAGGACCTTTAAAATGATATAAAATAAACCTTGAAATGCATTTGGAACATATACTTTTAGAAACTTCAACTTTATTTGCGATGAGGTATAATTTGATAAAGGCTTTTCTCCAGATCTACCTGGAGAGGCGATTTGAGTGCATTAGAAATGAGTTTATTTATGTATGTAGAATTTCTCAGTCGTCCAGGTAGAATCCAGGGCAAAAGGAGAAATTCAATTTGTCAACTGGACAAAAGTTTATTTGGTTGAATACGTTTCGCAGCTCATCCAAGCTGCTTCTTCAGTTCAGAACTGAAGAAGTAGTCCAGTCCAGTTGGCAAATTGAATTTCTCCTTTTGCCGTTTATTTATGTATTTATTTGATGGAGACCGTGTTGTATATTAAAGAACATAACAGTGTATGTTATGATGATAAAATGCTAATTTCCATTGGCTGTCCCTTAGAAAGTAGCACCAAAGATATTTTTTACAAAAAGACAACACAGAATAGTAAAAGGATGAAATTTAAAGTGTTCACGGACATCATATGATGCTTTTTTCTGATCTGTTCTAATGCAGTTTCCTCATCACAAACACCTGGATTTCTGTTTTGTTTCATTCACACATATTTAACACACAAACCCTGCAGATTTAGGCTCCTCTCTCACACAGAAAACATTCTGTTCCACCTTGTGATGTCATGTGGTAATACAGGAAGTGCTCCACTGTGTTTTTAAACTCCATACTCCCTACACCACAATGATTCACTAGAATCATTTGGAATATTTCAGCCCTGGAATTGCCGAACTAAAGGTAAAAGGAGCTGTTCACTTGAAAACTACAGCTTTGTGACATCACAAAGTGGAAAAGAGCATTTTGAGCTTTGCAGATGTAGACAGAGTAAGAAACGATTACTCAAATATGTGTGAATGAAACAAAACACAACTGCAGGTGTGTTTTTGATGAGGCAACAATATTATAATGACTTAAACCTCACTAGTCAGTTTTATGCCGTCCCTTTGGCAGTCTTTGTTATTTGTTTGTTATAGAAGTACCTCAGTACTTCTTGATGCTTTTATATGGCGCCTTAATGGTTCCCTAATACTGTAAATGAATCCTTCTTCAAAATCAAGCCTCAGTGCATGAGAAAGCCTCATGAAAACAGTCAGAGTCATAAATATGTCTCTAAAACACTTTATTCTGGGCGTTGTTGCTTGAATGCAAATGAGGAGGACAGAGACAGGCCAGTGCAGCAGATGGGGGTGTGGCCAAATACGCAGCTGTTTCCTCGTTTAGCGGTGTGATGCACGCTGGCTCCACTTCCGTGTTTTAAGTGCGGAGGAAGATATGAGACGATTTCCATTGAAAAATAAACACATTTCCACAGAAAATAAAATTAAACCACTGCTGTTTCAGAGGTTCAGAGGCTCGGATAAAGGACATCCGAGCCTGGAAACACTCTCACGTGCCTCCAGGCAAATAAAAAAACGCATCTCGCATTGCGTAGCTCGTTTGCGGTCCAAACTCTTTGGGCGTGATTTCCAGAGACAGAGTGGACATCCAGACGGGGGTGGAACTGCATTTGCATTTTTCCCTGAGTGTGACGTCAAAAAGTTCCCATGTTCAGAATCGCCCGTTTGGACTGTCTTTTTTTCAAACGTGGAAAAGGATCGCAAATGCTTACACATTTCGCAACTTTTAGCCATGGGGGGGGGGGGGCCCTAAACAGGGTAGGGGAGCTCACATTAACGTTCAAAAACCTCAGAAAGTGAAAATTTCATGCCATGGGACCTTTAATAAGACAAAATAAAAATAAAATGATGATTGATTGAGCAACATGAGGAGTTGGAGCATCCTCTCATTTAAACTTTACATTACACGTTACTTGGTATATATTTTATTTTATACAGTATTTACATGTAACGACACCACGCACACAGTTTTACATTGAGCTGTGGTGCAGATAAACAGATCCATGGAGCTGCTTTATTTTGTTGCTCCCATCTCGACCTCTCATCTGCCCAAGTGCTCTCCATCAGGACAAACAAAAGCCCATTCATTATGGTCCTCATCTCCAACGTCGCGCTGAAACATGAAACAAAAAAAAATCAAAGGTTTTCAGAGATCCTGTTCCCGATAGTGTTTATTAAAAGTCCAGTTTTGCCCTCAACCGCCAGGAGTGTAGAGAAAAACATGACGTTAATCAAACTGAACGCTACAGCAGATACACGTGGAACAGGCAATATTAAACATTATCAAGCACTTTCTGTTTTTTGGGGACAATGAAACTCTTTCAGATGCACACAGCGGACTTATTTGAGCTGCTTATTTAATATATCTGTACTGGGGTATGTCCATTTTTGCTCAAATACATTCAATTAAAATAAAAAAATAATAATTAAAGAAAGCCCAATACAACAACATTAAAGATCCCATGACATGGTACTTCTTGATGCTTTTATATGGCTCCTTAATGGTTCCCTAATACTGTAAATGAATCCTTCTTCAAAATCAACACTCAGTGCATGAGAAACAGAGATAAGATGAGAAAGAGTATTTTTTCTCTCTCTGAACAGGCCATTCTGGGCGTTGTTGCTTGAATGCAAATGAGGAGAAAAGAGCTGGCCTATAGTAGAGGGTGGGGGCATGGCCAAACTCTCCGCTCTCGCTCTCAGCTCTCAGCTGATCCATTTCCGTGTTTTTGCACGGGGGGAGAGATTTGAAGCGTTCCATTGAAAAATAAACACATTTCCACATAAAATAAAATTAAACCACTGCTGTTCAAAGGTCCAGAGGCTCAGATAAAGGACTTCCGAGCCTAGAAACACTCGGACGTGCCTCCAGGCAAATAAAAAAACGCATTTCGCATTGCCTAGCGCATTCGCAGTCCAAACTCTTTGGGCGTGATTTCCAGAGACAGAGTGGACATCCAGACGGGGGTGGAACTGCATTTGCATTTCTTTTTTCGATCTGACGTCAATAAGGTGCCTTGTTCAAAATCGCCCGTTTGAGCTCTGATTTTTTGTAACGCAGAAAAGGAAATGCTCAGTTTAGACATTTCGCAACTTTTAACCATGGGGGGGGGGGGTCTAAACAGGGTAGGGGAGCTCACATTAACGTTCAAAAACCTCAGAAAGTGAAAATTTCATGCCATGGGACCTTTAACATCACACTGGCATTTACATGTTCACATTTTCTACTTTTACATTTCTGTAAAGGGAAAATATACTTTATAAACTTCACCTCTGTTGTATTTAACCCGTGATGGTTTATGAGCTTTAAAACTACATGGAGAAGTCTGAAGTTTTATAATTGACACAATTAAACGGATAATATGTGAGCATTTTTGAGGCTCAGAGAAGATGACTTAGCTACCATCCGTATGTTTAAAGCAAAAATATAAACCATAATAAATCATTCAAAAATAAAATATATAGTAGAAATGTAGTAATACAGATATATCTCGGCTATAGAGGTCTTAAAGAAAACAGAGCAAAGGTCTTTTGGCATGTGACTTCAGTCTGAACGGCCAGGTCGCATTCATCCGACCCGGGCGTGTTTCCTCCAGAGAGAGTGGTACAAGTAAATGTACACAAACGTCATGCGAAAATAGTATATGAACTCCGTATCAGTGAAGCGGCAAAGCACGTAGCAATTCCACCACTCTTGTCTGCGACTCCGCACCAACTCGTTCATTTCTACGGACGTTGCCGCCGCTGCCCCACAAAACGCCGTGGCGAAAAACCTCGTCCTTCTCCTTCTCCGTCTCCTCCTTAAAACAAATAAGCTGCACATGTTCTGGCTCCGGTACGACAGCAACTTTAGGCGACTTACGTAAACATTGAGCACGCTCGCTGCACGTGACCTCGTGTCCTCCGAGGCGCATGCGGGACACTTTTGGGGCGTTTAAAGTTCACACTGGAGATCACATACAAGTCGCATTTAATTGGAAATGTGAACGACCTCGGATTTCATAAAAATCAGAATTGAGCGTTAAGCCCTGCAGTCTGAACGTAGCCGTAGACACATTTCTCGCGATCGACTGACACTCTGCCTGCGATCGACTGGTTGGGCACCCCTGCACTATAGCCTGGTGCAGTGGGTGAGCAGGAGTGTCCATGATGTAGAGCAGTTTGTCCAGTGTTCTCCGATCACGTGACCAGCTTTGCAGATCAGTTTGTTAATCCGTCCGATGTCTCTTTTACTGTTGCTGCTCCCCCGGCAGACCACAGTGAAGTACAGGGCGCTGACCACCACAGACGAAGATCTTCAGTAACTTGCTGCACACATTGAAAGACCTGAGCTTTGTCAGGAAGTAGAGTCTCCTCTCCTCTCCTTCTTGTACTCAGAATTACAGTTGTCCCGCCAGTCTAGCCTGTCAAGATCTTGAAGATCGTGAAAACCTCTTGTAACTGCGGTTGGTTGCTTTAATGGAGTAACGAAACAAGCATGAACGAAAGAAAATACAACTCCGGGTAATTTAATGAGGAGATAAGCAAATATGAGAATGAGGACATAACCAAATAAGACGCTTAAAGCTTACATTTGCTCACATTTGCATAATACGTGTCCATTAAATAAGCATTGATAATTTGATGGTTCTATTCTCTGTGAAAATGGCTGGTTGGCAGTAACCGGTTTGTTGCTCTTATTATGTTGCAGAGAAAATTGTCCAGATGAGTGACTACAGTTTTTAACAGTTAGAAAATCATGGAAACGGTATTACTGCTTACAGGGAAGATAAAAAAATATCTAAAATTCAAATGACTATGTTGGAAAAAAAGGCTTTAGTTGCTCTAAATTGCTTTCCTCCATTTCCTGCCTGAAGATGTTTTAGATGTCATCCATGCATCTTCCAGGCACTCTTCAACCCTCTTTATGGCAATTTTCCATAAATATACAACAGCATGATACAAAACAATACACTACAACAGGGGTCATCAAACTAAGGCCCGCGGGCCGACTCCGGCCCCCCAGCCCCTCTGCCTCCCACCATTTGAAATGGCCCTATGAGGCAATTCGCAAAAGTTGTCATGGCCTATTTTTTAACTTACTTTTTGTAATGCATCTTGCAGGGCTCTCAAGGCTCACGCATTGAGAGTGTGACACACGCAATTCGACGTATTCACACGCGCACACGCCACACATGGCATTTCTCACGCTGATTTGTGTTATTTTTTTATTTAAATTTTTTTGTGCCCAGAAAATCGGTCTGTGTGGCTTAGTTTATGCAGGCTCCGCGCGTTTTCAGCGCCGCCCCCTCCCCCTGCTCCGGGGGAGCAGGGGGAGGGGGGGATGGCGCGTCTGCTCCCGACCGTGCGCTCCGAGCGTAGGCCGGAGCAGACGCGCCGTCCCCCGGGCACGTCCTGAGCCTCAGTCCCGGTGCCACGTCTCCTCTGAGACGCACCGACTCCGGTCCCCGTGTCTCCGTCTGTGCGTAACGTGTCCCTCCCGACGGCTTACGCGCGGAATACCCGCGGCCCAGAGCCGAACTGCCCGTGGTGAGACGCGGTGAGACGCGGGCCCGGTGCATTAACCAGACTCTTACATGAATCCGTTAAAAATGTCCCGCTACCCCCCGCCCCCTCCTCCCCGCCCCTCTCAGCGCGCACTGACAAAGTGCGGTGATGATAAAACAAACTGAGAACCATCAGGTAATAACTTCATTTATATAACTCTCATTAGTTGCTTTGTAGTTTAAGTTTGCTCTTTAGACAAACAGGGCTCTCAACACGCAATTCGACGTGTTCACACGCTCACACGGCATTTCTCACGCAATTCAAGCGCCCCCCCGTCCTCGGGAAAAATTGTTCACCCCCCCCCCGTCCTCGGAAATTACAGTCACACGCACGACCCCACTCAAAACTTGAGAGCCCTGCATCTTGTATTCTGTTGTTTAAAAAATATATATTTATATGAAGTATTTATAGTTATATAATTACATATTAAAGACATATTTGCCACTGAATTGGCCGTCGATTTTTTAAAAATGTGTTTATTTTATAGGCCTATTTATTTGACTTTTGTCAAGTGCTGCACACAATTATTATTAAAGGAAAATTAACGTTTTTTTTTTTTACAATCTGAGCCTTCTTTCGGCAATAAAACAAGTAGTTTTACTCACCCATAGCAGTTTAGTGTCAATTGGAGTGGTATCGCAGAACTTATGTTGAGCCGTTCTGTTCTACTAATGATCCCGTATCCGTTAGCGTGAGTGCTCGGGGCATTACTTTGCGGTGTCCAAATAACACAAACTTTAGCACTTTTCAAATCACAGAAGATCGCTGTGTCAGGGT
Organism: Paratrypauchen microcephalus; assembly: GCA_036785185.1. NCBI lineage: Eukaryota > Metazoa > Chordata > Actinopteri > Gobiiformes > Gobiidae > Paratrypauchen > Paratrypauchen microcephalus. The sequence goes on along the minus strand of JAVJIX010000079.1, from coordinate 2,782,503 downwards.
AGACTTTTAGTGGATTCCAAAACGGCCTGAAACCCGATATCCAGCTATAGTTTCATTTGATGACGTCATCAGAGAGGACAGAGCGCATGCGTGAACTCAGCTGTTTTGTAAACACCGCTAGTCCGAAAGAAGCTAACACCGCTCTGAACTTTACTTTTCTGTTGCGATATCGGGTTTCAGGCCGTTCTGGAATCTACTAAAAGTCTACCCTGACACAGCGATCTTTTGTGATTTGAAAAGTGCTAAAGTTTGTGTTATTTGGAGACCGCAAATCAGTGCCCCGAGCACTCACGCTAACGGATACGGGATCATTAGTAGAACAGAACGGCTCAACATAAGTTCTGCGATACTGCTCCAATTGACACCAAACTGCTATGGGTGAGTAAAACTACGTGTTTTATTGCTGAAAGAAGGCTCAGATTGTAAAAAAAAACATTAATTTTCCTTTAATACAATTGTTATTAATAGCCTATTATTATTGTTAATATCAACAGGCCTACCTAAAATTTGTAAATTTTCACTCTTCTTTGCCAGTGTCATACAGCAGATGTTTCTTTCCTTTATATTTCTTAACTTTGATGTTATTGTTATTGGAAAATAAATAAATGGAATATCTGAGGTATTTCAATTTAAAACAAAGTGTGAAGTACTTACTACTTTTGCAAACCACTAGTAACGATAAACAAATATGTGCCAGGAGTTCTGTGTTGATATAGTTTTGTGGGTGGCTGTACCAGGCTCGTCATGAGGCGTGCTGGTGGTCATTTTGGTCCGGGTCGTACAATTCTGTTATACGGCCTACCCGGCCCCCCCGTCACAGTCAAGAGAGATAATGTGGCTCCTAGAGAAAAAAGTTTGGTGACCCCTGCACTACAACTTCACAAACCTGAGGCAATGTTATGTGTTATTTTCTGATGAATGCTGTTTCGTCATTGAAACCATACCTGGAGTTTTTGCACGCTGATTGTTTTGTGATAGCACTCTGAAGGGGGAGCGACTTAATGTGGGGAGCAAGGGGAGGAGGCTTCAATATTAATACATTATCTTCAATGAATATAGCCTTTTCAAAATATGACGATCAAAATATGTTACGTGCTAATAATTAACGCCCCATAGAAGTGTAATAAACAAGTGTATTCTTTATTTTTTACTAATCGTTTGTCCCCGATGTTTTTCCTCTCTTAGCATTAGCGCGCACTAGCATCATTAGCGACAGACTCCATCCTTAACACCACGAGCGCCCTTCAGATCAGCTGGAGTTTGTGTTTATCTATCACGGTCCTCCCTCAGGCCTCACACTCACAAGGACGAAGCACGGCCACATTACTCAATATGTCTCCCTGCAAGAGCCTTTAACACCGTCCTGGGAGTTAAAGCCGATTAGCCCAAACTCACTCTTGAAAAACTTCTGTCAACTTTTAATTAGGACTAGGTGCCAGGTCTAAAAAAATGAAAAATATCAATCAATCAATCAAACTGTATTTATAAAGCACTTTTCATCCAAAAAAATTAACCCAAAGTGCTTTACAGTGATTGAAAACATAAAACTACACATAGTAAAAAAGTGAGACTGAATACAGGCGAACCATCAGAGGAGTCATCTACACCAAGAGCACAGAGCCATCTGCCGCCACCAGGGAACTGCCCCAGGGCGCCCAGGAAAAAAATAAAGAGTTTTAATCACTTTTTATTTCCTGTATTGATCGACAGAGACATTTAAAGGTCTTATATTACACAAAATTGACTGTTGTGAGCTTTAAGTCATGTTGGAATATTGCTCCCTCCTCAAAAACAAACCTGGAGTTGTGTTTTGTTTCATTCAGTATATGAGAAAATAGCATAAAATGGCCATTTTCATAGTGCCATTTAATGTTGCACTATGTAACATTTCTGTCTCTTTTGCTTGTCGCCACAGAGATTAACGTTGAAACATGTAACACTAGATTAAATACTGCAGTACATACAGTATAATCAGAGCTGAACCTGTCCCATACTATAGCATTAAACGTATCTATCTTGCATTTTTTGTTAACTGAAGCTATCTCTTACAGTGGTACCTCACCTTACGAAATTAATTCGTTACAGAAGTGGTTTCGTAATGTGAATTTTTCATAAGTTGAGTACCTATTTCAATGGAAAAAGCCTGATCCGTTCCAAGGGTGTTGTTTTTTATAGTGTAACTTTTTTTTTATAGTGTAACATTGGTTCTGCGTCCTGACTGGCTAAGAGACTAGACCAGGACTAAACGTCGACTAAACCAGGTCTAGACCAGAACTAAACCAGGTTTAGACCAGATCTAAACGTGGACTAAACCAGGTCTAGACCAGAACTAAACCAGGTTTAGACCAGGACTAAACGTGTACTAAACCAGGTCTAGACCAGAACTAAACCAGGTTTAGACCAGATCTAAACGTGGACTAAACCAGGTCTAGACCAGAACTAAACCAGGTCTAGACCAGGTCTAAACCTGGACTGGACCTGGACTAAACCAGGATTAAACCACCACGTGCCGCTCTTTGCTGGTTTCGTGCGGCTGGTTTGTGGCTCGGGCTCCAGAGGACGCGGTCCAGGCGCCGCGGTTCTATCTCGTGCTCGCAGCCCCGGTGCCGGTCGTGCAGACCAGGACTAGGGGTGCTCCTCGCGCGGTGCCGTGCTCCTTGCTCCTCGCGCGGTGCGTGCTGGTGCGTGCTCCTTGCACGGTGCGTTCATGTCTCCGCGCTGCTTCCGGAGTCGTGTCTCCCCCCACGCTTCACTATTTAATACATTTTGTTTAAAATCTTGCGTGTTTGGCGCTAGAGCTAAGAGGCCGAGAAAGGTGCTCTTTGAGCGGGGATAACAGCGGGGCGTGCATCTGAGTGCGCATTATTCTAATTTTTGAGATTTCGCATTTCGTAACTTGAATTTTCTTTCGTATCTAGAGACCAAAATTTAACGTGAAGGCATTTCGTAACTTGGATTTTTCGTATGTAGGGTCTTTCGTAAGGTGAGGTACCACTGTACTTAAAGTTCATGATTAACTGTGATTGATTAAATCCACCTCACTCACTCAGAGCATGATGGCCTGACCAGTAGGAGCAGTAGCTGGGCTTAAGTGTTGCCCGTAGATCTGCAATAAACAGAAAAGCTGAGAATCACAATATGTTCACTTTACCAAAAGAGTAAATCATCACAGGGAGAAGATCACCATTTGATTTGTATTGCCATATCGACCAACCCTAACTTTGGCTAAAAAGTTACACACTGTGGTTTTAAAGGGCACATATTACGACGCTATTTTCTGATCTGTTATAATGTCCTTATCAAAAAACATACCCGGATTTGTGTTTTGTTTCATTCACACAAACTCTGCATATTCACACTATGTACTTCTCTTAAATGGAAAACACTCTGTTCCACCTTGGCTTAAAACTCCATAATTACATATTGGACCTTTAATAACACACCTAAAATATTATAATTTCCGTCACCTGAAATGCCTCTTCAGGAAGAATTTCTTTTTCCAACTCCTAATCTCCTCTCCTCTGCTGCTGGCTCACCTTGGTCTGAAACATGTATTTTAAATAAAAGCTGAAAATGGCAGTGTTGGTGACAGATGAGCGCTCCAAAGAACCACAGAACTGTTAAGAAGACAGAGAACACCGATGATCACCACAATGGGCCCCATACTTCCACTGATCTCTCACTCCCAAGTCTTTCTCTCTCCATAAATCTGTACGAGCACTTTCTCCGCTCGATATGTGGATCTGTGCTTCGGAAAATCATTTGGTTTTATTTTAAGATAAGAGACGATTGCACGAGTGGCACTTTTCAAATTTACACAGATCTGTTTGAGATTTTTCTGTAGATTTCTTAAACCAAAGGAAATAAGTTTTAGGTTTTAAAGGTTTTTAATGGGGAACTGTCTAAGTCCTTTTAGGGGGGACAACCAGTCAAAAGTTTGGACACCTTATACTCAGTAGTCGAGTTGTACAATGAAACCAGGGGGATGGTGAAATTTTTCATTTATGTGACATATTTTCCAGTGGGGGGGGGGGCAAACAAAAACAAAAAGTCCATATAATCATTCAATAATTCAATAATACACAAGATATATTTTATCACACGTACACACACACACGCACACACACACACACACACACACCTGGTTTAGACCTGGTTTAATCCTGGTTAGTCCTGGTTTAGTCCTGGTTTAGTCCTGGTTTAGTCCTGGTTTACACCTGGTTTAGTCCCGGTTTAGTCCTGGTTTAGACCTGGTTTAGTTCTAATTTAGACCTGGTATAGTCCTGGTTTAGACCTGGCTTAGTCCTGGTTTAGTCCTGGTTTAGTCCTGATTTAGTCCTGGTTTAGACCTGGTTTAGTCCTGATTTAGACCTGGTATAGTCCTGGTTTAGACCTGGCTTAGTCCTGGTTTAGTCCTGGTTTAGTCCTGGTTTAGTCCTGATTTAGTCCTGGTTTAGTCCCGGTTTAGTCTCAGTTTAGTCCTGATTTAGTCCTGGTTTAGTCCTGGTTTAGTCCTGATTTAGTCCTGATTTAGTCCTGATTTAGTCCTGATTTAGTCCTGGTTTAGTCCCAGTTTAGTCCTGGTTTAGTCCTGATTTAGTCCTGGTTTAGTCCTGATTTAGTCCTGGTTTAGACCTGGTTTAGTCTTGGTTTAGACCTGGTTTAGTCCTGGTTTAGACCTGGTTTAGACCTGGTTTAGTCCCGGTTTAGTCCCGGGCCCCTGCTGTCAGCTAATATGTCCCTTTGATGTAGAAATACTATGATAATATAACTCACCCCATAAGAACACGGTCAGCTCTGTAGTTTGCGGTGTTGTCCGATAATTCACGTGTCCACGTGTATGCGCGTGGAAACCAACATAATTATCCCGAGTCCCGAGGAGAGTTTCTTCTTACGTAGCATTAACGTAGCGTACATATTAACGGGGCTCGCTCACAGCTGATCGGCGATCAGGCGCAAACACAACAACGCTAATCGTCATGATTGGCGGGAGCGCGATCGGTGGAACAACGCTGCAACATGATTGGAAGCCAGAGCGCAGTTCGGCCTATGATTGGCTTTTGGCACTGGCCACGATTCACGTTGGTCATCTATTTTGACTTGACTATTTTGACAAAAGGTGAGCGATTTTCATGCCTGATTGATAAAATGCCACAAGGGATGGAAGAAGGGATGCCCGATTTGGAAGAGGGATGATTTTGACTATTTTTTCCCCCATCCCCCCTCAACTCGAGTACTGCTTATACACCATTTTCTCACCATTCTCAAATTTTGAACTTGTTTTTGATACTAAGGAATAGAATCAATAGTCAATACCAATTCCAATACCATGACAATAAAAAACAAAACAAACACTTATTTAGACAATAGAATGTAATTTTCTTTTCTATTCCTATGTGGTCTTATATCTAATCCTTCAGTGGTCCATGAGGGTGTACTAGTTTATATCTAGCTTTGTGGACAGAGAATCAAACCCTTGGCCTTCTCTCAGTGAGCTCCACGATGAAGTCTCCTGAAATGGTTTTCCCTTCACAGCTGTGCCTCGTCAGGGTTGAGAAATGTTAAAAATGCAAAGCAATGATTAAAGCAAACGTCAAAGGCCATGTGAGGAATCTAAAATATAATGGATATTCTGAGCCTGAACTACCTCTGTCAATGAAACCGTTTAATGCCATAGTGTGAAACATTACAAAGACAGTGAAGTATCGACATTATGTACCCTCCACTGGAAAGTTTGTGCAATGCCCCTTTAAAAATGAAATGGTTGGTTAATACATTAAGATTAAAGTATGTTTCTGTTGTCTATGAAGCCATCCCCACTTTGCTGAGGATGTAAAACGTGTACAGTTTACAGATTTCTTTTTTAAAGCCGTAGCAGCAAAGCATCAGGAGATGATCAAAGTGTAGGTTGTAAACTATGATAGGACAAACCAAACCAAACAAACCACCTTTTATGGTATCTTTGTTTTAAAGGCCCTGTATCTGATTTTTACTGTCGTAAAAATGTGGGAAATCAGAACTAACAAAGTTATTCGTCACTTACCTTAAGCATTCAGTGCATCCTCATTACTCACAGTGATGAGTTTATAAGCACTTTTCACAACTCTCAGACACCAGAGCTGAGTGTTGTCGTTACTGTAAAGCTAACAACATGGACTGATGAGTGTGAGGAGCCTGTGTGAGTGTACATGTTTTTCTTTTGTCTTTTGTTATGTGTTGTCATACTTACTTATACTTGTACAGGGGCAAGACACATTTTGCACAAAAACCTGGGGAAAAATAGATGTTAGACCACTGCAAACCATTTAAAATGACCTAGTTGTGTTTTTCACGTTTTTAAAGGTCCCATGGCATGAAATTTTCACTTTCTGAGGTTTTTGAACGTTAATGTGAGCTCCCCTACCCTGTTTAGCCCCCCCCCCATGGCTAAAAGTTGCGAAATGTCTAAACTGAGCATTTGCGATCCTTTTCTGCGTTACAAAAAATCAGAGCTTAAACGGGCGATTCTGAACAAGGAAACTTATTGACGTCAGCTCGAAAAAAGAAATGCAAATGCAGTTCCACCCCTGTCTGTCTCTACTCAGCGTCTCTGTAAATCACGCCCAGAGAGTTTGGACTGCGGAGGAGCTACGCAATGCGAAATGCATTTTTTTATTTGCCTGGAGGAACTTGCGAGTGTTTCTAGGCTCGGAAGTCCTGTGGACCTCTGAAACAGCAGTGGTTTAATTTTATTTTCAGTGGAAATGTGTTTATTTTTCAATGGATCGCTTCTCATCTCTCCCTCCCCGCAACAACGCGGAAATGGGTCACAGCGCAAGAGCGGAGAGTTTGGCCGCGCCCACACCCGCTACTATAGGCCATCTCTGTCCTCCTCATTTGCATTCAAGCAACAACGCCCATAATGGAGTGTTCCAGAGTGACATTTATGACTCTTTCTCATCTTATCTCTCTTTCTCATGCACTGAGTCTTGATTTTGAAGAAGGATTCATTTACAGTATTAGGGAACCATTAAGGAGCCATATAAAAGCATCAAGAAGTACCATGTCATGGGATCTTTAAGACAGTACAAATCAGGCACAGTGCCTTTAATGCCCCTGGACAGGTTCAGATGTTGCACTTTGAACAACAGAATGGTGATGGAAAAGCTCTTTGCCTGTTGGTCATTTGTGAAATGATTTGTTGAGTTGAATTGTTGGTGTAATTGTTTTTGAGGCTCAGCTGCTTAAAGTCTCTAAATAAACATGACTTCCTGTAATCATCAGTGAAGAGGCGCCGGCCCTCATCTGTATTCACTGTGTCTTTGTGGAACGATGCAAGAGCAGAGGAGAGAACAGCTCTGACCTGAGACACAAGAGGAAAACTCAAGAAACAGAGAGCTCACAATGTTTGGTACTGTGGATGTACATATGTTCATAGTTGGCTCACAGTGTCAGTTTCGATTTCCCTTATTTTGAGTCTTCATCTTTGGCCAAAATGATTACCGTATTTTTCAGATTATAAGTCGCAGTTTTTTTCATAGTTTGGCCGGGGGTGCGACTTATACTCTGGAGCGATTTATGTGTGAAATTATTAACACATTATCATATCATTTCACATGTTATTTTCACACTAAACCGCAAGAGGGCGCTCTAGGCCTGTGTTGATAAGTTCAACATTGGCGGTAACTTATAAAAACAACTGAGAAGGGCTGAACAAAAATGGCACCGAAAAGAAAATCATATTCTGCAGATTACAAGCTGCAATTAGTGAAATATGCAGCCGAAAACGTAAATCGAGCAGCAGAAAGAAAGTTTGGAGTTAGCGAGAAACTTGTAAGGGACTGGCGAAAAGCTGAGGTTACTCTTACTGAAATGATGAAAACGAAAAAGTTTTGTTGTTTATGCGTCATGTAACGTTAGCATACCGTACACTTATTCAGCCTGTTGTTCTCTATTCTATTTTTATTTTAAATTGCCTTTCAAGATGACATGTCTGTTCTTGGTGTTGGATTTTATCAAATAAATTTCCCCAAAAAATGCGACTTATATATGTTTTTCCCTTCTTTATTATGCATTTTTTGGCTGGTGCGACTTATACTCCGATATACGGTAGATCTACTTTTAGTGAGGATTTAATAAATTCAGAAATCACCACGTGAGTGTCACCATAGCACCAGGTATACAGCTAAAACAGATATAAATAATGCCTTGAACATCCATGGACAGCTAAAATGTTGTCAGATTTTAAACCGTTTTCAGTTTGTGGGACCATGGTACAAGCAGATAAAACAGAGAGTCTAGAATCCTTTCATGTACAAGTGGTTTCGTAACGTGAATCTTTCGTAAGTTGAGTAGCTATTTCAATGGAAAAAGCCTGATTCGTTCCAAGGCCCTGTTCCAAGTTTTTTTTTTTTATAGTGTAACTTTTTTTTATAGTGTAACACTGTGTTCTGCGTCCTGATTGGCTAAGAGACTGTAGACCCAGGACTAAACGTGGACTAAACCAGGTCTAAACAAGGTCTATACCTAGGTCTAAACAAGGTCTAAACCAGGACTGGACCAGGACTAAACCTGGACTAAACCAGGACTAGACCAGGTGGATTAAAGCGCGGCGTGTGGGTCTATTTCCTGGTTTCGTGCTAGCTCTGCCGGTGTACCTCACGAGTCACGGCTGAGGCGAGCAGCAAGGAGGGGAGGAGATGTGACTCCCCTCAGGACCGCACGCAGTCCGAGCGCATGAACGAGCGCAGGCAAGAGCCGCGGTGGTTTAATCCTGGTTTAATCCTGGTTTAGATCTGGTTTAGACCTGGCACGGTTTGAGCACGGGTCTCGTGCTCGCAGCCCCGCGCCGGGTCATGCTGCGCTATCACACACGTGTCCCCCTTCCCCCCACGCTTCACTATTAATACATTTTGTTGAAAATCTATGAAAGTTTGAGTGTTTAAACGAGAGACAAATGTGAGAAAAGTTTAAATCCAGTCTGAGAAAAGCGTATAATGTGTGTGGCTGAGCGCACATTATTTGAATTTTTGAGATTTCGCGTTTCGTAACTTGAATTTTCTTTCGTATCTAGAGACCAAAATTGAACGTGAAGGCGTTTCGTAACTTGGAATGTTCGTTTGTTGGGTCTTTCGTAAGGTGAGGTACCACTGTATGTGATCCTTACCATTTTTTTTTTACTTCTTGTTGTTGTTTAACCTTCACTGACCCATTTTTGTAAAAAAAAATGTGAATGGGTGTGAGGGTTTTATTGCCACAAACACGTATAATGTATGCATCAACAATATGACAAAAGATCTGACACATGTAAAGATGTTGTGTTGTGGTTCATTATGACACACAGTTCTATAAAAACAAAACAAATGCTAATATGCTAATGGTGTAAAAGTAGGCCAAGTCACCAGCACATCTGCACTATTAGTCCAGAATTTATGACAGTGCTTTTCTAATTGCACCATTTTACTCAAACAAAAATAAACGTGCATGTGCTTAACCTACAGCCCCCGTTTCCTAAAGCCTATTATTCTTCCTACACTAATGATTTGAAGTACAGGTACAGTATCTTTGTGATAATGTTCCACTCCCACTGCATTATTTTTATGTTTGGGAGGTGCAGAGTTATTTTTAGATATTTACAATGAAGGAAATAAATATTTGATCTCTTGCTGATTTTGTAGGTCTGCCCACTGACAAAGAAATGAACAGTCTATAATTTTAATGGTCGGTTTATTTTAACATTGAGAGATAGAATATCAAAAAGAAAATCCAGAAAATAATTTTAAACAAAATATATAAACTGATTTGCATTTCAGCCTAAAAAGACTTGGCAAAACCCTTCTTTGCAGCATGTTTCTTGTTATATCAGAAGGAATTTTGGTCCACTCTTATTTACATCTCTAAATCATGAAGGTTTTGTGGCTGTCGCTTAGCAACTCAGAGCTTCAGCTCCCTCCATAGGTTTTCTATAGGTTTAGACTCCATGACCTTAATGTGCTTCTTCTTAAGCCACTCCTTCACTGCCTTGGCTGTTTGTTTTGGGTCAATCTCATGTTGGAAGACCCATCCACGATCCATTTTCAGTTTCCTGGCGGAGGGAAGGAGGTTGTCACTCAGGAGTTTAACAGTACATGGCTCCGGTGAAGTTGTTCTGTGCCCTTGGCAGAAAAACACCCCCAAAGCTTAATGTTTCCACTCGGGGCTGGTGTTCTTGGCAACATTTCTCTTCCCAAACATGACGAGTTAAGTTAATGCCAGAGAACTCGATTTTGGTCTCATCAGACTACAGCACCTTCTCCCAGTCACTCTCTAAATCAGGGGTGGGCAATTATTTTCCCCCAGGGGCCAAATGAGAAGCAGAAAATATTGTGGAGGCCAAAAGTTTGAAGTCTACTCTGGTTATTAATTTTATTTCTACAATGAAATCAGTAAATGTCATTGTTTACAGAAGCTGGTAAGTTCTGTGTTATTATTAAGTAATGAGAGAGTGAGGTTTTACAAAAACTGAATTTATTCTGTAAAATAATTCAAAACAATGGTAAACGTGAAACATTTGTAACTCTTTTTCAGTCACATTAACCCCACAATGTTTTCTGAGTTTAACTTTCTTAACTTTGTATTAAGATACCACAATGTCTTTGTTTGCCAAATAATATAATACAAGATATGTCACAACTGCCAAACTGTGTAGAAGAAAAGTCAAAGTTAGTATGTTTTAGTGTTTTTTTTTTTCTTGATCAGTGAGAGAAATCTCGCCTCTGTTGAGCTTTAACAAGTGCATCAGAGTCAGGTTCATGTTTGAGGTGGAGATGTGTCCGACTTTGTCCGACAGATGATCATCAGTACAAATGCATCAGTACAAATGCATTATGTACAATTTTGAAAGTAGGTTTTATTTTCTTAATTCCAAGCAACCTTTCGTGGGTCGGTCAGAGTCGGCTCGCGGGCCATATTTGGCCCCCGGGCCTTGAAATGGCCGGGTCTGCTCTAAATCATTTAGGTCTTCATTGGCAAACTTCAAGCGGGCCGGCACATGTGCCTTCTTAAACAGGGGGACCATGAGTTTAATCCATTGTGTCGTAAAGAGTTACAGATAGTTTTCTTAGTGACTGTGGTCCCACCTGCCTTGAGATCATTGACCAGCTTCTCCCGTGCCGTTCTAGGCTGATTTCTCACTGTTCTCATGATCACTGAGACCCCACGAGGTGAGATCTTGTGGCGAGACCAGATCAAGGTTGATTGATGGTCATTTTGTATTTCTTAAATTTTCAAATAATTGCGCCAACAGTTCTCTCCTTAACACCTCCCACCTCAAAGAACCATCCCATCACATTCCTCCACGAACCAGAGCAGGTATGGAGAATATGGAGAATGTCATCTTGGACATACATCTCTCCGTAATATTATGCTGATGCTTCTCTGCTCCACTCAACAGAGCCTAAGAGACGCAGGGTCAGCAGCCATCTGGACTTTATTGCTGCTATGGAAAACATTGCAGAAAAGGATAGATAGGCAGAGAGGGAGCTGAGGCTACAGGAGGCAAGAATGGAGGAGCACCTTAGGCGTGAGGAGATGGCACAGTTTGAACGGATAATGGAACAGCGGAGCAGAGAGACACAGGACTTGATGGCCGTGCTCACTGCCTTGCATCCTCAGAAGCCTGTGGACTAACTTTAGTGTTTTGGTTTGCTGTGTTTGCACTTGGTGTGTGGTGTGTGCACCTGTGTGTGTATATATATTCTTTTGATTTGCTATTTGATTTAAAAAAAAAATAATTTCTGTTTACCTTAAAGGTCCCATGGCATGAAATTTTCACTTTCTGAGGTTTTTGAACGTTAATGTGAGCTCCCCTACCCTGTTTAGGGCCCCCCCCCATGGTTAAAAGTTGTGAAATGTCTAAACTGAGCATTTGCGATCCTTTTCTGCGTTACAAAAAATCGGAGCTCAAACGGACGATTTTGAACAAGGCACCTTATTGATGTCAGATCGAAAAAAGAAATGCAAATGCAGTTCCACCCCCGTCTGTCTGTACTCAGCGTCTCTGTAAATCACGCCCAGAGAGTTTGGACTGCGAATGCGCTAGGCAATGCGAAATGCGTTTTTTTATTTGCCTGGAGGCACGTCCGAGTGTTTCTAGGCTCAGAAGTCCTTTATCTGAGCCTCTGGACCTTTGAACAGCAGTGGTTTAATTTTATTTTCTGTGGAAATGTGTTTATTTTTCAATGGAACGCTTCAAATCTCTCCCCCCGTGCAAAAACAAGGAAATGGATCAGAGAGCGCTCAGAGCGAGAGCGGAGCGTTTGGCCACGCCCCACCCTCTACTATTGGCCAGCTCTTTTCTCCTCATTTGCATTCAAGCAACAACGCCCATTATAGAGTGTTCAGAGTGAGAAAAATTACTCTTTCTCAGCTTATCTCTGTTTCTCATGCACTGAGTGTTGATTTTGAAGAAGGATTCATTTACAGTATTAGGGAACCATTAAGGAGCCATATAAAAGCATCAAGAAGTACCATGTCATGGGATCTTTAATCCATTAATCCTGTTTTTATATGGGCACTTTAAATGGCATACCTGGTACATAGATACCATATAATGCGCTCTTTTGTTTACTATGATGGGCAAACCCCTGTGTGTAAAAACACTTGTCTTCATGTGTCTATCTTAAAGTGATCTAACGTGAACTACAGCAAATGAGCACAGATGTACCAGTTGTAAAATGCAACATTTGATTGCATCAAAACAGACACGCTTTACTACTCTTCTGTGAAAAGCTGCTGTAAGGCACATCTTGCTGCTGCAGATCCATTGCCACCACTAGCACACTTAATGCCACTGCTGGGTTGAGGTTCTACAACACTTTTAGGCCATTCCCACTCTCAGCACACTGGCATCATGTTCCCATCCAGGTTGTCCAATGTTCAGGTCCCAGAACATCTCTTTACCATCAACAACAGATGCAAAACGATGGAGTGCCAGCTCTTCCTGTTGCAGAAGTCAGACCGTGGTGGTTTCAGTATAGGAATGTGTGACCCGTCTATGGCACCCACACACTGAATCCTGTTTCAAATGAATCTGCCATTTCAGCCAGCTTTGCTTGGTTGGGTGGTTGAATGAGTGTTGGCCGGAGGAGTGATATGACGGCCTGGTAGAATCCGTGTACACTCGTACAGACTGTGGACAAGCCCACAGCAAAGAGGTTGGCTATAGTCCTGTACTCAACGGTTGATGCCAGTGTGTACAGTGCAATGGCTACTTGTTTTTCCGGTGAAATACACAAACGGAATGATGTGTCTTGTCGCTGCAGTGCTGGCTTCAGTGACCTACAGATGTAGCTGAACCTTTCTCTGAAAACTCTGAAGTCTTGTAGCCACTGCTCACCGTTGTAATTCTTGTGTTTTCCCACCAGTCACTTGTTCGGGGATATGCCCACACAGTCTTTAGGCATAAAACTTCTGTGCAGTACTTATTGAATAGCTGAAAAACAAACAAATGGAAAGGCTACGTCAGGCTAGTAGCAATGTAAACAAATCATCGACCTCCTCATCCTGTCTCCTTCGGAACACGGTGATGAGTGCGTGCAGAGGTTCCATAGCGTTCATTCTTGGTCATACACAAATCGTCTTCTGTCATCGTGCTACTGAATTGCCCACCTTGTTTTAAAATGGACTGTATCAGTGACGTTTCCACAAATGGGGCGTAACACGGAAAGGCTAGTAGCCCAACAGTGCAAACACAACCGGTCTCAGGGCATGGGGCAAATGGGCCGGGGCTATTAGCACTGAGGTGGCAACCTACTGGCCCGGCCTGGCCCGACAGTCTGAAAGCGGCTATTGATTGACTAATTCTGTGGACAGGGGTCTTTTATACAGGTGATTAGTTAAAACAGGAGTCTAATTCAGGTGATGAGTTGATTAGGAGTTTCTAACTGGTCTGCAGGAGCCAGATCTCGTAATGGTTGGTAGGGGATCAAATATTTATTTCACACAATTAAATGCAAATCAATTAATATATTTTCTATAATGTGATTTTCTGGATTTTCTTTTTGATATTCTATGTCTCAATGTTAAAATAAACCTACCATTAAAATTATAGACTGTTCATTTCTTTGTCAGTGGGCAAACCTACAAAATCAGCAAGAGATCAAATACAGTGGTACCTCACCTTACGAAATTAATTCGTTCCAGAAGTGGTTTCGTAACGTGAATTTTTCGTAAGTTGAGTAGCTATTTCAATGGAAAAAGCCTGATTTGTTCCAAGGCCCCGATCCAAGTTTTTTTTTTATAGTGGAAATTTTTAAGAACACTGTGTTCTGCGTCCTGATTGGCTAAGAGACTGTAGACCCAGGACTAAACGTGGACTAAACGTGGACTAAACCAGGTCTAAACAAGGTCTATACCTGGACTGGACCAGGACTAAACCTGGACTAAACCAGGACTGGACACCAGGATTAAAGCGCCGTGTGCGGGTCTATTTCCTGGTAGCAGCAGCACCGGTGTATCTCACGAGTCACGGCTGAGGCGAGCAGCGAGGAGGGAAAGGAGATATGCCTCCCCTCGGGACCACACGCAGTCCGAGCGCATGAACGAAAACATGCAAGAGCCGCGGTGGTTTAATCCTGGTATAGATCTGGTTTACACCTGGTCTAGAGGAGGGTGCCCCGCGCCGGGTCATGCACATGTCCCCCTTCCCCCCACACTTCACTATTAACACATTATGTTGAAAATCTATGAAAGTTTGAGTGTTTAAACGAGAGACAAATGTGAGAAAAGTTTAAGTCCAGTCTGAGAAAAGCGTATAATGTGTGTGGCTGAGCGCGCATTATTTGAATTTTTGAGATTACGCGTTTCGTAAATTTAACGTGAAGGCGTTTCGTAACTTGGAATTTTCGTTTGTTGGGTCTTTCGTAAGGTGAGGTACCACTGTACTTATTTCATCCACTGTACTTGAGTTTGGTCTCTTCTCACTGTGAGTCTCTGGAGCTCTGGATCAAAGCCAGTGTGCATTAGATTTAGTTCTCTTTACTTTCCTTTTGGATCAGCATTCACACACATTGCACATCATTCACTATATACACCGTGACGACTATATGCACTGGTACAGGAGAAGGAAAAGTTTTTGGACTGACACACAAACAGGCCCACTTACCTGTGCAGAGAGAGGCAGACTCATCTGCGCAGACAGAGCCAGACTCATCTGCGCAGACTGTGTAGGACTGTGTACATCAGGCCAAGGTCTGTAGTGTTCACAGCACACTGGCCCCACTCCAGTGTGCGAGTATCTGAGCTCTGAAACCTCCTGATAGAAGCTCATGGAGCAGTTGTTTCCTGTGAGATTAGTTTTGGTTATTAAGATGCGTGAAGAGTCCCTCAGTCGTCCAGGTAGAATCCATGATAAAGGAGAAATTCAATTTGTCAACTGGACAAAGTTTGTTTGGTCGAAAACGTTTCGCCGCTCATCCGAGAGGCTTCGTCAGCTCTGGTTCTAGTGCTGGTTAGACCCTGTTTATATCTAGATGCCGGGAGGAGCTCCCTACACTGAAATAGCTCTGAAACTATCTCAACTAATCTGTCTCTTTTGTATTACGAATTCCTCTGGCGTCTAGTATTAGCATATCTATTCAGCCCTAGGAGGTGCTCACTACACTGAAATAGCTCTGAAACTATCTCAACTAATCTGTCTCTTTTGTATTACGAATTCCTCTGGCGTCTAGTATTAGCAGTGTTGTATAAAGTACTGGAAAATCAAACTCAAGTAAAAGTATAGGTACCCCTCCCAAAAATGACTTTGGTAAAAGTCGAAGTCACTGACTGAAATGTTACTTGAGTAAAAGTCTTAAAGTATCTGGAACTTCTTGTACTTAAGTATGACAAGTAATGTAAAAATAAATGTACTCAAGTAATGTAATTAAAAGTACAAGTAAAAGTATCAAGCAAAGGCAGTCTGAAGCTAACCCTTGCTTTGTTACTTGGATAGCACAAACACACAGCGCTTGTTTACATTTTTAAAAGTAGGCACATGTTAATGTTATTTTTTGTCCTTTTGAGCTTGTGTGCCCTTTCTCATTCGTTACACTAAAAAGCTAGGTAGCCTGTTAGCTCCAACATCGTCAAATAACGCTTTGTGTAACCGAAACAATGTCACACAAAGTTTCTACATGTTATGCTCAAGGTTTCACAACGGTGTCTAGAATGTCCATGCTATGGTTACTGAAATTGGAATATAGACGCTAACAATTTCATTAATCTAGAACTTACCTCGATGTGTTTCTTGAGGTTGGACGGGGAGTTTCTGTAAAATAGGATTTCCATGTTTCTTGGAAGGCACAAGAGGCACTTCATTCGATAGGACGAATCCTTCATATCAGCGTAAGAGAACATTGTGTTTAAGTACGGCCAGGGATGCTCATCGTCAGGTCCCCCTTCATTTGTAGACGACGTGGATGCTGTCTCCTCTTCCATCAGGGATGTTGATTGATTAAACTAGCTGCATGAAACCAACAGGTGTAGGCTGATTGTCATGCGCAAGTAGCGGACAAGCCCAGGTACGTCCTGACTTCCTTCAGTCAGTAGAGGGGTTTTTTTTGTAACGAGTAACTAAACGGCACATTGAAAATGTATCGGAGTAAAAGTATGCAATTAAATTCAGAAATGTAGTGAAGTAAAAGTAAAAGTTATCATTTTCTAAAAAACTCAAGTAAAGTACAAAGTCTCCCAAAATGTACTTAAGTACAGTAGTGAAGTATTATTACTTCATTACTATACAACACTGAGTATTAGCATATCTATTCAGCCCTAGGAGGTGCTCACTACACTGAAATAGCTCTGAAACTATCTCAACTAATCTGTCTCTTTTGTATTACGAATTCCTCTGGCGTCTAGTATTAGCATATCTATTCAGCCCTAGGAGACGCTCACTACACTGAAATAGCTCTGAAACTATCTCAACTAATCTGTCTCTTTGTTTTTCAAATTTCTCTGTCAAAAAAGAGAATCCGTCGTTAAACAGAAATGGGGGAGTTAGACATAACTTGTCTCCCATTTATAATTCATTAAACATTAGGGCAGACAAGCCAGGCAGAGGGGTGGAGAGGGTCGTTAGGCTTGAATAGGGAGGCTAAACTAGACGCCAGAGACTTATAGGACCTCTTGTACAATTACTCCAGAACTGACTCTAGTACAGTAATGTGAGTATTTATAGTTAATTTCCACCCCTGCAAATAAGTCACATGTTTATATGATACATGCATGTGTTATCCCCGCTCTAAATTGAGAACCAAATACAGTGATCTGAAAAATTACCTTTTGTTGCTTTGTGCTGTTTTGTGTATCCAGTGACACCTCCTTTATGCATGCAGAGACATGACAGTAAAAGCACTTGAAAACTACAATTCCCAGCGCCTCAGCTCATGAATGAAACTACAGCTGCACTGCCTGACTGACAGAGTGATGCATTATGGGTCGTCAGAGGCCTGGCCCTGAGCTCAATGGGCCATGGAGCCAACGGGCTTTTAAAATGAGGGGAGGAGATCCAGCTTCCAGCGCGTCACTCAAACACGGCTGACAGAGTGCTGCACTGCACGACTTCATCAAATACTCGTGTGTCAAGGAGCAGCTGGACCCTCTACTGTATATGATAGATATTTATGAGGGAAAACACGAGGGGGCCGTGAGGGGAGCAAAATATAGAGTTATCAAGGGTAAGACAAAGACGAATGAGCAGAATGTGTCTTCCTCCAGTACAGGGACACAGTACTGTATAATTAGAAAGAGTGGTATTGTACAATATTCAGGAAGTGCGTGTTAGCATGTTAGTATAGTTATATATATTAGGGGTGTAAAGATTAACCAGTTTGGATCCGATCTGGGATCCGAGTGTACCGATCAACGGAGCCCGGATCGGTCCAAATGCACTATGAACAGTCCGATGCACCGGATTTACAGCCAAGAATCGGTTTGCTAGCTCCTGAGCGGTCTCTCTCTCTGTGTGTTTGTGTTCGCTAAATTACGGGTTAAGTAAGTGGGTGGTTCACTTACCTGGGGTTGAAGCTTATTGGCTGGTTATCTGCCAATCATGCGAGCGGCGCGGGCTGTATGCGGAAGCAAGCTATGTTTGTATGTGTTTTTTTAATTTTTAAAATTTTTTTATGTTTGTATGTGTCGTCTCATCAGGACAGGAGGTCTACGTTACCATATTGAGTTAATTTGGTGCGCTACCGCTATTTATGGACATGGTTCGTATGCGTGGTTAACTTTTGTGCCAGTGTTGTGTCGCGTTTATATTGGTCTGTTTCCATGGCAGCTATAGACCATAACAATTGTATGATACTAGCGTTTTTATTGTCACGGTTAGTGGATTGGATGATTTATTTAGACAACATTCATGTATTGGCAATGTATATTTGATTTGGGCTAAAATTGACTTGGCTAATTTACTTTTGTGTGAAAATACAATGTATAATCAGAATTGGTGAATTTCTGTATTTATATACTTATAATTTGTGTGTATAGAAATGTACTTCACACACACACAGATGATTTTTGTCTCAAAGGAGACTGAGGAAATGTTATGAGATGGAGAGAAAGTATTAGTTATTCAGAGTTATGAGCTTTCTCTGATTTTCTTTTTTGTTAATAAAAGTTAATTACAGACATAAAGACATGTTGGATTTAACATTCTAGTGTTTTCTATAACTGCCTAGTAATATCTATCTTCTTGTCAGTGATGTTGATGTTGCACTTTTACAGTTACTGAAACTCATATGAGTGACTGAAGCACTAATCATTCTGATTCATTCTGATTTTTGCCTTTAATAGGCAACTTGCTTGTTTTATAACGTCTTTTTTATTTTTGATATCTAACCTTATTGTTTTGTGTTGCTTGAGAGAAGGACTGTATTGTATTTTAAGTATGAGCAGAGTTTTGCAAACCTTCTCTGTTGGACACTAAATAAACAAAAGGATACTATTTTGAAATTTAATTTCTGTTTCTCTCCTTTTCTTCTCAATAACTTTAAAGCACTTGGGAGTAAAGTTGTCAATTTGCATTGAATCGAAATTAACCAAAACGAATCGGATCAAATCGAATCGTATCGGATCGTTTACTAATTTTATGAATCGTCCCTGAATCGAATCGTAGCCTGTGAATCGAGATTCGAATCGAACCGTTTTGTGATTGAAAGATTCACACCCCTAGTATAATATAAGTCCACTGTACACAGTTACACACTTATTCTGACCTCTGAGCTGCTTATATAATATATCTGTACTGGGACAGGACACATGCTCCTGCTCAAATACATGGGGAGAAATAAGCTACGGCTCCTTTACCTCTACACGGCGACACATTTGTACACCTCCATTCTAAGTGCTCTGTACGAACTGCTCGGTCCAGTCCAATTACCAGGGGACACATGCCTGAGTTATGGTCCAGCTGTGTCCTGTGCTATTGGCCTGGGAGGAAATGCACTCATTAAGCTACGGCGCTCAAATTAGCTCGCTATGCTGCCTCTTCCACAGACTCAGCTAACCAATCCATCATGCCTCATGGGAGCGACATCAAGCTAAATTCATCTATGCGTAATGCGCTATAGGCTGGTGAGAGTCAGAGAGGTAACAGTGGACAGAGACAGGAGTTTAACTGGACACAACACTGTCAATGAAGCAGACAGAAACACACTGTAGATCCCGATTCTGAAGAAAACACTCTTAAATAAACTCTTGTTATCTTACGTTGGCTTGGCTTGAGCTAACACAGGCACACGCCAATGCCGATCTCACGTACCACATGACCATGCTGACCAATCAGAGCGAGAATACGGAGGCGCTAGAGCGGAGCTGACGTTAGCGATCAAAAAGCTGCTTTTAAAACAACTGCAGAATTTTGAGCTAAGTCCCTGTCACACGACCAGTTTGTGATGATATTACGCTATGGGAAGAAGCTTTCTGGGCAGGGACATTTCGCCGTAGAACCAGTGAGGGCCCACTAGTCCAACTCGAGACAGTTCCTTTCCACTTATTTGAAAAGATCCATGTCCAACCAGGAACTACACCAAAAATGATTCAAAATGAGAAAACTGAAATGAATATAATCATCATATGCCCTTAAAGCCCCAGTGTGTAGGATTCGTGGCGCATAGGTGGATGGTGCTATTGCACTTTCTATTTTAGCTACGGCAGACCTTGAGGGACCCGCGCGCCGCTACTGTAATAAAACACGGTCCCGTTTTGTTTTTTTTTCTTTTCTCATGAAAACACACATTCCCGATCATGTACCATGACAGTCTACACATCAAATGAAACCTTACAGTCTCCTCTTTTTGACTATGCAATTCATTTCCCTGCAAAACAATCACTCCCCGAGCACATGGGGCTTTTATACAGAAAAGCACAAAACGAGGTTAGCTTACCTTAGAATGCTTTGCACAGGTCAAACTCTGTATTTCACCATAAACTTGCTCTCAATTTGTCCATAAGGATCCAGCGAATAAAATCCAGTAAAACAATTTAGTCCAAAACACGTGTTAGATCCATTACGACGTCTGATCCGGCAGCATGCTTGTGTTGTTTACCCAAAACCACGAGCCTTGCCGAAGGCGAAGGCGGAGCCCAAATGTCCTGCGGCTCTCGTATTCAAAATGGCTGCCTCTACATGGGGAAGATCCCCCTTTTATGTGACTATATCTAAGTCCAAAAGAATTCTTTGATTTCATGATGGAAGTGAAAAGGCTTGGAAAACACTGTATTTTTGAATGGGTATCTTCAATTTCGGTAATTAACGGGTAAAAATCTTACACACTGTCCCTTTAAAGTCCAAATTATTACTTTTTATTATTTTCTCAGTTTTTAAAATCTTCTTTTTTTCAGTGTGCACCATTATTTTTTACTAAAATACTGGTTTGGAGGACGTAATGAAAACGTAAACAACAGAGCTTTTGTTTGGGAAAATTAGCATTTTTGCTTCTAATATGTAAAACAAAGATAGTGGTCAGAAATGCGTTCTGTGTTATTATATGGCCACTAATGTCCCTGCAATTCAGTTTGATTGGCTGTTATCTGGAGCTGACAGCCAATAAGAAATGATTTATTGTCGGAGCATTTATGGAATAATATGGAGTTTATTAAGATATGCTCCTACAATATAGTCAACAGCACTCCATATATATGTAAATATGTGAATGCGCGCACTTCGTCATGGCAGTAATGGCACTCTGCATCTCTTCAATTAATCATTCAATAACTGTAATAATACCAGTGCTCTATATGTATATGTGTATGTGAGGAGGGAATGGGTTTCAGGTCATAACTGGCACATATGAGCAAAGGATCGTGTAAAAAAGCAATTTATTATTTTAAAATTGTGATTAGGTTGGGAAACGGTGTGTATCTATATTGTCTCGCAGTTCAGTCTTAATTTAGTTCCCAGTTTAGTCCCGGATTAGTCCTAGTTTGGTCCTGTTTTAGGTTACGTCTATACGGCGACGATCAAAACAGAAGACGCAAAAGTGACGTCTCGTCTTCAATTTTTTATCCGCATTTAGACGAGCGTTCTCAACAGGAAATGTTTGTTTATACGAAGACGCAAAAGTGGACGCAAAAGCCACCGAAGGGAACAGCGTCAAGTTACATTTCTAACCACGACTGTACCGGAAAAGAGAAAGGTAAAACTTCAAAATAAAATGTTCTAGTTGCGTTTTTAAATTAGTTGTTAAGTTCCGCTCCAAACATTTCAGTGACTTGTATTTTTGTTGACATGTTTTTGAATATTCTACTGAAAATAGTGACATTACAGGAGGATTACAGTGAATTAGAAAATATAAAATCACGTCGGGTTTTACATTTGAAGTGCCTCATGCGGAAGTCGCTTGTCTTGTGTGGCTGTGAGAGTGTGAGAAAGACTTGTACGGGAAGAAGAGAAAAGACCGTAGACGTGTGTGGGTGCGATTTATACAGTTGTTGAAATGACTCTTGTATTGCCGCATCTGTGTGACGTAAACATGTACGCGACGTGAGCTGATCTGACCAGTTTTGCGTCTTGGGCAGTTTACACGGAGACGCTACAGCGGAGCGTATTTAACTTTTCCACTCTGGAGGGTGGTTTCAGATTTTTGCGTTTTTAGGCCCCAAAAACGCCGTCACCGTGTAAACGAAAGGCACTTCCGATAAAATATTTTGTCGTTTTTACCCGTAAGCGTTCTCGTGTAAACAGGCCCTAATTAGTCTTGGCTTATTCCTGGTTTACTCCTGGTTGTGTCTTGATTTAGTGTCTGATTTAGTATTTGATTCTTTTTTTTTTTGTCCTGGTTTAGTCTTGGTTTAGTCCTGGTATAGCCCGAGTGTACAGTAGTTCTGCTGCGTCCACACTTATCCCAGTTTGATACTGGTTTAGTCCTGATATAGTTTAGTCCTGTTGTAGTCCTGGTTTAGTTCTGATTTAGCACCTGGTTTAGTAGTACAATTACTAGTTACGTCCTGGTTTAGTGCTGTAGTCTGCGTCCACACTTGTCCTGATTTGATAATCGTGTAATCCTGGTGTAGAATTGGTTTGGTCCTGATGCAGTCTTGGTTTATTATTAGATTTGTACTAGTTTAGTCCTGGTTTGATACTGGTTTAGTCCTGACTTAAATGTGGTTTAGTCCTTGTCTAGTCCTGGTTTAGTCTTGCTTTACTCCATGAATCAATCCTGGACATAAGTTATAAGAGTCTTGTTCTGAAAAATTCCAAAATTTCAACTCAGCCAACATGTATTTCTTGACACTTGCTTTCGACATTATATTTTGGAGTTGAGTTTGAGTTGTGCAAGTTTTATAAATCATAAAGATCAGTTTGCTTTTGAACTTGTGGAAAAATGAAGTCCCTTTGACAACCTTTACAATAAGAAACTCTGACTTAAACATGAAAGCCTGAGTTGAATCTGTTTGGTGGTTTTGAAGTGACAGTTCCACCTCCTTTGCTCCTCCATCATAATGACCAGTGTTAGGAGACCCTCCACCTCCTGCACTGTGAATACTTTTAACACGACTCGAGCAGTGAGTCTAATGCGTGCAGACTGTGGCATTTGAAAATCCCTTTTAAACATGCATCTAAGACATTATGGTGTCTTTGTTCTGCGCAGTTCAAAATCCTCCTGGTATTTCAAAGTGAGATTTTAAGGAGCAAAATCAAACGTAAAATGGACTTTTCAAAGGTTTTACCCTGTTATATGTTACAGTTCCGTTCTCATTTACCCTCTCGAAGTAGTGTGAACGTTTGAGTATTCTTTATTCTCCTGTGTTCAAGACCCCACAGGTCCAGTCGCCCTGTGGCCCTGCCTGCGTCGTCACCACGGGCAACTGTACGCTTTCCATTTTACACTACAGTGGTCCCTCGCTCTACCGCGCTTCACTTTTCGTGGCCTCGCTGTTTCGCGGATTTTTTTTATTTTTTAATAGTGTAACTTTTTTTTATAGTGTAACATTGTGTTCTGCGTCCTGATTGGCTAAGAGACTGTAGACCTTTGCCGATTGATGGATGGGGGATGCAGGGTGGACCGGGACCAGACTGGAACTAGACCAGGACCAGACCAGGACTAGACCAGGACTAAACGTGGACTAAACCAGGTCTAAACCTGGACTGGTCCTGGACTAAACCAGGACTGGACCAGGTCTAGACCTGGACTAAACCGGGACTAGACCAGGTCTAAACCAGGATTAAATCACCACGTGCCGCTCTTTGCTGGTTTCGTGCGGGTGGTTTGTGGCTCGGGCTGAGAGGATGCGGTCCGGGCGCCGCGGTTCGATCTCGTGCTCGCAGCCCCGGTGTACGCGCGGCCTCGCGCCGGTCGTGCTGCTCTGTCACGGATTTGTCCACGATGAGGGGTGCACGTGTCGCGCACTTCTCCAAGGGGTTGGTGCGTGTCACATCCCGGGACGTGGCAGTGCCGTTGGATGAGCGCGGTGCTTCCTACGGATCCAGTGACTCATGTCTCCGCGCTCCTCACACGTCCGGCGGGGCTCCCCAAGCCGTGTCTCCCCCAACGCATCACTATTAATACATTTTGTTGAAAATGTATGAAAGTTTGAGTGTTTAAACGAGAGAGAGATGTGAGAAAATGTTAATTCCAGTCTGAGAAAAGCGTATAATGTGTGTGGTGAGACGTTTATAGCCTTAAAACAATAATTGTAAAATATAAAGTTGTCCTACTTCGCGGATTTCGCTTATTGCTGGTTATTTCTGGAACCTAACCCCCGCGATAAACGAGGGACCACTGTATTTAATTATCTATGTTATTATGTTCAAAGTTCAAAGTCAAAGTCAGCTTTATTGTCAATTCTGCCATATGTGTTCAACATACAGTGAATCGAAATTTTGTTTCTCTCTGGCCAGGTAGTGCAAAAAGACAGTGTACAAAATACAATATGAAGACAAAACACAACAAAAAACTATCTAAGACAGAGATCTAAGTTAAAACTAAAGTCTACGGTCTAAAATCTTAAAACAGTGCAACATAATAAATAAACTATACTATATACAGATTTCCAAAATGTGCAGTGTGCATCAAAAATGTGCAATGGAAGATACAGCAGTGACTTGGTCATGTGCAGTAGAATGTGCATAGGAGTTAAGATAAAATAAAAATAAATGTGCAACAGTAGTAATTCTAGTGCAGTAACAGGAGTAAACAACAGTACTAAAATTCCAGTAGTCAATGTGCAATAACAGTAGTAAACAACAGTGCAACGGGGGTAAAATTCAATAACAGGAGTAAACAACAGTACTAAAAATTCCAGTAGTAAATGTAAGTGTGCAATAACAGTAGTAAACAACAGTGCAACAGGAGTAAAATCCAGTAGTAAATGTAAATGTGCAACAGTGCAACAGTCGTCCTTAGCAGCAGTTTTTTTTTTTTTTTTTGTCTAGAGTGATAGGTCTTTTTATGGAATACAGGTTATGCCAATATGGGGGGTGGGGGTGGGAGATGGGTAAGGTGGGAGTTCGGGTGTGAGTTCGGGTGTGAGTTCGGGTGTGAGTTCAGCCTCCTGACAGCCTGGTGGATGAAGCTGTTTGAAAGCCTGGTGGAGTGGGCCCGGAGACTCCGGTACCTTCTCCCCGAGGGCAGGAGGCTGAACAGGCTATGTGCGGGGTGGCTCGGGTCACCCACAATGCTGGACGCTCTGCGGGTGAGCCGGGTGTTAAAAATGTCTAGGAGGGAGGGGAGAGAGACACCAGCGATCCTCCCAGCTGCATTCACTATGCGCTGCAGAGCTTTCCTGTTCTGTTCAGTGCAGCTCCCGTACCACACAGTGATGCAGCTGGTCAGGATGCTCTCAATGGTGCCTCGGTAGAAGGTGGTCATAATGGGTGGAGGGGCTCCAGCTCTCCTCAGTTTGCGGAGGAAATAGAGGCGCTTCTGAGCCCTCTTTGCCAGTGACACAGTATTCACTGTCCAGGAGAGGTCCTCACTGATGTGCACCCCCAGGAATTTGGTGCTGCTCACCCTCTCTACAGCAGCACCATTGATGGACAGTGGGGGGTGCTGGGTGGGGCCTCTCCGGAAGTCAACAACAATCTCCTTGGTCTTTTCAACATTAAGAAGGAGATTGTTATTGCTGCACCACTGGGTCAGAAGGCTCACCTCACTCCTGTAGTTTGTCTCATCGTTATTAGAGATGAGACCCACCACAGTCGTATCGTCCGCAAACTTCACTATGTGATTGGTGCTGAACGCTGGTGAGCAGTCGTGGGTCAGCAGAGTGAAGAGCATCGGACTGAGCACACAGCCCTGGGGGGCTCCTGTGCTCAGTCTAATGCAGCTTGAGGTGTTTCTGCCGACCCGCACTGCCTGTGGCCTCTCACTGAGGAAGTCCAGCAGCCAATTACACAGTGAGGTCTGAAGCCCCAGGTGGTCTAGTTTGATAATGAGCTGCTGTGGGATTATAGTGTTGAATGCTGAACTGAAATCTATGAACAGCATTCTCACATATGAGTCTTTATGTTGTTTCCTCATCACAAACATGGAGTTGTGTTTTGCTTCATTCACACATGTTTGACACACAAACCCTACATGTTTAGGCCAAGTTCTTCTCTCAAACAGAAAACACTCATTTCCACCTCGTGATGTCATGTGGTAATACAGGAAGTGCTCCACTTGTGTTTTCAAACTTGCCACACTAGTGCACTTAAGATAAAAGAAGCTGTTAACTTGAAAATTACCACTTCATGACATCACAAGGTGTAACAGAGCATTTTGAGCTTTAGAGATGGAGACAGACTAAAAATAAAGGATTACTCAAACATGTGTGAATGAAACAAAACACAACTCCAGGTCTGTTTTTGTGGAGGTAACAGCATCATAACATGGCTTAAAACTCACAAAAGTCAATTTTGTGTAGTAATAATAATAAAGGAAAATGCATCAGTTTTATCTAGCGCTTTTCTGGACACTCAAAGACAGAAGGAAGCGAGGCCAATCTGCGCTATTGGCCCCTCCCACCACAGCATTGTGTGACCATTTTGACACAAAAGAAAAGGAAATTCCTGTGTGCTAGTGTGATCTGCAGCTATCCTTAATTGGGATCTACAGCTGGACAGCACCTTGTTGTGATGACATTTACAGCAACTTCAGCTTCCATGGATTTTCCAACTTGGACGTCAGTGGACAGTACACAGCAGGCTTATTTTTTCTGCATATAGAAAATACACTGTAAAAATGACAACTGAGTATGACAAATGACAAATGAGTAATTTCAACTGACTTTTGTAAGTTTCTGTTAAAAAGTTGATCTTAATTCATATTGACATGACATGATATACAAATTCAAGTGGACGGTAGTTTGGACCAGGCCAACTAATCTGCGCATGCTCATTTGGAATAATCTGCCGTTAGGATCTGCTGCAACGGGGTAACCGGAGGAGTTTATCAGGGGTTTGGCTTTGGGTTTGGCTTTGGAAAAGAAACGTCCACCATTTTTCCCCTCAGAAGCGTCGGCTGTCTCTGCAGAAAACTTTGTCATAAAGAGACTAGCGAGTCCTTTTGTCAACACTGATGTTGACGAAAACGAAATGAGACATTATTTTATCTCTTCGCGCATTATTTGCAGTTTTAAGTTGGTAAAATAGAAACTTGAACTTTGTTGCTATTAGCTTAGCTCAGTTGGTAGAGTGCTTGTCTAGTGATCCAGGGGTCGGCGGTTCAAATCCCGCTCTTGACGGGTTGACTGTGTGTGATCCCACCACCCGTGGGAGGATTCATGGGGGCTGGTGCACTGTGTTCTGGGCAGCAGAACACTGCTTGGACTGCTGCCCCCGTGACCCAGAAAATGGAAAAGCGGAAGAAGATGAATGAATGATTAGCTGGCACAACTTTAAAAGCTTAGTTGACCCAACTTAACTTAACAGCAAAACTTAAAAATTTAAGTTGATACTCACAACTCAAAAACTCTGTGCAGTCGGTTGCCTTGAAAATTTGAGTTGAACTAACTATTTATTTTTTACAGTGTATCTGAGCTGGGCCAAGGCACATTTTGCTTAAATCAGAAAAAATAAATCAGGTAGAGGCCCTTTAGTGCGTTACTTCATGGACACAAGTAAGTGGCCAACCATCCACCGAAAATGTGACGTACTACGCCTTTTAGCCCAACAAACGTCTTATTTCATTGGCAGAATTAAAGTCGACAAAATCTCAAAAGAAACAGATCATTTCCAGTCATTTGCGCAGAGGTGACTGTGTGTGTCGTGCCTCCTCTAGGCCTTCGCTAACCGGGGAAATCCCAGGCTGCTTTGCACGACCATTCCGATCTAAAAGACAGCCTGGCAACTAGGCTAAGCGAGGGCTCCTGATTTGGGGAGCCAATCAGAGAGCGGGGAAGGGTGGAAACGGAAGCTTGTAGTTCGAACTGACAACTGACATGATTGGCTATGGGCTACGTATACGCCAAATGATAGACATCCGTAACGCCCAGTAAACGGCCGTTGGCGATCGTAAACCACACCTCCGCTACGAGATATTCAGTAGGTGCTCCCAGACCATATATCACTGTGATATGGTCTGTTGTAAACCAGGTAAGGCCTTCGCATGTGCACCAACTCACATCTGTGTCCACTGTTAGGAGTTTGACGCAAGGTCAGTGCAAAGCTAACACATTTCTGTTTGTCCAGCGGTTCACATGTAATAGCCAGAAGCACCCACCTCCCCACCCAGCCAATCTCACCCAGGACCCGTAGGAGACCGAGCTCAGCAAAACGGCAGAAAACTCTCCTCCCGCAGGTGTAGCACTAACAGAGGCAATCCGCATGATGTTAGAATGTCATGAGCAGTGAGGTTAGCTTTAGCGGGGTTTAGTGATTATTCCGTTGTTAATCCGCTCCTCTGGGACAGCGCAGGGGACGGGGCCGTGTGCACACTGTATTTATGCTCTGCAGAGGTGACCCACTGATAAACAAGCTCTGGGTTTTCAGCACTTTAAACAGAGACACAGAGACACTCGAAAATGTATGAAACCTGTGGTTCTGCCACAGTAGGTTAAGGGATTGCCCACAAAACACAGGGATAATCCTGCTGTAGATCATGCTGTTGGTTTAGTCCTGGTTGTGCCATGATTATAGTGCCTGGTTTAACCAGGATTAGTCCTGGTTTAGTCCTGTATATTACACTCACGCTTGTCCTGGTTTGATAATGGTTTAGTCCTAATTTAAATGTGGTTTAGTCCAGGTTTCGTCCAAGTTTCCATCTTAGCGCCATTCTCTCCTACTCACTTTTCTTCCTTTGTCTTTGTCTACATCTTGCTCGCACCATACCTTTGTTTGTCTATTTACTTTTTTCTCTCTCCCCTCTTTTTTCTCCTTCCATCCCTCCTCTCAACCCATCTCTACTTCCTCAGCCTCTCCCTCGCTACTCTTTCTCTCTTCACCTGTCTCCATTCCTCTGTGCCCCATCTCTCCTTTCCCTCCCTCTCTACCCCTCCCCCTCTCTGCCCCTCATCACTCTACCCCTCTCTCTCCCCTTTCACCATTTCTTTCTTTCCCTCTGCTGCTCTTTCACTTCCCCCTCTGCTGCCCTCCCGCTATGCCCATCTCTCCTCTTCTCCTTTCTCTGTCTCCATCCATCCTTCTCGCTCTCCCTCCTCTCTTCCTCTCTCCACCCCCTCCGTCTCTGCTTGTTTTCTATCAGTCCGTGTAGTTGTAAACATCGCCTCTCTCTGCTGTGATCCAGGGCTCGTCTTATAATGAATCTGCTCCTCAGTCAACACACTCCAGATAATCCTGTCAGGTGTGGTCCTGTCAAGTGTGGTCCTGTCAGGTGTGGTCCTGATTAAACCAGGATTAAACCAGGGCTAAATCAGGCCTAAACCAGGACTAAACTAGGACATAACCAAGACTAAATCAGGACTAAACCAGGACAAAAATCAGGACAAAAATCAGGACAAAATCAGGACTAAACCATGAATAAACCAGGACTAAATCAGGCCTAAACCAGGACAAAAATCAGGGCAAAATCAGGACTAAACCAAGACTAAATCAGGACTAAACCAAGACTAAACTAGGACTAAATCAGGACTAAACTAGGACTAAACTAGGACAAAATCAGGACTAAACCAGGACAAAAATCAGGACAAAAATCACGACTAAATCAGGACTAAACAGGACAAAATCAGAACTAAACCATGAATAAACCAGGACTAAATCAGGCCTAAACCAGGACTAAACCAAGACTAAATCAGGCCTAAACCAGGACTAAACCACGACTAAATCAGGACTAAACCAGGACTAAACCAAGACTAAATCAGGACTAAACCAGGACTAAACTAGGACTAAATCAGGACTAAATCAGGACTAAACCAGGACTAAACCAAGACTAAATCAGGACTAAACCAGGACTAAACTAGGACTAAATCAGGACTAAATCAGGACTAAACTAGGACTAAACCGGGACTAAATCAGGACTAAACCAGGACAAAAATCAGGACTAAATCAGAACTAAACCGTGAATAAACCAGGACTAAATCAGGCCTAAACCAGGACTAAACCAGGACTAAACCAGGACTAAATCAGGACTAAACCAGGACTAAACCAAGACTAAATCAGGACTAAACCAGGACTAAATCAGGACTAAACCAGGACAAAAATCAGGACAAAAATCAGGACTAAATCAGAACTAAACCATGAATAAACCAGGACTAAATCAGGCCTAAACCAGGACTAAACCAAGACTAAATCAGGACTAAACCAGGACTAAACTAGGACTAAATCAGGACTAAACCAGGACTAAACTGTGGTCCTGTCAGGTGTGGTCCTGTCAGGTGTGGTCCTGTCAGCGCCTGATCCAGTCAGTACACCACTGTCTAATTAATCTGTACAGAGGTCTGAACTATAAGTGAGCAGATTTTACACAGAATAAGACCCCAATGAGACACAGGAAGGGCATCTGACACCCTGGGAGGGCATCTGACACCCTGGGAGGGCATCTGACACCCTGGGAGGGCATGTTAACAGACTTGTTTATATAGTATGAAAAGACTAAATCAGGACTAAACCAGGACAAAAATCAGGACAAAAATCAGGACAAAATCAGGACTAAACCATGAATAAACCAGGACTAAATCAGGCCTAAACCAGGACAAAAATCAGGGCAAAATCAGGACTAAACCAAGACTAAATCAGGACTAAACCAAGACTAAACTAGGACTAAATCAGGACTAAACTAGGACTAAACTAGGACAAAATCAGGACTAAACCAGGACAAAAATCAGGACAAAAATCACGACTAAATCAGGACTAAACAGGACAAAATCAGAACTAAACCATGAATAAACCAGGACTAAATCAGGCCTAAACCAGGACTAAACCAAGACTAAATCAGGCCTAAACCAGGACTAAACCACGACTAAATCAGGACTAAACCAGGACTAAACCAAGACTAAATCAGGACTAAACCAGGACTAAACTAGGACTAAATCAGGACTAAATCAGGACTAAACCAGGACTAAACCAAGACTAAATCAGGACTAAACCAGGACTAAACTAGGACTAAATCAGGACTAAATCAGGACTAAACTAGGACTAAACCGGGACTAAATCAGGACTAAACCAGGACAAAAATCAGGACTAAATCAGAACTAAACCGTGAATAAACCAGGACTAAATCAGGCCTAAACCAGGACTAAACCAGGACTAAACCAGGACTAAATCAGGACTAAACCAGGACTAAACCAAGACTAAATCAGGACTAAACCAGGACTAAATCAGGACTAAACCAGGACAAAAATCAGGACAAAAATCAGGACTAAATCAGAACTAAACCATGAATAAACCAGGACTAAATCAGGCCTAAACCAGGACTAAACCAAGACTAAATCAGGACTAAACCAGGACTAAACTAGGACTAAATCAGGACTAAACCAGGACTAAACTGTGGTCCTGTCAGGTGTGGTCCTGTCAGGTGTGGTCCTGTCAGCGCCTGATCCAGTCAGTACACCACTGTCTAATTAATCTGTACAGAGGTCTGAACTATAAGTGAGCAGATTTTACACAGAATAAGAACTCATTGAGACACAGGAAGGGCATCTGACACCCTGGGAGGGCATCTGACACCCTGGGAGGGCAGGTTAACAGACTTGTTTATATAGTATGAATGGCTAGGGGATTAGTCCTGGTTGGTTCCAGGTCTGAGCTCAGAGTCCTGCTTTAGTCCATGTCTCAGTCTCTGCTGAAAATCAACGAGTCTTCATCACTTCTTCCTCTGTTAGATTAGCCTAAAGGAGGAGAGAGAGAAGGAGGAGGAAGAGAGGGATGAGAAAGAGAGGGAGAGGGCTAGAGAAGGGGGAAAATCCTCCAAAAAAATCCGTAGTCCTGACCAAGACTAGCTCATGATTTGGAGATGGGTTCCACTACTCCTGACAGGTTTAATCATCCAGAGACACTGAAGGATGGGTCAAATGCAGATGTAACCCAGAGACACGATGGGTCAAATACAGTTTTAATCCAGAGACACTGAAGGATGGGTCAAATACAGAGGGATGAACAAAGTATACCTTACCTTAGATGGATGTTCTCCTCAGATAGGATGAGGCAGATGTACGTCGTTCTTCTTCTGATTGGATGAGGCTTTTGGTTGTCCTCCTCTGATTGGCTGAGGCAGATAGAGCCCTCCCCCCTCCTCTCCCGCACAGATGGGTTTAGGTCCATGTGCTTGCTGAGATAAGGTACAGACAACAGCAGCGAGGAGCCCAGAAACGCACCATCATCACAAATGTGCGCCTCCGAGCCGCTCCACAGACTGTGAATCAGCTCAAACGGACAGACACTAGTGCCGTGTGCTTTTAAAGGGCCCCGCTCTGTTCACTGACACGAGTCCTTTATTTGGTTTATTAACAGTGATTTATTTCAGGGGGAGTGTTTTGTTTCGTTCTGAGTAGTTCTGCAAATGTCTCCTTCACACATGCAGACTCCCACTGCAGATAAAATCCAATCCAGTCCGACTTTATGGTCTTAGGCACCACGAGCTGGAGCTGGAGACCTCAGAGGTCCAAGGGGCAGGGGTCCAGGGGTGTACATCTGGATGAAGTCCGAGATGTACTGTGGGGCCAGTCTGTTCCAAGCTTTAAAAATAAATAATAAAATCTTAAGATTTAAAAGATTTTCCTTTATCATCTACCACATGACTTCTCATGTGAACTCAGCCTAAATCTTCAGGGTTTGTGTGTTAAACATGTGTAAATGAAACAGTAAATGAGTAATAATGAGCACATAAGTAAAGACGCACCACCACTTTCATACTATGCCAGAGGTGTCAAAATCATTCTGGTCCGGGGGCCGTATCCAACCGACTTTGATCCCAAAGAGGCCGGATCAGAAAACTCATGGTATATGTAGCTCAAAAATAGCAATAAGTCCAAATATTTGTGCAGAGAAACACAAATCTATTAGTCTTTTTTTTATTTGAGCTCTTTCTTTTACAAAACATTATATGTGTCCAACCGCAGGAAAACCAATACCAAGTCGTCTCAGAGGCGTTTTGAGTCATTCACAGATTCTGAAAGTACAGGTTCTAAGCTTTCCAATGATGTCTTACATGTGAAAATCTGACCTTATTTAAAAACGTTGACTCTCTTTGAAAGCAGCCATAGCAGATTTTCTAAATGTCAGAAAATCCTTCTCGAAGTTTGCCCTCTTCAGCACTCCTTGCCTAATTTGCATGAACAACCTGAAACTTTAAGGAAAATGGAATTTCAACACCGTTTCCGAAACTCAGTTTCCCATTCACTTCCGTGAACAAATAGGAATTAGTCCATTTTTCTTGGAAAATCCTGCAATCGGCGTCCACTTTTCTCATTTTTGACGTTTTGCTGATGGTATGGCATGGTTTATTTATTTGCACAGGGACAGTGCACAACATTTCATTGACCTTTGAAGTAAACAAAAGAAAGATGCAGGTGCCAGGTTATAGCAAAAATGCTAATTTCCACCTGTATTGCCGGGACAGGTTGATGTTAATTAAATATATTGTAACAAAGATTGTAAATGGATAATAGACCAGTGCATAAGAATAATCACATGTGCATACATACCAGAATAATCACATGTGCATACATACCAGAATAATCACATGTGCATACATACCAGAATAATCACATGTGCATACATACCATAATAATCACATGTGCATACATACCAGAATAATCACATGTGCATACATATCAGATAAAATTCTGACCCTCACTATGCCAAAAAAAAAAAAAAAATGAGATGAGATGAGGGTGTCACGGTCAACAGTCAAAACGATACTCCTTTAAGAGCGTTTGGAAAGAGGCGAGTCTTCATTTGTGCTGCTCTGGTGGGAGGGGCCACGTACAGAGTAGGGGTGGGTATTGGCAAAGAAGTCACGATTCAATTTGAATCACGATTCATACGCCACGATGCGATACTATCACGATGCATCATGATGCTTGAATTATTGCGATGCATTGCAATATATTCGACATACTTCAGTGAAAATGTACCAAAAAAAAGAGTGGCTGTGTATCTGGGTAGTGTCTTCAATTGATACAGAACTCTGAGCAACTCAGTTCATAACTGAATTTATTGAATAACAAAAACAAATAAACCAAACCAATAACAAAACAAAGTGCATAGGATTTTTTCTAAAACAAAAAATGATGTTCAAACATTTTGCCATTTTGGAGGTAGCTACCATCATAACAAACAATACCCTTTCACAAAGAAAAAAGTGCATAGAATTTTTTTTTTTTTTAAACCTAATAATTAATTAATTTATTTATTTATATTAAATATTAAATTATTAAATATTAAATTATTAATTAATAAAAATCGATTTTTGGCATCAAGAATCGATGCAGTATATTGTGAAAGTTAGTATCGCGATGCATTGTCATGACGATTATTTTGCACACCCTTAGTACAGAGGCGCTGGAGACGCTGCTATGCTAAACTGCGCAGAAAATTACCAATATTTTAAAATAAAATTTAAATATAATTTAAATATTTTAATCGAAAATCAGCCGAGGGCCAGTTTAAAGGTCTTGGCCTTTAATCTGGCCCCCGGGCCGCATGTTTGACACCCCTGTACGAGGCGTTGTGGGTGATAGTAGGATTCTGTTCAAAGTTCACATTGAAAAGAAAAAGACTGAAATCTGAAGTGACAAAATAAAAAGAATCACATTTCAGAACATGTTTGTACAGATCTAAACTACAGGGTCAGTAGTTTTTGTGCAGAATACGACAGGAGGAGATGTTGTTGTTTGTGGAGGATATTCTTCTTAATAACGGCAGCCTTTGTGATTTGCTAATTTGCTAAAGTTATGCAGAACTGACTCTTGTGAGCTTTAAACCATCGTACATTCTGTTATCTCATCAGAAACATACCTGGAGTTGTGTTGAGTTTGTGTTTTGTGTTTCGTTCATACAAATTTCAGTAACTTTTTTGTTATTATTAGTCTGTCTAGGCTACATCTCCATGACGCAGTGGTTTTCAAGTGAACAGCTCCTTTTACCTTTTGTTCGGTAGTAGATCGGCAATTCCAGAGCTCAAATGATCCAAATGATTCTAGTGAAGGTGTGTGGAGTTTAAAAACAGTTTTCAGTTTGAGAGAAGAGCTCAGGTTAAAGGAAAAGTAACGTTTTTTTTACAATTTGAGCCTTATTTCGGTAATAAAACAAGTTGTTTTACTCACCCATAGCACTTTGGTGTCATTTGGAGCACTTCCAGAGATGTTTTAGATTTGCGGTTAGCCTAGCGCAACTTCTAGCCATAGCTCGGGGCATATAATATATTCCCCGAGCATGTAATATGCCCCGTGCGGGCTCCAAATAACAAACTTTAGCACTTTTCAAATCATAGAAGCTCGATGTCTTAGTCTACGATTTCGTTTGAAGCAAAAGTGGCCTGTAATCCGAGATTTATCCATAGTTTACAGTTTTGCGTTTCATGTTTGGGTCCCGGGAGCTGAGAGCACAGTCCGCACATGCGCACTGGCCTCCTCATCTACTCGAAACTATGGCTAAATCTCGGATTACAGGCCACTTTTGCTTCAAACGAAATCGTAGATTAAGATATCGGGCTTCTATGATTTGAAAAGTGCTAAAGTTTGTGTTATTTGGAGACCGCAAAGTAATGCCCCGAGAACTCATGCTAACGGATACGCTACAACATAACTTCTACGAAACTGCTCAAAATGACACCAAACTGCTATGGGTGAGTAAAACTACTTGTTTTATTGCCGAAAGAAGGCTCAGATTGTTAAAAAAAATGTTACTTTTCCTTTAAATCTGCAGGTTTGTGTGTTAAACTTGTGTGAATGAAACAAAAGCACAGCTCCAGGTGCGTTTGTGATGAGATCAGAAGACGGAGTTTGGGCCTTTTCCTCTGCAGGTTTTTGTCTGAGCGTCTGGAATAAACTTCATTAACACACAACAAAACTCTCCCATCGTCCCATCGTCTGTGGAAACTTCAGCCGTGAAAACTTCGGAGCAATGACCCCGTAAAAGTGTGTCCTCTGCTCCTCTGTCCTCCCTCTGGCAAGGCTCCCTCATCCCCTCTTCCTCTCCTGTCTTTCGTATTCTCCACTCTTTCTCTCTCATGACCTCTTTCTCTCCTATCTTTCTTATTTTCCCCACTCTCTTTCTCGCTCTCATCCCCTCTTTGTCTCCTATCTTTCATATTCTCCTCTCTCCCTCTCTTTCTCTCTCTCACATCCCCTCTTTCTCTTCTATCTTTTGTATTCAACACTCTCTCTCTCATGACCTCTTTCTCTCCTATCTTTCTTATTTTCCACACTCTCTTTCTCGCTCTCATCCCCTCTTTGTCTCCTATCTTTTGTATTCTCCACCCTTTCTCTCTCATCTTTCACTGCTATCTTTCTTATTCCTCTTTCTATCTCTCTCTCTCTCACACCTTCCCTCTTTTGAATTCTCCTCTTTCTCTCTCTCATCCTCTCTTTCTCTCCTATCTTTCGTATTCTCCTCTCTCCCTCTCTTTCTGTCTCTCACATCCCCTCTTTCTCTCTTATGTTTCTTATTCTCCTCTCTCTCTCTCTCTCTCTCATCCTCTCTTTCTCTCCTATCTTTCGTATTCCCCTCTCTCCCTCTCTTTCTCTCTCACATCCCCCCTTTTTCTCCTGTCTTTTGTATTCTCCACTCTTTCTCTCTTATCTTTCACTGCTATCTTTCTTATTCCCCTCTTTCTCTCTCTCTCTCTCTCTCTCTCTCTCATCATCTCTTTCTCTCCTATCTTCTTTATTCTCCTTTCTCTCTCTTGCATCCCCTCTTTTTCTCCTATCTTTTTATTCTTCTCTCTTTCTCTCACTCTTTCCCATCCCCTCTTTCGCTCCTATCTTTCATATTCTCCACTCTTTCTCTCATGACCTCTTTCTCTCATATCTTTCTTATTCTCCCCTCTCTCTCTCTCTCTCTCTCACATCCCCTCTTTCTCTCATATCTTTCTTATTCTCCTCTCTCCCCCTCTCTCACATCCCCTCTTTCTCTCATATCTTTCTTATTCTTCTCTCTCTCTCTCTCTCTCATCCTCTGTTCCTCTCATATCTTTTGTATTCTCCACTCTTTCTCTCTTATCTTTCACTGCTATCTTTCTTATTCCCCTCTTTCTATCTCTCTCTCTCACCTTCCCTCTTTTGAATTCTCCTCTCTTGCTCTCTCTCATCCCCTCTTTCTCTCCTGTGTTTTGTATTCTCTTTTCTCTCTCTTGCATCCCCTCTTTCTCTCCTATCTTTTTATTCTTCTCTCTTTCTCTCACTCTTTCCCATCCCCTCTTCTCTCTCTTTTATCCCCACTGTCTCTCCTACTTTTCTTTTTCTCCTCTCTTTCTGTATTGTCTTTCTTTTTCTTTCCTCTCCATCTCAGCCCCTCTTTTCCCCCGTCCTTCTTATTCTCCTCTTTTTCTCTCATCCACCATCTCCCTGTCTTTCCCTCAACTCTCTCTTCATCTCTTCTCTCCCCTTTCCCCGTCAGCTCCCTCCCTCTCCTCTGTTCCCTTCCTCTTTCTCTCCGTTCACAGAGAGCTTCTGTATCTCCGCTGCACAGGACTGTGGATCACTCGCTCACGGCACAGAACGTCTGAGCGAGAAAACAAACGCTCCACACCTCCGACCAGAACAATGACAGAGAGAGCGAGAGAGGGGAGAGAGAGAGAGAGAGAGGGAGAGGGAGAGAGAGAGCGAGAGAGGGGGAGAGAAAAAGAGGAGAAACAGAGAGTCAGAAGAGAAGGAAACTCAGAAGAGAGAAATGGAGAGAGTCAGAAGAGAGAAAGGGAGAGAGTCAGAAGAGAGAAAAGGAGAGAGTCAGAAGAGAGAGAGAGAGGGAGAGAAAAAGAGGAGAAAGAGAGAGCCAGAAGAGAAGGAAACTCAGAAGAGAGAAATGGAGAGAGTCAGAAGAGAGAGAGAGAGGGAGAGAAAAAGAGGAGAAAGAGAGAGTCAGAAGAGAAGGAAACACAGAAGAGAGAAATGGAGAGAGTCAGAAGAGAGAAAGGGAGAGAGTCAGAAGAGAGAAAGGGAGAGAGTCAGAAGAGAGAGAGGGAGAGAAAAAGAGGAGAAACAGAGTCAGAAGAGAGAAAGGGAGAGAAAAAGAGGAGAAAGAGAGAGTCAGAAGAGAAGGAAACTCAGAAGAGAGAGAGGGAGAGAGTCAGAAGAGAGAGAGGGAGAGAGTCAGAAGAGAGAAAAGGAGAGAGTCAGAAGAGAGAGAAAGGGAGAGAAAAAGATGAGAAAGAGAGAGTCAGAAAAGAAGGAAACTCAGAAGAGAGAAAGGGAGAGAGTCAGAAGAGAGAGAGGGAGAGAGTCAGAAGAGAGAGAGGGAGAGGAAAAAGAGGAGAAAGACAGAGTCAGAAGAGAAGGAAACTCAGAAGAGAGAGAGGGAGAGAGTCAGAAGAGAGAGTCAGAAGAGAGAGAGAATCAGCAGATGGAGGGAAAGAGAAACAGAGAGACAGAAGAGAGAGAGGAATAGAGGTAAAAAGTGTAAAACACACATTTCTCTGTGTCAGGACAAACACTCCGCTCAGTACAAAGAAAAGAGAGAGACAAACAGGAGGGAGGGTGAGAGGAAAGGGGGAGGGGCCAAGAACAAGTCCCTCGTTCCTTTAATCTCAAAGTCACTGCCCCCGAGAGAGAGAGAGAGAGAGAGAGAGAGAGAGAGAGAGAGAGGGGTGATGTTTTTTCAGCAGAAAGTGACCTGGAGTCAATGGAGCTCCTGCCATGATCACGTTAATGAAACTACTGCACATAAGCTCCAAAAAGTCGCGTTTGCAAAATACCTCCTTCTTCATTTTCATATAGATTTAAGATGTCGTCTTTCTTCAGCATAATATATTCCTTTTATTTCCTCTGTACTTTTCAGGAAGTAAAGCAGCAGAAATGACATAATGCTGACGTGAGACATTGAGAGTGTGATCCTGCACAAACAGAGTGAATGGCTCTTGTGTACTTCAGTGTGTACTTCAGTGTGTACTTCAGTGTGTACTGCAGTGTGTACTTCAGTGTGTACTTCTGTTGTCCCTGGATTAGGGCTCATTATTAGAGTGTACTGAAAAGCCCAGGATACTGTACAAACACATGTGATCCTTTAGAAGAGCTCTCTTCAAAACACACAATTATACAAGCAAATGACAGCTTCACTTTGTTTGCTCCTGTCACTGCTGAAGCGTTCAGACACTTTACACACAATGGTTCTTCTCAAACGGCTGGAAGCACTATATTTAAAGATGCACTAAGGAACCTTTCTGGACTTGTCTTCATGGCGATGTTAAAGGGATAGTGCGTTTGGTTTTTTAATGTTAATCTGTATGGGTTTCCTTCTAAAAGTTCCGTGTGTTGACACCGGCTTACCTCTGACACTCTCAGCTGATCCCGGTTCGGCTCGCTTTCTGGAGCCCACGTAGGGAGGTCCGGTAGCTTCTCTGGAACATGAAATAAAGCTGTTTTTTCTTCTCAAAACAAAACATTTGTCCGAAAGGTGATATATTTGCATCCCAAACAGTTGTCCATGAAACATCCAGCAGCGAACTTAGCGATCGCGTATTGTGTCTGCCGACTTGTATCACTGCGCTAACGTTAGCGTATTAGCCTGTTCACTCGTAAACTTCCCCTTGCGGCGGACCGCATCTGCCGTACACTTCTGCCAAAGGTGAACAGGCTAATACAGCTAACGTGAACGCCGTGATACGCGTCAGCAGACACAATACGCGATCGCTAAGTTCGCTGCTGGATGTTTCATGGACAACTGTTTGGGATGCAAATATATCACCTTTCGGACAAATGTTTTGTTTTGAGAAGAAAAACAAGCTTTATTTAATGTTCCAGAGAAGTTACCAGACCTACTTACGTGGACTCCAGAAAGCGAGCCGAACCGGGATCAGCTGAGAGTGTCAGAGCCGGTGTCAACACACAGAACTTTTAGAAGGAAACCCATACAGATTAACATTTTAAAAAATGCACTATCCCTTTAATATGCCCCAGGGTGGCACCGCAAATAGCTCATAGGTTACACAGGCTTTTGGGCAGGTCTTGGACAGGCTTGTACTGCTGACCTGAAGTGGGACCAAGTTGTTGTTTTGCAAGGCTCAAGAAAGTCACAAGTCTTTGGCTTCAAGTTTGAGTTGAGTCCTGAGTCAATGAAGCTACATTTGTTCCACCATGGCTCCCATGTCAAAGTCAAGTCCAAGTCCTCTACTTTGGGCTTCAAGTCATATCAAGTCTTTAAACTGAAGTGCCAAATACATTTTATATTGTTGAAATTTATATACTTTTTAAAAAGAATTGAACTACTTCATTCATTCATCTTCTTCCGCTTTTTCCATTTTCTGGGTCGCGGGGGCAGCAGTCCAAGCACTGTTCTGCTGCCCAGAACACAATGCACCAGCCCCCATGAATCCCCCCGCAGGCTCACGTCACAACGGGCCTTGATGTATCTTCTGCCATGGGGGCTACCAGTGTCCGCAGACACTGGGGGCGAGGTGGGGTTAAGTGTCTTGCCCAAGGACACAACAGCAGCGCTCATCTGTGGGAGCTGGGATCACACACGGTCAACAAAAACAAAACAAAAAAAGCAACAAAACCTTTAACCGTTTAACCGTACCTTAAATCTCACAGTACAATATTTATTACAATATTTTGTTAGATTTATGGATATGCTCCATGACCAGACCTTAATGTGATTCATTACAGTCATAATTCACAGAGTTAACATGTCTGTGCTGAACACTTCTTTCATCATATAGTCTGCACTGAAAAGGATTATGGTCTGTGTAGTTGCTGCTTTTTAGCTGTTGATGCAGGAAATCTGCGGCTTGTTATGTAATTTACTGCGACTGCCCCGATATGACTGTATGACATCTGACGAGACAGTATCACAGTACTTCAGAGTTACATCTCGAGTGACAAATAGATGAGTAAAGAGAGACATGTTTTTGTTTTTTGTTTTTTTCTTAAATCACCAAGTCGTCAGAAGTCACAGGGCTCAAGTC
The DNA here is from genome assembly GCA_036785185.1 of Paratrypauchen microcephalus. Taxonomy (NCBI): domain Eukaryota; kingdom Metazoa; phylum Chordata; class Actinopteri; order Gobiiformes; family Gobiidae; genus Paratrypauchen; species Paratrypauchen microcephalus. Next base: position 2,741,569 of record JAVJIX010000079.1, on the reverse strand, counting down.
GAGTCCTGAGTCATTGGGCTCAGGTCCAGGTCCACTCCCAAGTCTGAGTCACTTGTATCAAGTCAAGTCTTAAAATAGTGTCTCAAAAGTCCAAGTGACGACATGCAAGTCCCCCCTCTACTGCTAACCATAAGGAGGGTTCAAATAGGGCTTGAGACAGATCACTAGATTACTCAAACATGCATAGATGACATCTAAAACCTCTTCAGGCATGTTTTCGATGAGGGAACAATGTTATAATGTGGGGAAAAGCTCCAAAAAGTTCCATACCACCACCATCTCTCCAGTCCTACTCATAGAACTCTTCGGCCTCTAAGTTTTCAGAGCCGTGCGTGAGTGAATAAGCTTTACCACAGTCGAGCATTTTATACAAAAGGAACAATCAGGAGATGTGCCGTACCTTTCTTTCTACAGAGAAATATGGAAACGTTTCTTATAGTTTCAGTTTCCTGTTATGACTTGACAAAAAGACTTGATCCGTTATTTATTCAGCTGTTGCGGCTGATACCGATATTTGCCTATAATGATATTAAGCTTTTAGAATCCACAGTGAGGACCTGATTTAAGCTATAATGGAGTTTACAAATTAATCAAATGTAGAGCAGGGCCATGTACAGTTGCTCGTATTGGTGCCAAATATGAGCAACTTTTTCACCTGAGTAAACCATCCCTAATATTTAGTTTTGAATTTTCACTTGCTGTGGCAACAATCCTAACGTTTCATCCTTCCGAAGCCCCCGGATCAGACTCTCATGTTGTTTGTGTGTTTGTAGGAAATGCCTGTACCATGTCTGAGTACAACCGTCTGAAGAGCCTCCTCCTGGACCTGCAGCCGCCCGCGCAGAGCTCACAGCAGGGGGCGCCAGCGAGCTCCAAGGAGAGCCAGAGGGACATGGACCAGAAGAGGGCTCTGGTGGACGCCATGTTCAAATATCTCGACGTGAACCAAGATGGCCGTCTGGTTAGCGGCGAGCTGGAGAAGGTCAGTGTGTGAAGAATCTTTTGCTTTCACATTGAGTTGCATTATATGTGTCGTTTATTTAGAGCTGTTTTGTCTTTATCACTGCCCTGCGCAGTTTGAAATCTGAAGCCTCAGTTAAAACCAACTTCATCACGTAAAACGTACTTCTGCCGTACGGCCGTTCCACACCAGAGCTCCGCAGTTGGATGATGAAGTGAAAATAAAAGTGAAGCTGTGCACTGGCAGAGGTGCAGACAGTAATCCATCTCATCTCATCTGAACAAATTCTAATTGTTACATTCGACTCACAGCTCTTGGACAAGAGAGATGATGGAGTTGAGGTAAATAAGCCGTAAACAGTGTGATCAAGTACCACAATGTATCCTGCTAAGATAAGATAAGATAAGACTTTATTGATCTCACACAGGAGAAATTTACTTGCAACATTAGCTCCAGGCAGGGACAATGTTAACAAGAAAGAAAAGTGCATGCAGGCGAATAAAATAAAATAAGTAATATTGAAATAAGTAATAATAAGTAATAATAATAAAATAGTAATAAAAATAATAATAATACTATTTTTGGGGCGGCAGTAGCTCAGTTGGGAGAGCGTTTGTCCACTGATCCAAAGGTTGGCGGTTGATATAAGAAACATCATTGGTTGAACGGTCAAATCCACTGACCCACAGGTACGATTCCAGCTCCCACAGATGAATGCTGCTATTGTGTCCTTGGGCAAGACACTTAACCCACCTCGCCCCCAGTGTCTGCATACACTGATGTGTGAATGGGTGAGTGGTTCCTTGTTGTAAAGCGCTTTGGGTTTGCCTGGAAGAATCCATGACTCATCGCTGTATTAGCGGCGAGTCTGGTAATGCTTGGTCCAGAATGCGCTGCTGTTGCACGAAGACAGACAGCTAAGTGAACCAATCAGAGAACAGTTAACGGACAGCGACGTGAACCAATCAAACAAAAGAAAAGAAAGAAAAGAAAGGCCTCTAGAGCTGTCAGCTGCTGTGGTTTTAAGGAATCGATGTGTTTTAGGTCATTTAAGACCAATTTTACAGCTGAATGGAAGGGACGTGCAGTTCTCCCATGCGCCATCTTGATTCAAAACTGAGGAGGAACTTCCGCTGCCTAAGAGTGACGTTGCGGGCAAAGGCGGGTGCACTGACGTCACCATCTTTGAACGAATCAGAATCGCGGACTCCGTTGTTAACCGGGGGAGCGAGGGTGGAGCGAGGGTGTCCAAATGGTATCTCGCTGTAAGCTTTGGGTGCCTTGAAGGTGGAAAAGCGTTATGTGACCATTTACCATTTTAATAATAAAACAGTAACTCGGAGAGTATGGAAAAAAAAGATATTGCACTTTTTGGACTGTATAGTAGAATTATACAGTCTGATGGTGGTGGGGATGAAGGATCTGCGGTAGCGCTCCTTCTTGCACTGGGGGTGCCTCAGTCGGCTGCTGAAGGAGCTGCTCAGCTCCTCTACAGTCCGGTGCAGAGGGTGGGAGGTGTCGTCCATGATGGACGTGAATTTGTGCAGCACCCTCCTCTCAGCCACCTCCTCTACAGAGTCCAGAGGACAGCCCAGGACAGAGCTGGCCCTCCTGACCAGATTATTAAGTCTCTTCCTGTCCCGTTCTGTGCTGCTCGGGGCCCAGCAGACGACAGCGTAGAGGAGAGCAGAGGCCACCACAGAGTCATAAAAAGACTTGCTACTACTGAATACTACCCAACTGAAGGAGAAACTGTACCTGAACTAGAGGTAAGATCGGGCCTAAAAAATCCAGCCCGACCCGACTCGGCCCGTGGGTATTAAAGCCCGACCCGGCCCGAGCCCGACCAATTAACTTAATTTGCAGGCCCGAGCCCGAAGCAAACCCGAAGTTTCATATTTTATTTGTGAGGGGCGTTTTTTTGAAACAAATGATAATATAGATGTTTGACGATCATCAATTTTGCTAGTACAGCTGTTTAAATGCCTGCTCAGCGTCGAGGTCAATGTTCCCCCTAATGTTTTATGTGTCTGAGCAAACACACTAACTCCCTGAGCGCTCCTTGGACCCCTGTGCGCGACATCCGACATGCACCCCCCCCCCCCCGCTACACGCGGAAAGAGCTGCGCGTGCTCGCGGCTTGCACGTGCTCGTGGCTTACACCGGTAGAAGTTTAATACGAGACACATACTTTTGTTTCTGAATACTGGACGATTCCCCCGTATTCAGATGACCCCGCGGCTGAAAAAAAAGCGGAACTCTTTCATCCCTGCGCTGCATAGGTTTTCTTGTGCTCTGAGAATGTGTGAGCAGTGTGCAATTGCGCAGGCGCGCAGCTTAGAGGGAACGTCGAGGTGCCAGTCTTTTTGCTCTCGTATGAAAGCAAAGCGCCACATTGACTACATTCAGCGAAGCCAACGCAAGTTTCTGTAGCATTTTCAACAATCAATTTGAAGCTTTTCCACACCTCACTCTTACCGGTGCGTGTTTGTCTTTTCAGTTCTCCGGTCTTTAGTTTATCCTTAACTTCTTGCTCCTCCATATTGGGGATACCAGGTCAAAATAGATGCGGACTTGCGGAGGGGAAGATTATTAAGAGCGGCTCCTGTTTAATAGTTAAATAGCAATTACCTTACAGCGCCTTCTCTGTTTTATCCAAATTATTTATTTTAAAACAAGTATTCCTTAGTTTAGTATCCACACATCGTTTTATTATACATTTTTATAAACATATATTTATTTTTTTTAAAAGTCAGCAAGAGAGAAGCCCGAGCCCGAGCCCGACCCGAAGCAATGATTGACATTTTATGCCCGAACCCGACCCGAAATTCGGGTCGGGTCAGGTCGGGCTCGGGCTCGGGCTTAAGATCTTACCTCTAACCTGAACACAGTATTTTTTGGTACATGTATTTAGTTAACGTCCCAACACTGATATTATTTAACGTAAGTGCATCTAATAGTGGGCCGATAGCCTTCCCTATTCTCTGCTCTGTTTTCTGGTGGTGGTTTAAATCAGACCTTCAGGACGTGTGTTCGTTGACAGCACTTCAATTCCATAAACTCTGCCCCCCGCTGCCGATTAGACACACATACAAATGTTAAATGCTAAGCTCTGTGATTTCAAATGTCAGCCTCAGATTTACATAATGCCCATAATGTGTGCGCTCCAGGAGAGGACTCACAACCAGACCACAGGTTGTCATGGAGAGACAAGATTTGGTCTCTCTGCATTGGTTTTAATGTAAATAAATCCTCTTAAAAACTGACTGATGGTCTGTGGTGTAACGTTTCTAGAGGGGGCTCCACCACTGACTTGTCTCCATGGAGATGTTACTGCTATACCGAGAATGCTCTGTAGTGTGAAATGGAACCTCTACCTATTTTTCCTTTATTCAGTTACAAATGGCTGTGCAAATACCTTGAAAAGCAAACATTCTTTCTTCGAATGGGACTGCCTCTCCACAGATCTGACCTGTAGCTCACCTGATTGACTGTGTACTGTAGGTTTATACTGTAAGTGTAATGCCGTACTGTGGAACATTGCAGGCAAAGCAATAACATCTCCATAAAGAAATTAAAAACGTTACATAGTGTACTGTCCATACCGAGAAAACACATTTGGCCCATCCTTCAAAGTCAAAGTTTAAACCTGTCGGGAGCAGCACCCTAGGGCCCTAAACCCTAAGTAAACCAGGACTAAACCTGGTCTAAACTGAGACTAAAACAGGACTAAACTAGCACCAGGACCAAGACCAAACCAGTTCTAAACCAGGTCTAAAAACCTATGCTAGATCCTCTCACATTTGGATATCACAAATTGCCTGTGAACATCATGATACTTCATGTAATTTGCCTTGGTCAAAGTTGTTATTAGGTTCACAAATATAGTGACTAATTCTCATGTTTTATAAAATAACTGAAGTTGTAAAACATGGGACACCACGTTTTAAGATATTCAGAAATTATATTCAGTATTTCAGAAAACAATGAAAGCAAAATGTACAGGGCATACAACAACTTTTCTAATTCTGACTTGGTTTGGTGGGATAGTACCTGTGCTAAATATATATCATAGTTCGTAGACGTCATCAGTATGCTAATGTATGCATTGTGTCACCATGGTAATCGCTTGTTTACCGTATGGTTAGTTACAGTTATACAACTACTGTATTTTCCGGAATATAAGTCGCACCAGCCATAAAATGCACAATAAAGAAGGAACAAACATATATAAGTCGCACTGGAGTATAAGTCGGGGAAATTTATTTGATAAAATCCAACACCAAGAACAGACATGTCATCTTGAAAGGCAATTTAAAATAAAAATAGAACAGAGAACAACAGGTACGGTATGCTAACGTTACATGACGCATAAACAACGAACTGAGAACGTGCCTGGTATGTTAACGTAACATCAGAGTTATTCCGATAACTATAGCATAAAGAACATGCTAATAAGTTTACCAAACCATCAGTGTCACTTTAAATCACTAAATCCAATGAAATCTTCATCCTCTGTGTCACTTTTAAACAATCCGCCAACTCCGGAGGTAGACGATGCGACGCTTCCTCTTCTACGTCGCTTACGTCAGACTCATCGTCAGTTGCAGTTCCAATTATTCCAGCCTTTGTTTTTATAAGTTACCGCCAATGTTGAAATGATCAACACAGGCCTAGAGCGCCCTCTTGCGGTTTAGTGTGAAAATAACATGTGAAATGATATAATAATGTGTTCATAATTTCAGAGTATAAGTCGCACCCCCGGTCAAACTATGAAAAACAACTGCGACTGATAATCCGAAAAATACGGTACCTCTAGATATGTCACATCACTGTCCATGTCCAACCAGGAACAAATATGATAACCTTCACCATAATAATAATTAAAAAAAAGACTTAGTTCCATCTCAAATATGTTAACTAGCCCATGTTTTACTGTCATGTGCATTGAAGCTCTTTAGTAAAACGCTTTTGTGTTTCAGATCCTTGTGAAGGAGCACCTGGATGAGAACCGTATGGAGTGCACCATGCAGGACCTGCTCCGATACGACGACTACAACAACGACGGTCACCTCAGTCTGCACGAGTTCTACATTGCCTTCCGTGAGTCCAACATCTTTGCCGTCTCCGTAGGGTTGTCAGAAGTATTGAAAATCAGATACAAAGCCATACTAGTTTTATCGATGTGTATCCGATTGCACGAATCCGAGCAGATATATTGAAAAAAAGTCACATTCACAGGACAGACATTTTCCTGAATGTCTTTAGAATGAATCTTGAGCTGTATCAGAACAAGTATAAGAGCACATAGACTATGATGTACTGAGGGAGTACACAGATACAGGGGGTCCTCGGATTACGACGTTGATCCGTTCTTAAGACGCCTCGTAACCTGAATTTCGTCGTAAGTCGGATTTTGACTTTGATCTTCCAACCAAAGCACCAATAACCTTTCCATCTCAATAATTAGACCACTACGCTGCTTGGTTACCACTGTCGCTTTCATAGGAGCAGATCAGAGCCCACATCAGGTACTTCCGCCCACATTGGGCACTCACATGAGGCCGTCTTCTCCGCCCTACAACCACAACAGAGCGTATTCTTCCGCCGTGCGCCGCGCGCCGTTCGCGTTTGTTTACGTCGCTTACCACGCTAAACCCCGTAAGACGGAATGACGAGTAATTTTTTTTTTTTTTTTTTTTATGGGGGCGCGTTCGTAACCACGAAACGTCGTAAGTCGAGACCGTCGTAACCCGAGGACCCCCTGTATAAGGACATATAGAATAGAAAAGAAAGTACTACCATTTAATGTTGGAAATCACATTCCATTGTCCAAATAATAAGTGTTTTTTATTATCATTGTGATATCAGAATCAGTATGCAGAGTATGGATCAGAGTATGGATCTATTCCCTAGTATGAAAATCAAGCTTGAAATGTTCGTGACAACACTACATCTCCGCCACCGCTGCCCTCGGTGCTGAAAATGGGCCTGGCTCTGTCTGTGTAATCCCACAAACTACAGGGAACAGAATGTGACCAGCATCATCATCAGAAGCAGGGGATGGGGCGTTTTGAGCCATGTTCGGAGCATCTGGTTTGTGCTGTTTGAAGGAGAAAAAAAAGTATTTAAGATGCCATAGTGTAGGACTGAACCATTTAGGGAAAATATCCACATTTTTCTCACAAGCTTTGCCAGTAGGCTGCAATTTGCTGTTTTAAGAAAAGGATTTTGTTCAAAGATGCGTGAAAAGACCCTCAGTCGTCCAGGTAGAATCCATGATCAAAGGAGAAGTTCAATTTGTCAACTGGACAAAGTTTGTTTGGTTGAAAACGTTTCGCCGCTCATCCGAGAGGCTTCATGAGCTGACGAAGCCTCTCGGATGAGCGGCGAAACGTTTTCAACCAAACAAACTTTGTCCAGTTGACAAATTGAACTTCTCCTTTGATCATGATTTTGTTCAAAGTTAAGGTTAGGGTTAGGGTTAGTAAACTGAAGAATTGACAAAAAGTCTAAAATCTGACAAACTAATACAGTGGTACCTCACCTTACGAATGACCCAACAAACAAAAATTTCAAGTTACGAAACGCCTTCACGTCAAATTTTGGTCTCTAGATACGAATGAAATTTCAAGTTACGAAACGCGAAATCTCCAATCCAATCCAACTTTATTTATAAAGCACTTTAAAAACAACAAATCTCAAAAATTCAATTAATCCGCGCTCAGATGCACGCCCCGAAACGTAAATACACTTTATCAACACACACGGGGTTAGGTTCCAGAGGTGGTCCGCGGTGGGAGAGGTCCACGAGGTAGGACAACTTTGTATTTGGCAATTGTTCTACATGTTTCAGGGCTGTAAATGCCTCACCACACACATTCTACACTTTTTTCTCGGATTTCTCTCTCGTTTAAACACTCGAATTTTCATAGATTTTCAATGGAATGTGTTGGGGGGGACACGGCTCAATATAGCGCCGCCGAACGTGCGATGGGAGCGGAGACACAACAACACAGTATGGTAAAACTCACCTGTCTCACGACGGTCTAAACCCCGCTCACGTTCCCTTAGTGAATTGGTGAATTCTGCTTCACAATGATAGGAAGAGCCGACATCGAAGGATCAAAACGTCCATACGGCGCAAGGCCGCGCTACACCGGGGCTGCGGGATTGAGCTGCGGCGCCGCGTGCCTCCTCCTCGGGGCCGAGCCCGCGCAGCTCACAGCTCACAGTGTGAGCCGCGCTCTGGAAGTCAGAGAGAACCAGAGCCCACCCCGAGCGAGACCCCGCGGTCTTGCCCGCTGATAGAGCGGCCTGTTAGCTCACAGTGTCAGCCCCCCGGCTCTGGAGGTCAGATAGAAGCAGAGCCCGCCCCGCTCTTATTCCCGCTGAAAGAGCGTCTTTCTCGGCCTCTTAAAGGTGCGCAGACACGAGCAACGAGCACCGCGCTCCTCCAACGGCACTGCCATGTTATAATAATAACAGGTCCAATCTAGGTTTAGTTCTGGCCAGACCTGGTTTATTCCACGTTCTTTTAGTCCTGGTCTAGTCTCTTAGGCCGTCAGGAACACAACGTTACTACTACTACTATAAAAAAACGTTACACTATAAAAATAAAAATAAACTTGGAACGGATCAGGCTTTTTTCCATTGAAATAGCTACTCAACTTACGAATTTTTCACGTTACGAAACCACTTCTGGAACGAATTAATTTCGTAAGGTGAGGTACCACTGTACAAGAATGACACTTCAGAACATATTTGTATAGATCTAAATTACTGGGTGACTATGACTGGTCTCACAGGTATCCACATTACATACTCACACATGGCGTTAATCTGGGCAGTCCTGCGTGATGTCATGTAGTACTTGCAGAGTAGTAAATGCAGAGGCCACTGGAGGCAGTACACTCTGGTTTTGTCCAGAAATCTGCAAGTTTCTAGTTTGCACTACTGTTCCTAGTCAAAAAAAAAGTGCTAGGCGTACCATATACACTGTTATTAGTAACAAAGTGGATTTAGTGTCGAGTTCCGCTCTTGAATGACCTTTTGACCATGATGACAAAAGTGAGACAGATTAAATATAGGTTACAGGATTGAAACGAAGCACATCTCCAGGTCTGCTTTATGATAACATCCTAGTTTTACACGTTTCTATTGCGTTTATACATTTATGGTGCAGTCCTAAACTCAGAGCTCTTGACATGATGTTTTGCACAATGGAAATGTAATGTTTTCCGGCATACAAGTATCAAAAGGTAGCTTGGTGCATTGTTACCATGGCAACAGTTGGTCAACTCACACACTCCTTAACCTTGAAAACAGAAAGCACCAACATAAAGATTGCACATAGAATCTAATAGTGTATAATAGTGTTAGTCCTGGTTTAGAACTGACTGGTCCTGACTGACTTCTTGTGAGTCTGGATACACTGATACGATACTGGTATTGCATACTGGTTACTGGTACTGAATACTGGTACTGAAAAGTAAGAACTACAAAACTTTGCACTAGAACATCTCATAATGTAAACTTGTATTCACATGAAGCTGTTCAGTAGTGATTTGAAGGATAAATAATGGTATTGGTTAATATTGGGTATCGGCAAATACTTAAAGGAAAAGTAATGGTTTTTTTTACAATCTGAGCCTTATTTCGGTAATAAAACAAGTTGTTTTACTCACCCATAGCACTTTGGTGTCATATGGAGCACTTCCAGAGATGTTTTTAGATTAGCGTTAGCCTAGCGTGACTTCTAGCCATAGCTCGGGGCATATAATATATTCCCCGAGCATGTAATATGCCCCGTGTGGGCTCCAAATAACACAAACTTTAGCACTTTTCAAATCATAGAAGCCCGATGTCTTAGTCTACGATTTCGTTTGAAGCAAAAGTGGCCTGTAATCCGAGATCTATCCATAGTTTACAGCTTTGTGTTTCATGTTTGGGTCCCGGGAGCTGAGAGCACAGTCCACACATGCGCACTGGCGTCCTCATCTACTCGAAACTATGGCTAAATCTCGGATTACAGGCCACTTTTGCTTCAAACGAAATCTTACATTAAGACATCGGGCTTCTATGATTTGAAAAGTGCTAAAGTTTGTTTTATTTGGAGACCGCAAACAAGTGCCCCGAGAACTCACATGATGGAGATCGCAAATCTAAAACATCTCCGGAAGTGCTCCATATGACACCAAAGTGCTACGGGTGAGTAAAACAACTTAAATAAGGCTCAGATTGTAAAAAACGTTACTTTTCCTTTAAATCAACTTATTGATATCTGTATCTTAGCTGACAAAGCTGGATCAGTGCACCCCTACTTGTAGACTTGGTTTGGTCTCTTCTTGGTTTAAACTTGATTCAGTTCTGGTCCTGTGTCCTGGTTTAGATCTGGTGCACTGGCCGGGCCCGTGCATATGCATAGCTGCTTTCTAAATTGACATAAAACTAGGTCTGGATAACTGGATTACAACCTAATGACATCACGAAGTGGCACTGAGCGTATTAATCTCTTGTGGTGGAGACTGAATGAAATAAAACACAAGCCTTAAAGTCAAATACCAAACTCACTGCCCTCTCGCTGTGTGTGTGAAGGCAGGAAAAAGGATTACAAAATGACTGCATCATCAAATATTGCAACAACAAAAAGTTTCATAGATATTTACAGTCTTTTGAAAGTAAAAAAAAGGCAGATTTTATTCATGATTTTGTCTTAGTTTAGTCAGTGTTGAGTTTGTAGTTTGAAACAGTTTGATTCCTAAATGAAGGCATACCATTTTTATGTACATATTGTGCCAATAAGTATGCTCAAATATTGCAGTAATATTGTTCCGTACTACCTGCAGCCATTTTGATTTGTGCCTATGTCATAGTCATTATAGTGAAGTGGGCAGAATGACAGGACGACATCATCGTTTTATAAACCGTCGGTGGTTTGGACTGAGAGTCAGGCCCCGCTGCACCAGAGAATTAAACCCAATAATCACAATGGAGCTGCTAACACCGCTAATGAGGCTAATGTCACTAATGTGGCTAACATCGCAAATGTGGCTAACATCGCTAACACCACTAATGTGGCTAACGTCGCTAACGTTGCCGATGTGGCTATTGTCGCTAATGTGACTAATGTAACACTAATGGACACTCCTGCTCACCCACTGCACCAGACCAGACAGAGGAGCTCATTCTCCAACAGGCTCCTACAGCTCCGCTCTAACAGAGAGAGATACAGGACGACATTCATACTATAATACTCCCTACAACTGTACAACAACTCACCTTATGTAACAGATAATACTCCCTACAACTGTACAACAACTCACCTTATGGAACAGATAATACTCCCTACAACTGTACAACAACTCACCTTATGGAACAGATAATACTCCCTACAACTGTACAACAACTCACCTTATGGAACAGATAATACTCCCTACAACTGTACAACAACTCACCTTATGGAACAGATAATACTCCCTACAACTGTACAACAACTCACCTTATGTAACAGATAATACTCCCTACAACTGTACAACAACTCACCTTATGTAACAGATAATACTCCCTACAACTGTACAACAACTCACCTTATGTAACAGATAATACTCCATACCAGAGGTCTTCAACAGGGGGGTCGCGACCCCTAGGGGGGTCACGGTGGTACTGCAGGGGGGGTCGCGAAATCTTTTGATTTCACTTTAAAATAATATAATTTTATATTTTATAGTGTAAAATACAGTATTAACCTGTGTATTATTTCCTTGTATTGGATGTACCATAACAGAATAGCAATGTTTATACGTGACACTAAGCTCAATTTAATATAAAACACAATTCTATGCCGTATATATAGTAGGGGGTCCCTGGCCCTGTTCGCCATCTGTCTGGGGGTCCCTGGCCTGAAAAACGTTGAAGACCCCTGCTCCATACAACTGTATACAGCTGTGATTCGATATTTTATTTGATATTTTATGACTTATTTTTCTACTTTATTCTGATTTGTACATATACATTTATTATTATAATTATGTCTCATTTGACACCGGTCTATTGCTCTTTTTTTTTGCTATTCCATCTATTTTTTTTGTTACTCTCTGTTCAACAGGGATCTAACACTGTACGAGGCAATCCGATATCACTCAATGATTACACAGGAGGGAGATGACAGTGACAACATTGTATTACCGTACTTTTTGGACTATAAGCCTCTACTTTTTTCTCACACTTCAGACCCTGCGGCTTATAATCAGGTGCGGCTTATGTATGGATTAATTCTTTATCAATACAGCGAGTGTAGCTCGTAAACCCGAGCTCCACTGCATGTATCAGCGTTTTCCGCCCTATTGCTGTAATTGAAAGGACCCGTTCTGTATTTATACCACTTACAACTACATATATATGACAGTGACGGTGGCACCGTGATGATGTGTTTAAGGTTTTACATTATTTTATTTTAAAAATGTGCACAGTTTGAAATAAAACAAATATATCTGTATTTTATATTTGCTTGAGACAACTTAAGTAAAGCACTGCCTTATGGGAAATTCCCACGGCCGGAGAATTGACCAATCACGGCACTAGTTGCGTTTCTCATGAAAGTAAATCACTTTCACTTTCTGCTGTCGGGGGGCGAAAAATGTGTGGAACCTGGACACAGATGACGTTATCGATCGGGTTGCGGACACGCGGGTTGCGGATCGCACTTCGCATGAAAGTAAGACACTTTTTGTTTTTAATTATGGCTGGGTTTCAAAACAGTAGACAAAGGTAAGGCCCCTGTCCAAAATTGAAGAGACTAAAGTTAAAGTGCCATTTTATTTTAAGTTGTCACCTTCTGAACGTACATAGGATGTTGACTTACTCATTTTCTTCCATTTTCTTGTTCAAGTTTGGGCTGCTGACGCCTCTTGTTTGTACTCGGACCAGAACTGCTAAGGCCAACAGCTCCAGCCGTGCACTCGCTGTGCTGTGTTTTGCATTTAAATGGTATTGTAGGGTTGAGGTGCTTCTGTGATATGCAAACTCTTTTCTGCACAGTTTATAATAAACGACGCCTTTATCACTACTTCCATTGGGTAGTTTTTTGTTTTTTTTAATACAAATTTACCGTCCAGCAGACCCAGAGTGTTTTCATGCTCCATTGTTGTTGTAGTCGGAACTGTGTGCGTCAGTATAATTGGCGTTCCACAACATGGTGCATTAACAAACGTTCTGCATTTTTTTGGCATGCAAACTGTGATAAAATGAGTTCATATGAAAGCATGATAGAAAACTATACAACTTCACAAACTTGATGCGATGTACAGTAGATTCATTGGCAGAATGTAGAGGGGAAACAAACAAAAATTCAGAACAGTCACAGGTGATGGGTGCTGGTAAAAACCCAACATATTCTGTACACAAGGAAAGGAAGACAAGACAGATTAGGTTTTTCACTTGCAAGCGGAGGACAATCAGAGAGAAAGCCCAGATCACAAATGCTCTGGCAACAGTCTGCTCTGAGCGTTCTGATTCTCTGTGCCCTCCGTTGCGTATTTATTCAGTTTTTCACAACCCTAGTTACACCTGCGGTCCTGCCCATAAAGGGGTGGGGGAAAACGTGGCAGGACAGCCGACAAAACATAATCATTAAAACAAAAACATAATCATTAAAACAAAAACACTTGTAAGATAATTCCAGATATGACATCTATCACAGTGGCAATGTCACTGTGACTTATTGGAGTCTTACTTATTGACTTATATTGGAGGAGCCAAGCCGTCTGCTCATGTCTCCCCTCAGATATCTGACATTTCTGCAACTCAAAACATATGATCACAAGTCACGTACACATTTTGAAACTTCATTTCTAAAGATTAAAGAATCACAAAAGTTAATAATATATATAATTATTCCATCAACAGGTAACATGGTGATCTAAATATGTTAAGTGTTAGTAGTTAATACCCCATAGAAGTGTGATACCTCCTCTTACTTCCCCTCATGCCCCGTTTCCTGGTGTTATTGACTTGTCACACACATTGTGGCCTTGGAACGACGGTACAGGTGACGTGAGGGCGAGACGTGAGGGCGAGACGTGAGGGGGGGCTAATACAACACCATCGACTCATGCTCAAGGTTAAACGCCGCGCTGTGTGGCGCCAACACCAGGGGGAGCTGTTCCCAATGACACATCTGGAGCGCATGCTGATGGTGATGACAGGAAGTGGGCCCCGTCCAATTTCTGTTTCCTTGTCTCATCTGGTGAAAAGTTTGTTCATTTCCTATTGGTCTCCTTTGAATGAACTTGATTGACAGCTAAGGAATGAGGCACAGAGCTGTGTGCCCACATACAAGCTAACCCTGTTCAAATCAATAACCTTTACTAACCATTAACTTATTCTTATTTATTCTTACTTTGGACATGATGGCCAAGTTGCTTATGTTATAATGTGAAAGCAGAATGAGCCTCACATGACTCTCACATGACCAGTTTCATTTCTCAAATCCAGTTGTTGTGTTGTGTTGTTGTGTGTCCTCTGTCTGCAAGTTAAGGCTGTGCTGACACAGGGTCAGTTGTGACTATAGTACATTTTTAAAAGTTCAGACTACACACAGTTCCTTATACTATAGCAACTGCGATACCATAATGATAATAACATTGTGTTTCTAGATAGTAGTTCTTTAAAATTATCAGGTGGTCTAGTACTGCACTGTAGTACTGACACACTAGTAATAAACCGGAACTGAACTTCTTCCGGTTTATTACCGGGTTCGAATTGGCACGAAAGACATCTGTATTCTATTTACTTTACCGATCAAGGATTAGAGTTTTTAGTGACGGATTATGGACATTGATTAAACGGGGCTAACACCGGCTTCACCAGCTCGTGACTCCCCGAACGCACGGGGCTAAGTGGTGTTGCTTGGGATCAGGAGTGATCACCCAGTGTTACCTAACAAACAGTGAAACAACTCTGATAAGACACCATGGCACTGAAAAAAGGTGTGGATTTTGGGGAGGAATTGGAGGTCATTAAAAAAACATTGACTAACACGTCAAATAAGATGTCATGTCTGGACCACTTGCTGGAGGAGATCCAGGGACTGAAAGACAAACTCATAATGCAGCTTGAACAGCGTGTGGAGGACTTGGAGCAGTTCTCCAGAAAAGAGGACGTTTTAATATCTGGCCTAGAAACTAAACATCGCTCATATGCAAAAGTTGTGAATCCAGGTGGAGCTGCAGGAGAAGATGCACCACCTGAAGAGCTTTGCACACTGGAGCAGCAAGTGACTGACTTTTTTCTTAAAGGTCCCATGGCATGAAATTTTCACTTTCTGAGGTTTTTGAACGTTAATGTGAGCTCCCCTACCCTGTTTAGCCCCCCCCCCCCATGGTTAAAAGTTGCGAAATGTCTAAACTGAGCATTTGCGATCCTTTTCTGTGTTACAAAAAATCGGAGCTCAAATGGGCGATTTTAAACAAGGCACCTTATTGACGTCAGATCGAAAAAAGAAATGCAAATGCAGTTCCACCCCCGTCTGTCTGTACTCAGCGTCTCTGTAAATCACGCCCAGAGAGTTTGGACTGCGAATGCGCTAGTGTTGCCCCTCCCGTGCCGGCGTGTGCCCGAGAGGGGTGAGAATATGTAAACCCTGAGAGAAGGAAAACTGAGAGAAGGGAAAACCAGAGGGACATGAGTTTCGTGTTTGTAACTCTGCTGCAGGGTTTATTCTGCATATAAAATGGCAAAACAGATAAACATTTCCATTTTATATTCTTCTATACATTTCTTATATCTTCATTCTTATTTTCATATATGTCATTTACAATTGCACCACAACATAACAATATTTTCCATCTATTACTGTTTTATACTGCAAACACAAAATGGCGACGTCTCTAACAACGGCCAGCTTCTCGTTATTACACTTGAGCGTGAACAAAACATTATAATCAACCTTATACTTGGATATAAATGTACACCGAGTGCTTAAGATCCACAGTATAACATGTACGTTTGGTTAATGGCACTCAAATGCCCTAAAACCAACCAAATATAACCATATAAAGAACACCCGCGCTTTCCCTCTGCGGTGCCTTTATCTCCGCTAGCTTCACGTTAGCCTTACATTACACACGTTACACATCAGAACGATTTTTATCCACATTCACCTTTACACACATGCTTCACAAGGGTCTTAGCTTCACACCAGTATAGTTTTTAAGTACTTAATGTCACATTTTACTAACCTGAGAGAAGGGAAAACCAGAGGGACATGAGTTTCGTGTTTGTAACTCTGCTGCAGGGTTTATTCTGCGGTTCCTGTCCTCCGGTAACATTTCTCTCATTCTCGGTGCGCCCCCTTGTGACACTCCAAGGTATCGCTCCTGCATTTCAGTTAAATAAGCACTTATAATCGCTTTTTAGACACAGTATTTTAAAAAATAGAGGGGTGTCTGTTTTAATTATTTAACATATGAATTGCTTTTATGGATTTTACTAGTTTTTAACCCTTTTTAATCCAGTATTGAACTTTTTTTAGCTTGTCTCAAAGTCATGAACTTATTACCCTTACACACTCCCCTGCTTTAATAAATGTCTCCTGACATTTGTCACCAAAAAAAGCATATTACAGTCAATACACTCGAGGGTAACTAAAATATGGCGTGAAGTAAGGTAATGGGACACTACTTGTAAGAGGGTACCCTGGCATCAAAGAGTTAACTCCTGCAGGCCACTGTTGATATGATGGCTGTCCAAGAGTCTCATAGGTGAGCATTTCCCTGGCCTTGGCTGTCCTCTCCGATCTCCTGGGGATAGTCTCTGGATTCTCCTGAGGTTCTGCTATCTCCAGTGGTCTCTCTTGTGGTTGTTCGTCTCCTTGTTGTTCTTCTACATTGTCCTGTTGCACAGTTGGATAGAACTCCGGAGCAGTAACAGTTAGTCTCCTATCAGCAGGATGGCTTTGCTCTGGTTGCTGTTTATTAGTGTGGTCTTTCCTCACTAACCTGTAGCATGGGACACGTGTATATGTGTAGTCTTCTTCATCCTCTGACTCAGAGTTCTCCTCACTCTGCACTCGTGTGTTGCTCTTTCTTTGTTGTTGATTTGTTTTTTTCTTTTGACTTTGAGCTGAGATGTTGTCCTCTAGGGGTAGATCATTGACAGGGAGCAAGAGGTTTCTGTGGAGCACTCGTAATGTTTTGGAGCCTCTTTCTGGTTGCACTTTGTACACAGGTCCATCATCAATTCGCTCAACAACTCTGTGCACCATCTGCTCCCAATACGAACGCAGCTTACCAGGTCCACCTCTCTCTGACAGATTTCGGACTAACACTCTGTCCCCTGGCTGAAGAACTACACCTCGGGCAGACTTGTCATAATGTCTTTTCCCTTTTGCAGAGGACTTTTCACTATTTCTCTCAGCAATGTCGTAAGCTGTTCTCATTCTCTCTGCCCATTTCTGTGCATACGTTTGTTTGTCAACTGTCTCTGAATCTTTCTGTAATGGGAAGAGTAAGTCTACAGGTAAGCGTGGATGTCGTCCATACAAGAGGAAGAATGGGGAGAAACCAGTGGACTCATGCCTCACACAGTTATATGCATGCACTACATGGTTGAGATGGTCTTTCCACTGACTCTTTTTATCTTCTTCTAAGGTGCGGAGCATTTGCAGTATTGTGCGATTCAGTCTCTCTACCGGATTGCACTGCGGGTGGTAAGGTGTGGTCCGGGAGTGTCCAATGCCTGCCAACTGCTCGAGCCTGCTGAACAAACTGTTCTCAAATTCTTTGCCTTGGTCGTGATGGATTTTATCAGGGTAGCCAAAACGGGGAATGAAATCATGAAAAATCTTGTCCGCTGCCGTTTTCCCTGATTTGTTTTGTCGGATACGCTTGAGCAAATCGGCTAAAATGATCTTCAAGCACAAGTATGTACTCATAGCCTTGACTTGACTCTAGGTGAAGATAATCAATGGACACAAGTTCAAAAGGACTGCTGGTGGAAATGTGTCCCATAGGTGCCCTTTGTGGGGGGTTAGGGCGTTTTTGCTTTATACAGGAGCATCTCTTGTTGACATAGTCCTCAATCTCCTGCTGCATATTCGGCCAATAAAACCTCTCTCTTGCAAGATGAGTGACTTTTTCAGCGCCTATGTGTGACATGTCATTGTGAAGGGACTTTAATATGACCGGTTTGAGCTTTTCAGGGATGACCAGCTGTTTGTGTTGATCTGTCCTCCTGTACAGAATCCCACTTTCAACTTCAAGTTTTTTCCATTCGTACAACAGTCTTTTTGTCTCTTTTGTCATATTCCTTTTATCTTTCTCGTTTGGAATCCAGTTTCTCAGTTTCAAAGATTTCACTTCCATTATTACTGTATCCTCATCTTGTGCTGCTTTTATGTCTGTTGGTTTAACACTGTGCATGCTCCCCGGTGACATGTCATCTGTGTGTTTTTCGTCCAGTTGGAGAGCTGCTATCCAGGGCACATTGTTTTCCGTAACCGCTTTGCTGCCTTGCCACACAGCGGTCACAACTTCAGCTGGGATATTGCCTGTGTGGTCACTCATGTTGTCCTGCAGTTGTAATGGGTAACGGGACAATGTGTCTGCGTCAGTGTTCAGTCTGCCTGGTCTGTATTTAATGTCAAAATGAAAATCAGCCAGTTCTCCTACCCATCTGTGTCCAACAGCGTTTAGTCTAGCAGTGCTAAGAACGTATGTCAGTGGGTTATTATCTGTAAATACTGTGAATGTGGGTGCATAGTACAGATAATCTCTAAATTTGTCGCATATGGCCCACTTTAATGCCAAAAACTCGAGTTTGCCAGAGTGAAGATGGTAATTTCTCTCGGCAGGAGTTAATGTTCTGGACCCATACCCAATAACACGCAGTTTGTTGTTTTGCTTCTGGTATAGCACTGCACCTAAACCTTCATTAGATGCGTCGGTGTGAAGAACAAACGGAAGGTCGAAGTTTGGGTAAACAAGAACAGGCGGGTTTGTCAGAATATCAATCAGTTTAGTTACCACCTTTCTGTGCTCATCAGTCCAAATTATAGCTGTTTTTGATGGCAACTGTCCTTTATCTCCCTTTCTTTGTTTACCTTTGTTTTTCTGTGTTTTGTTCTGGCTTATGTTTCCTTCTGTGTCAGTTTTTTGTAACAGTTCAAAGAGTGGTTTGGCCACACGAGAAAAATCTTGGATGAAGGAGCGATAGTAGCCTAAAAAACCTAGCAGTGACTTAACATCTCCTACAGTCTGTGGCTCTTTCTCTTTTTAGCGCCAAGATGGCTTTCAAGTCCTGTGGGTCCATTTTTACTCCTTCCCCTGACACTAAGCGCCCAAGATAACGAACCTCTCTTTTAAAAAGTTCACACTTGGTGGGTCTCAACTTGATTCCGTGTTCTCTCATGCGACTCAGGACTTGTCTTAAGTGGCTGACATGTTCCTCAAATGTTTTTGAATAACACAAGACATCATCCAGATATGGAGCACAACACTCATCACGAACGCCTTCCAGCACTCCTTCAATGCACCTCTGAAATGCTGCAGGAGCATTTGTTAGTCCAAATGGTATTCGTATCCATTCATACAGCCCCCAAGGAGTACTGAATGCTGTAAGGTGCCTGGATTCTTCGCTGACAAATCCTTGGTGGTATGCGCTCCCTTGGTCTAGAATGGAGAACCACGAGTTTCCACCTAAACTGTCAAGCAAGTCCTGTATTCGTGGCAGTGGGTGGCGGTCTGCAATAGTCTTTTTGTTTAGTCCCCTGAAATCCACACAGAGACGTAAACTTTGGTCCTTCTTCCTCACACACACACCACTGGAGAGGAGTACGAGGAAGTCGACTTGCAGATCCAGCCTCTGTCCAAAAGATTTTGCACATAGTCCTTAACTTCTTTGTACAGGGGTTTAGGGATAGAGTTGTAGCATTTCTGGACTGGGATGTTATCTACTACATTGATTTTCAGCTGTAGATCTGGTATACAACCTATGTCCCCTTCACCTCTAGCAAAGATATCAGATTCCTCATAAAGCATCTGACGCACTATGTCCTGTTGTGCTGGGTCCAGGTGCTCTAAGTTGACAGGGGGGTGCCATTTCTCTGAGGTGTTGGACTGTACAGAACTGCTAACTGTGTCGCTAGTTTGGTTTACGTTAGCTGTACACAAAAAAGTCTCACTGTCTGATTTTGTAGTGTTCAGATTTACAGGCTTACACTCAGTGATCTCCTCAATGTGACCTAAAATGGTTCGTGCTGGCAAAAAAATGTCATGTTTACTTTGGTTACTGACTGGGATCTTAACTGCGTTGGATGAACCAGTAGGTGCATTAACTAAAGCTGGAAATAACTGTAAACCCTCTGGAAAGTCTAGTTTTAGTGTGGGTTCAAATAAGACTGTGCCACCTTGTGGTGTAGACTTGACATGACACCTTATCTCACACACTTGGCCACTGTGAATGATTAAACCTTTTTTCCCAACTCTGACAGTGTCATTCACAAGATTACCTTTTACTGGGTTTTCACTGATCACTGATACAATAGTCTCTGCAGTGTGCTTCTTTAATTTTAACGCCTCAGCTAGTAAATCACTTAAGTTAACACTGCCTGGTTGTTCAAAACTCTCCAGAATGATCTCCTCGATCACATTGAATCCCAATAGCAGACCAGTAACACAGCTCTGACTGACTAATACGGGTACCTGGATGGCTACTTTACCATGTGTCGGACTCTTGATTTCAACTAAAAGTTCAACCCACCCGTCAAATGGTACATTAGTCCCATTAGCTGCTGTTACTCTTAGAGGATCATCTGGCAACAGATCTTCAAGGGATAAAATCTCAAGGTCTGGTAAGTGCCTTTGGAGCCATGATTTGGTAACAATAGTCACTTGGGCTCCACTGTCCAACAGCATTTCAGTTCTTACACCATTGAGATAACAAGAAAGCACGCACCTTTTACCAATGAGTTTTGCTACTCTGTTCCCCTGTCCCTTCTTCCTCTTGACAGGTGACTGGCTCATAGTAAAAGTCTTTTCTGGATGGATCACTGCTTTGACATGGGACACTGGCGTGGGCGTGGTCACTGGTGGTCCCTCCCCAGTGACCTCTTCACGTTTCCCGCAGCCTTACTTTTGAGCAGGCAGCCAACGGCTCGGTGTCCCTCCTGTCCACACCTAAAACAGTGGTTGCAATGCTCAAGTCCTTGTGTAGTGCAGGATTGGCACTGTCGTGTTTTGGTTGACTTGGGTGGTTGCACTGTGGTTACAGTGGTGATCGGCGCTGTCTCTGGAACTTTTGTTGCCGGTGTAAAAGCCTTTTCCAGGGTCTTAGCCAATGCGGAAACATGGGCAGTCAGTTCATGTATGGCTGTGCGCTGGGCTTGCACTTCTGCTTGGGTCTGGAGAACTGTAGCTTTCACTTCAGCTGTGGGCTGGGCTGCTTGTTCTCTTTCACCTTGATGTGTGGCATTGACAGTCACTACTTTAGTCTTATGTGCTGAACCTATGCGTGTTTGCCTTTCTACTTCTTCATGAACTGACTTAGTCATTGCTTCTAGAATTAGATCATCTGTTACACTGCTGTTACTAACAAGTGCTTTTAAGTCTCTTCTCACGTATGCATATTTTTCACTTATCCCTTGATAAAGAGAGTGAAGGAACACACCTTGGACTAGCTTTTGGTCATACTGAAAACCTGAGCTGTTCTGCTGTGAAGAAAACAATACACGCTGCTTTAGCCCCATTAAACGATACATAAACTGTTGTGGGCTTTCACGATCAAGCTGTTTTGCATTGCTGAGCTCCTGGAATAGCTCTGAACTACTTTTGTCTTTTAAGTGTGTTCTGAGAAACCGCTTAAGCTCATCTACTTTTAACTCGTGTTTTGTTAAAAGCATATCTTTGAATGTACCTGACTTGATTATTCTTAGCACAGCACGGATTATCTCATTTTCAGTGAAGTTTTCAGCTAAACCTTCATCGATCTGCTTGCATATAGCGCCATAACTTACATCAGAGTCTGAATCAGATATTTGTCCACTATGAATTTTGAATTCTCGTCTTGGCAGTAATGCTGCAACATCTGATAGTTTAACTACATCAGAAGCCTGACTGCTGACAGATGACTGTCGGTCTGTCCTAACTTGCACAACTGGTGCTCCTGTTAGCGACTCAGTCTCTGCCTCAGCCACAGCAAGTTGCACATTATCCCCTCTGCTGGTCACCGGTAGTTGCTGCAGCTCTGTAATGAGGTCGTTGAAGAGTAACAGACGTGACATGCCTTGGTCCTCTAAGTTCATCAGCTGGTCACCTTTCACATAGTCCATGATGAAGTCATAGAGTTCCACTGCTGGTGCATCCTCTTCTGGCACTTCTTCCTTGACCTCGTCCTCGATGCTGGCTACCAACTGGCGAAGCAGGTCTTCTCCGTCAGAGGTGATAAGTGGATGCAGCTGCTTTTGGATCCCGCGCTGCAACTCCCGAAGTGTTGTCATCTTGGATCACTGGGGTGCGGCGTCAGTCCAGGTACTGATGTCAGGTTCAATGGTGGATGATTCACTGCACTCTACGACGCAGAAACCATCCCGGACGAGCCCCCAGAATGTTGCCCCTCCCGTGCCGGCGTGTGCCCGAGAGGGGTGAGAATATGTAAACCCTGAGAGAAGGAAAACTGAGAGAAGGGAAAACCAGAGGGACATGAGTTTCGTGTTTGTAACTCTGCTGCAGGGTTTATTCTGCATATAAAATGGCAAAACAGATAAACATTTCCATTTTATATTCTTCTATACATTTCTTATATCTTCATTCTTATTTTCATATATGTCATTTACAATTGCACCACAACATAACAATATTTTCCATCTATTACTGTTTTATACTGCAAACACAAAATGGCGACGTCTCTAACAACGGCCAGCTTCTCGTTATTACACTTGAGCGTGAACAAAACATTATAATCAACCTTATACTTGGATATAAATGTACACCGAGTGCTTAAGATCCACAGTATAACATGTACGTTTGGTTAATGGCACTCAAATGCCCTAAAACCAACCAAATATAACCATATAAAGAACACCCGCGCTTTCCCTCTGCGGTGCCTTTATCTCCGCTAGCTTCACGTTAGCCTTACATTACACACGTTACACATCAGAACGATTTTTATCCACATTCACCTTTACACACATGCTTCACAAGGGTCTTAGCTTCACACCAGTATAGTTTTTAAGTACTTAATGTCACATTTTACTAACCTGAGAGAAGGGAAAACCAGAGGGACATGAGTTTCGTGTTTGTAACTCTGCTGCAGGGTTTATTCTGCGGTTCCTGTCCTCCGGTAACATTTCTCTCATTCTCGGTGCGCCCCCTTGTGACACTCCAAGGTATCGCTCCTGCATTTCAGTTAAATAAGCACTTATAATCGCTTTTTAGACACAGTATTTTAAAAAATAGAGGGGTGTCTGTTTTAATTATTTAACATATGAATTGCTTTTATGGATTTTACTAGTTTTTAACCCTTTTTAATCCAGTATTGAACTTTTTTTAGCTTGTCTCAAAGTCATGAACTTATTACCCTTACACTAGGCAATGCGAAATGCGTTTTTTTTATTTGCCTGGAGGCACGTCCGAGTGTTTCTAGGCTCGGAAGTCCTTTATCTGAGCCTCTGGACCTTTGAACAGCAGTGGTTTAATTTTATTTTCTGTGGAAATGTGTTTATTTTTCAATGGAACGCTTCAAATCTCTCCCCCCGTGCAAAAACAAGGAAATGGATCAGCTGAGGCTCAGACCCGAGAGCGGAGAGTTTGGCCATGCCCCCACCCTCTACTATAGGCCAGCTCTTTTCTCCTCATTTGCATTCAAGCAACAACGCCCAGAATAAAGTGTTTGAGAGAGATATTTATGACTCTTTCTCATCTTATCTCTGTTTCTCATGCACTGAGTGTTGATTTTGAAGAAGGATTCATTTACAGTATTAGGGAACCATTAAGGAGCCATATAAAAGCATCAAGAAGTACCATGTCATGGGATCTTTAAAAAAAGGTATTAACATTCAACAAGACACAATATCTGCATGTTATAGACTTCCAAACAGAAATGGTAAAAACAAACCATCCATTATTGTGAGATTTACAAACAGGAAACATAAAAATGATCTACTGAAACAAGCAAAATTGAAAGGCACAAACGTGAATGAGCACTTGACGAAAAAAAATGTAGATATGCAAGAGAAGCAAGGCTTTTCAAACGGCAAAACTATATAATAGTAACATGGGTCTGGAACTGTCGCGTTTGGATAAGGGTAAAAGAAGGGGCAAATGCCACAGGTCAGGAACGTGGATGATCTTGCCAAATTTAAACAAGCAAAATGAAATGTCTAATTGTGAAGTGTGTCAAAGTATATGATTGGTTATGTTCAACTGTAATCAAGAAAGAGTTCAATATTTTTGCAATCACAGAAACATGGTTTAGTGGTGACATCATGAAGGAAGCACAGTTGGATCGGTATCAGCTTTTCTCAGTAAATAGGAGGAGCAAAAGAGGGGGAGGGGTGGCATTATATGTACATTCTGATTTGAACTGCAAAATGGTAAATGAAATAACAATTGAAAATAATGTAATCGAAATTGTTACTGTGGAAATTACATCTGCAACAGAAACAGTATTTTAATAATCTGTGTATACAGACCACCAGACGCTTGTGCCCAACAGTTTACTGAAAGACTAATGGAAATGTTTGATGATTATAGAAATAGGAATCAGTTTATATGTAGAGATTTTAACATTAACTTGGTAAACCAGGAGGACCAAAAAGCAGCTGATTTCTTAAACTCAATGAATAGTCTGGGCTTATTTCCCTTAATACACAAACCAACTAGAATTACAGCACAAAATGCAATAGATATTGACAGCATCTTTACAAATATAAATTAAGTGGGGTCCTAATAGCTGACATTAGTGACATTTACCCATATTTACATCTTGTAGATACAAACACAAAATAAATTGTAAATTGTAGATTGTAAAACTATCAAGGAACAGATCAATGAAACCCCTAAAGGTGATTCATGATGATCTTAAAGCACAAAGTTTGGATACAGTTTATGTCATACAACTCTTTTATAGATACAGTGTTGAAACTGTATAATAAAAATTGCCCTTTGGTAACCTCTCGACAGAAAAAAGGAAGATAAACCAGAATCAGAATCAGAATCAGAAAGGTTTTTATTGCCATATGTTTGAACATGTTCACAACATTAGGAAATTGCTTCGGTACTGGAGTGGAATAAAATAGAATAAAATAAAATAGCAGAAAACTTAAATTAACAAATTTACAAGAATGTAACAGTGCAGGTGCAGGTAATGGTCAGGTGCAAAAAGAAAAACCAGCACAGGGTCTTGTGCCTGACACAGAGCGGGGGGTGGGAAGAGTCCTAGTGTTGTTATTGTTCAAGAGTCCAACAGCAGAGGGGAAGAAGCTGTTTTTATGGTGGGAGGTTCTGGTCCGAATGGACCGTAGCCTCCTGCCTGAGGGGGGCAGGTCAAAAAGTCCATGTCCAGGGTGAGAAGGATCAGATGCAATCCGACCTGCACGTGTCCGTGTCCTGGAGGTGTACAGGTCCTGCAGAGATGGAAGGCTGCAACCAATCACCTTCTCAGCAGAGCGCACAACACGCTGCAG
Organism: Paratrypauchen microcephalus; assembly: GCA_036785185.1. Classification (NCBI taxonomy): domain Eukaryota; kingdom Metazoa; phylum Chordata; class Actinopteri; order Gobiiformes; family Gobiidae; genus Paratrypauchen; species Paratrypauchen microcephalus. The sequence continues at coordinate 2,715,929 of JAVJIX010000079.1, read as the reverse complement.
TCTCTGTTTGTCCCTGGATGTGGCTCCAGCAGACCACCCAGTGATGGAGGAGATGAGGATGGACTCGATGATGGCAGTGTAGAACTGCACCATTGTCTGTGCTGGCAGGTTGAATCTCTTCAGCTGCCTCAGGAAGTACATCCTCTGCTGGGCCTTCTTTATGACGGAGGTGATGGTGGGCTCCCATTTGAGGTCCTGGGTGATGGTGGTCCCCAGGAAGCGGAATGAGTCCACAGTGGTGATGGGGGTGTCAGTCAGGATGGTGGGGGGGAGTGGGGCTGTGTGCTTCCTAAAGTCCACAATGATCTCCACTGTCTTCTGGGCGTTCAGCACCAGGTTGTTCTGGCTGCACCAGGACGCCAGACGGTCAACCTCTGTCCTGTAGGCAGACTCATCCCCGTCCGAAATGAGTCCAATGACCGTGGTGTCATCTGAAAACTTGATGAGCTTGACAGACTGGTGGGAGGAGGTGCAGCAGTTGGTGTACAGGGAGAAGAGCAGAGGAGAAAGAACACAGCCTTGGGGAGAGCGGGTGCTGATGGTCCGGGAGACATTCTTCCCCAGCCTCACGTGCTGCTTCCTGTCCGTCAGGAAGTCAGTGATCCACCTGCAGAGAGGATCAGGCATGTTCATCTGGGAAAGCTTGCCTTGGAGGAGGTCTGGGCGGATGGTGTTGAAGGCAGAGCTGAAGTCCACAAACAGGATCCTGGCGTAGGTTCCCGGGGAGTCCAGATGCTGCAGGGTGAAGAAGAAGAAGAAGAAGAAGTGAACCTTTTTATTCTCACACTGGAGAAATTCTTCTCTGCATTTTAACCCATCCTATATATATATATATATATATATATATATATATATTAGGAGCAGTGGGCAGTACACATTAGGGCGCCCGGGGACCATCTCCATGATCTTCTTGCTTCGGCTTGGTCAGGACCTAAGCTGGAGTACCTATGGTGCATGTTTTGGGTTGGTGGGGGAAACCGGAGTGCCCGGAGGAAACCCACCCAGACACAGGGAGAACATGCAAACTCCACACAGAAAGGCCCAGGCGACCCGGGGATCGAACCCAGACCATGCATGCAAACTCCACACAGAACACACACAGAAAGGTCTGGGCGACCCGGGGATCGAACCCGGAACCTTCTTGCTGTGAAGCAAGAGCGCTAACCACTCAGCTACCGTGCCGCCAAACAGGAGTGGCCCGTACAGAGATCGAACCCGCGACCTTGGCGTTATTAGCACCACGCTCTGACCAACTGAGCTAACCGGCCATGGAGTGTAGAGCCATGTTGATGGCATCGTCTACAGATCTGTTGGCTCTGTAGGCGAACTGCAGGGGGTCTAGGAGGGGGGCCGTGAGGGTCTTGAGGTGGGGCAGAACCAGGCGCTCAAATGACTTCATGACCACAGATGTCAGAGCCACAGGTCTGTAGTCATTAAGTCCAGTGATCCTTGGCTTCTTTTGGACAGGAACAATGGTGGAGGTTTTGAAGCAGGCAGGCACATGACAAGCCTGCAGTGAAGAGTTGAAAATGCCCGTAAACACCGGGGCCAGCTCGTTGGCGCAGTGTCTCAGGGTGGCAGGAGAGACACCGTCTGGGCCAGACGCTTTCCGGGCATCCTTTTGAACTGCTTCTTCACATCTGCCTCATGAACGTGAAGGGGTGGAGATGGCACTGGTGAGGGGGAAGCGGGGGCGGTGGGGGGATAAGTGTCCAGGTAGTCTCTATTGTTGGGACGGTTGGAGGTGTGAGAGCTGCTTGATGGCTCATCAAACCATGGATGACCAAAGGAAAAAACAAGAGAGGCAGAAGACAAGTATAAAAAATAAAAAAACAAATTAGTATGGTTATCAGGAAAAGAAAAAAAAGAATATTACAGTGAACAACTAAATAAAAACAAAAATAACATTAAGTCAACTTGGGGAATAATAAATAGAGTGATAAGAAAGACAGTGAAACATCCTTTTGCACACTACTTTTGAAAGAAAAATACTGACATATATGATTTTTTAAAAAAAAACATTTCAAATGAATTTTGTGAATATTTTGCTAATGTGTGGTCCAGCCTTGCAGGTAATCTCTCTAAAAAGTTAGATGGAAATATAATCATTGACAATGTGAACAGGATTCTGGACAAGGTGGAAAAAAGATGAAATTTAAAAAAAATGTTAAAAACTGTGGAAACAAAAGATCAACTGACTGTGAGGGATGGGCCATGGTGATTGTGAAAAATATAAATGAATCTGTTATTGATCCTTTTACATACACATATGCAATCTATCATTAACAATGAGAGCTTTCCCTGACAAAATAAAATTTGTGAAAATAGTACCGCTTTATAAAATTGATGATGAACACGACTTTTCAAACTATAGGCCGATAGTCGAACCTCGGATTCAGGAGGAGCAGTGTGGTTTTCGTCCCGGCCGGGGAACACTGGACCAGCTCTATACTCTCCATCGGGTGCTCGAGGGTGCATGGGAGTTTGCCCAACCAGTCCACATGTGCTTTGTGGATCTGGAGAAGGCATTCGACCGTGTCCCTCGTGGGGTCCTGTAGAGAGTGCTCTGGGAGTACGGGGTTCGGGGCCCTTTGTTAAGGGCTGTTCGGTCCCTGTATGACCGGAGCAGGAGCTGTGTTCGCATTGCCGGTAGTAAGTCGGACCTGTTTCCGGTGCATGTTGGACTCCGCCAGGGCTGCCCTTTATCACCGGTTCTGTTCATTATATTTATGGACAGAATTTCTAGGCGCAGTCAGGGGCCGGAGGGGATCCGGTTTGGGGACCACAGGATCTCATCTCTGCTGTTTGCAGATGATGTTGTCCTGATGGCTTCATCAAACCGGGACCTCCAATGTGCACTGGAGCGGTTCGGCTGGGATGAGGATCAGCTCCTCCAAATCCGAGGCCATGGTTCTCGACCGGAAAAAGGTGGTTTGCCCTCTCTGGGTGGGTGGAGAGTCCTTGCCTCAAGTGGAGGAGTTCAAGTATCTCGGGGTCTTGTTCACGAGTGAGGGGAGGATGGAGCGTGAGATTGACAGGCGGATCGGTGCGGCGTCGGCAGTGATGCGGTCGTTGTACCGGACCGTTGTGGTGAAGAGGGAGCTGAGCCAAAAGGCGAAGCTCTCAATTTACCGGTCAGTCTACGTTCCTACCCTCACCTATGGTCATGAGCTTTGGGTAATGACCGAAAGGACGAGATCACGGATACAAGCGGCCGAAATGAGTTTCCTCCGCAGAGTGGCTGGGCGCACCCTTAGAGATAGGGTGAGGAGCTCAGTCACACGGGAGGCGCTCGGAGTAGAGCCGCTGCTTCTCCACGTGGAGAGGAGCCAGCTGAGGTGGCTCGGGCATCTGTTTCGGATGCCTCCTGGACGCCTCCCTCGGGAGGTGTTCCGGGCATGTCCCACCGGGAGGAGGCCCCGGGGAAGACCCAGGACCCGCTGGAGGGACTATGTCTCCCGGCTGGCCTGGGAACGCCTTGGGGTCCCCCCAGAGGAGCTGGAGGAAGTGTCCGGGGTGAAGGAAGTCTGGGAGTCCCTGCTTAGACTGTTGCCCCCGCGACCCGGCCCCGGATAAGCGGAAGAAAATGGATGGATGGATGGATGGAGGCCAGTCTCACTGCTTCCACAGTTTTCTTTAAAAAAAAAAACTATTAAAAAGGTGTTTGCAATAAGGCTTGATTGCTTTTTACAACAACAAAACATCTTCAATGATAATCAGTGGATTTAGGGCAAAACATTCAACCGCAATGGCAATAATGGAACCAACTGAAAAAAGAGCAACTGAAATTGACAAGGGGAGTTATTTCATAAGTATATTCAAAAAGCTTTCGATGTAATAAATCATTCAAGATTATTTAAGAAAATTAACAAGTGTGGCATTCGAGGGGCGGCTCATCAATGGATATGGAGTTATAAACAGAAAACAATATGTACAAATCAATGACACAGAATCAGAAAGATATGATATCAAATGGGGTGTGCCCCAAGGCTCGATTCTTGGGTCCAAATTATTTATTATATATATGAATGATTTTGTTAAATTTTCATTTTATTTAAAGGGACAGTGTGTAAGATTTTTACCCGTTAATTACTGAAATTGAAGATACCCATTCAAAAATACATTGTTTTCCAAGCCTTTTCACTTCCATCATGAAATCAAAGTATTCTTTTGGACTTAGATATAGTCACATAAAAGGGGGATCTTCCCCATGCAGAGGCAGCCATTTTGAATACGAGAGCCGCAGAAGGACATTTGGGCTCCGCCTTCGCCTTCGGCAAGGCTCGTGGTTTTGGGTAAACAACACAAGCATGCTGCCGGATCAGACGTCGTAATGGATCTAACACGTGTTTTGGACTAAATTGTTTTACTGGATTTTATTCGCTGGATCCTTACGGACAAATTGAGAGCAAGTTTATGGTGAAATACAGAGTTTGACCTGTGCAAAGCATTCTAAGGTAAGCTAACCTCGTTTAGTGCTTTTCCGTATAAAAGCCCCATGTGCTCGGGGAGTGATTATTGTGCCGGGAAATGAATTGCATAGTCAAAAAGAGGAGACTGTAAGGTTTCATTTGATGTGTAGAGTGTCATGGTACATGATCGGGAATGTGTGTTTTCATGAGAAAAGAAAAAAAAAAACAGTGAACGGGACCGCGTTTTATTTATACAGTAGCGGCGAGCGGCTCGTGCGCGGGTACGAGAGCTGTCCACGTTACGGCGCGCCCGGGTGACCCTCGAGGTCTGCCGTAGCTAAAACAGAAAGTGCAATAGCACCATCCACCTAAGCGCCACGAATCCTACACACTGGGGCTTTAATGATAAAAAATTTAAAAAAGTTGACATATCATTAGAAATAGATGGGATACAGATTAAAAGAGTAAGTGAAACAAAATTTTAGGAGTCATGATTGATGAAGGTTTAAACTGGAGGTCTCATATAAATTACACTAAAAGCAAAATTTCCAAAGCAGTTTCTGTGTTGCATAAAGTAAAGTTCTCACTAAACACTGCAGCATTATTAACCTCGTATAACTCCATAATCGCACCATATCTGATGTACTGTGTGCAAATTTGGGGGTCAGTGTAAAACTTACCTACAGCCATTATTTATTTTACAGAAAAAGGCTTTGAGAATCATCACAAACAGTCATTATTGAGAGCCATCCAATCCATTATTTGTTCAACTTAAAGTGTTGAAAATGTGTGATATTGTTGAATTAAGCATCCTCAAAGTCATGTATAAAGCAAAGTGCAGAGTGTTACCTGTAAATATTCAAAGACTGTTTGAGATGAGAACAAGTCAATACAATTTAAAGGAACCTACATGTTAAAAAAATAAAAATAAAAAACAGATTCAGATCCAATGTTATGGAATAGTCTTGACAAAGAAATCAAAGAATCAATTACAATAATGGCATTTAAAAATATATAAAATCTAGTGTAATGTGTAGGTATGAAAAAGAAAAATAAGTGTGTGCTTAAAAATGAAGCTTTCTGTTTACAATTGATTAATAATTGTGATTGAAATGGAATGTTTTAATGAAATGTTTTATCGTCACGATCGGTGTTAATGTATTTTATGGAAATGGAATGTTCTGGTGTTAATGTCTGGAAAAGGAAAGAGGGAACAGATAATATAAGATTACTCGTCTTTCTGCTCCCGTTCATTCAATATTCTGTATTGCTGTCACACTAATGATGTCTTTTTATATGTTATGAATGAAATAAACAAACAAAAAATAAATAAAATACATTAAAAAATAAAGCTCCATTCATTCATCCATTTTCTTCCGCTTATCCGGGGTCAGGTCACTGGGGCAACAGTCTAAGCAGGGACTCCCAGACTTCCTTCACCCCGGACACTTCCTCCAGCTCCTCCGAGGGGACCCCAAGGCGTACCCAGGCCAGCTGGGACACATAGCCTGGGTCTTTCCCGGGGCCTCCTCCCGGTGGGACATGCCTGGAACACCTCCCAAGGGAGGAGTCCAGAAGGCATCAGGAAGAGATGCCCGAGCCACCTCAGCTGCTCCTCTCGACATCGAGGGGCAACTAGATATACTAGATTTAGTCGGCCTCACCTCCACGCACAGCTTGAGCTCTGGAACCAAACTCCATGAGGGGGGCTGGACTCTCCATTTCTCTGGCATTGCCCCCGGGGAGTAATAAAGCTATTCATTCAAATTATTTGTATGTGTTCTCTATTTGCGGGTTAATCTGGCATCTGTTGTACCTTTTTTAAACTGTAAAAGCTCAGGCTACATACAAGAAGAAGAAGAAGAAGACATCCTTTATTTATCCCCGTAGGGAAATTATGTCTCTGCATTTGAAAGAAAGTCCATACTTCACTATGTCATATGTCTGTCTCTGTCAGCCAGTCACAGCCTGTAAACTGTGACATACCACAAGGCAATCATGCGAAACAGAAATACCTTGGTTATGTTTCATTATAAATGTGCTAAAGGTGAATGTGATTCTCAGAAACACCAAAAGAAGTTTTTTCTAATCACTTTTTGAGTACCGTACTTTTCGGACTATAAACCGCTACTTTTTTCTCACACTTCGGACCCTGAGGCTTATAGTCAGGTGCGGCTTATGTATGGATTCATTCTTTATCAAGACAGCGAATGTAGCACGTAACCCGAGCTCCACTTCTGGAAGGTGAAAATACCTACGGTAAATAAGTTCAGGAGAGTTCATGAATGAATGAAGCCTTGTTTTAGTCACTTAAAGGGATATGCCACCCCCAGGTCAAACTTGGGCATCTCCCCACAGTCCAGAGACTAAAATAAGTGGTGGAAAGCGTTTTCCTGGTCACCCAGCCATTGTCCGAGTCTGTCAGCACTGACCACCGCGGTATTTGCAGCTACTCCGCGTTAGGCTGGAGTCTAACGGCGCCAGAGAAAGATTTCGGCCAAAAGGAAGCACACACCACGCTGCCAGGGGAATCCCTGTTACGCACCAGGAAGGGAGTTCCCCTGTTACGCAGCGTGGTGTGTGCTTCGTCTGTCTTTTTCCACAATGAAAAATAGTTCCCACCCAAAATGACCAAGTCAAGCTCTCCGTGTTGATTTGCACATTTATTTGCACTCGATATGAATGCGCACTCCACAGAAAGTAATTGGGAAAACGCATTGGGAAATTAGCCACGCTGGCTATAATCTTAACATATTTACATTTTAAATGTTCATTAATATGTGCTGTCCCTTTACAAATAAATAAATACAAATACAAATCGAGCAAATTAATTCCTTTTGGCCGAAATCTTTCTCTGGCGCCGTTAGACTCCAGTCTAACGCGGAGGAGCTGCAGATACCGCGGCGGTCAGTGGCGACAGACTCGGACAATGGCTGGGTGACCAGGAAAACGCTTTCCACCACTTATTTTAGTCTCTGGACTATGGGGAGATGCCCAAGTTTGACCTGGGGGTGGCATATCCCTTTAAAATCTCCTACAGGCATCAACAGTTCCGTGAGATTGAGTTCAGGGGGTTTACCCTTAAAGTTAAACTTGAAACTTTATTTCATACTTGAAACAGTGGCTAAAAGAAAACCAGACTTGTGGACATTTTTAATGTTTTAATGCTTAATGTCTTAATGTTTAATGTTTTAATATTTTAATGTTGGTGTTTTTGTCAGTTGTCATTGTTTTTATTGTTTTTGCTGCTCAGGGACTACAGATGGAAATTAGCATTCTTGCTATAATCTGGCATATTTACACTGCAATGCTGCAGATGTTCATTAATATGCACTGTCCCTATTAAATAAAGAATAAATAAATAAAATATTTTAAGGCTTCCAGAGGCTACAGGCTGGCCATTTTACAGTTGTTTTACTGCCGTGTTTCTGCCATAAGTGCTGTTCGAAAAAAGCATGTACCGGTATTTATGTCAATTAAAATAAAATAAAAAATCCTTTTTTGTACCATCTTTCTGTGTAAATATCTCAAGTTTTTTTTTATTCGTTTGGTGCGGCTTATAGTCAGGTGCGCTCTATAGTCCAAAAAGTACGGCATTTTCACAAATGCTCCACATCACCTCTCATATATATCAGAGATGATTTTTTACTTTTCTTAAAGGTCCCATGGCATGAAATTTTCACTTTCTGAGGTTTTTGAACGTTAATGTGAGCTCCCCTACCCTGTTTACCCCCCCCCCCCCCATGGTTAAAAGTTGTGAAATGCCTAAACTGAGCATTTGCGATCCTTTTCTGTGTTACAAAAAAATCTAGGCTCGGAAGTCCTTTATCTGAGCCTCTGGACCTTTGAACAGCAGTGGTTTGATTTTATTTTCTGTGGAAATGTGTTTATTTTTCAATGGAACGCTTCAAATCTCTTCCCCCGTGCAAAAACACGGAAATGGATCAGCTGAGAGCTGACAGCGGAGAGCGGAGAGTTTGGCCACGCCCCCACCCTCTACTATTGGCCAGCTCTTTTCTCCTCATTTGCATTCAAGCAACAACGCCCAGAATAAAGTGTTTGAGAGAGATATTTATGACTCTTTCTCATCTTATCTCTATTTCTCATGCACTGAGTGTTGATTTTGAAGAAGGATTCATTTACAGTATTAGGGAACCATTAAGGAGCCATATAAAAGCATCAAGAAGTACCATGTCATGGGATCTTTAATAAAGATTGGACTCAGCAGAACCCCCTCAGCCTCTCCATCTTCTCTTCTCTGTCTCTACCTGTCGAGCTCTAAGTGCTGTTATTTCCCTTCACTCATTCGTCTGTGTCTTGTTTTCCTCTCATCTCCTTCACATGGGTTTGAGCGATCAGCAGCTCCTTTCACTGGACTTTTAATGATGTTTGTAATGGAGGAGACTGGGCCAGGAGCTCAGGTGTGCTCAGCCAGGTGGAGCTGTATAATGGGATTGCTTTAGAGGAGGAGGAAGGGGGCGAGGGGGAGGAAGAGGCACACATGTGGCTGAAAATGAAGCGTTTATGAATATCAAGGGCCTCATCATACTCGGGTTATTTTAGGGCTGTTGCTCGTGAGAAGTTTGTTACATTTGGTGAAGAGCACAAACAGAAATGACTCGCGAGATGTTTCTTATGACTGATTTTACAGAACTGTGCTTAGGGAGAAGTGACCCCTGTGGAGAGCAGCAGAAGTGAAGAGTCTGGGGAAGTGTTTGAGCACAAAATAGGCTACATCCTAGAAAATATTACGACAGATTATAACAAAGATGCTCATTTCCATGTGTTGTCCCGAGGCAGTGGCACAGAAAAATCTTACAAAACACAAAACAGTTTCACAGTTTCACAGAGACAGAGCACAGAAGAGTAAAAGTCCAAGTGTTCAGAGCTGGTTTTCTTTCACCCACAGTTGAAGGTGCAGTTTAAAGTGCACAGTGATGGACTTTCTCTTATGGTCAGAGGAAGACTGTTTCAGTAATAACTCCCTTTAGCATAGTCTGACCTGATGCGGTGCTACTTCACTGTCTCCTGGAGCTGTGGCCCTGATGCCCTCCCACTCACTGTCTTTGGGTTATGAAGTCCTTCAGCAAACTTGGAATTAAATGTGAACTTTTGAATAGACCACAGTCTGTGTTCTAGTCTGCTTTTAGTCCTGGTTTAGTTCTTGGTTTAGTCCCATAGTCTTGTTTTAGTCCAGTTTTAGGCTACGTTTACACGGCGACGATCAAAACAGAAGACGCAAAAGTGGCGTCTCGTCTTCAATTTTTTATCCGCGTTTAGACGAGCGTTCTCAACAGGAAATGTTTGTTTATACGAAGACGCAAAAGTGGACGCAAAAGCCAGCGAAGGGAGGCGCTGTAAATAACTGGACTGAAAAAACAAAACAAAAAAACAAAACAACAGCGTCAAGTTACATTTCTAACCACGACTGTACCGGAAAAGAGAAAGGTGAAACTTCAAAATAAAATGTTCTAGTTGCGTTTTAAATGAGTTGTTAAAGGAAAAGTAACGTTTTTTTTTTACAATTTGAGCCTTATTTCGGTAATAAAACAAGTTGTTTTACTCACCCATAGCACTTTGGTGTCATATGGAGCACTTCCAGAGATGTTTTAGATTAGCGTTAGCCTAGCGCGACTTCTAGCCATAGCTCGGAGCATATAATATATTCCCCAAGCATGTAATATGCCCCGTGGGGGCTCCAAATAACACAAACTTTAGCACTTTTCAAATCATAGAAGCCAGATGTCTTAGTCTACGATTTCGTTTGAAGCAAAAGTGGCCTGTAATCTGAGATTTAGCCATAGTTTACAGCTTTGCGTTTCATGTTTGGGTCCCGGGAGCTGAGAGCACAGTCCGCACATGCGCACTGGCTTCCTCATCTACTCGAAACTATGGCTAAATCTCGGATTACAGGCCACTTTTGACCACACGAAATCGTAGGATAAGACATCGGGCTTCTATGATTTGAAAAGTGCTAAAGTTTGTGTTATTTGGAGACCGCAAACATGTGCCCCAAGAACTCACATGATGGAGATCGCAAATCTAAAACATCTCTGGAAGTGCTCCATATGACACCAAAGTGCTATGGGTGAGTAAAACAACTTGTTTTATTACCGAAATAAGGCTCAGATTGTAAAAAAACGTTACTTTTCCTTTAAGTTCCGCTCCAAACATTTCAGTGACTTGTATTTTTGTTGACATGTTTTTGAATATTGTACTGAAAATAGTGACATTACAGGAGGATTACAGTGAATTAGAAAATATAAAATCACATCGGGTTTTACATTTGAAGTGCCTCATGCGGAAGTCGCTTGTCTTGGCCGTCTGTGTGGCTGTGAGAGTGTGAGAAAGACTTGTACGAGAAGAAGAGAACAGACCGTAGACGTGTGTGGGTGCGATTTATACAATTGTTGAAATGACTCTTGTATTGCCGCATCTATGTGACGTAAACGCGTACGCGACGTGAGCAGATCTGACCAGTTTTGCGTCTTGGGCAGTTTACACGGAAACACTACAGCGGAGCGTATATAACTTTTCTACTCTGGAGGGTGGTTTCAGATTTTTGCGTTTTTAGGCCCCAAAAACGCCGTCACCGTGTAAACGAAAGGCACTTCCGATAAAATATTTTGTCGTTTTTACCCGTAAGCGTTCTCGTGTAAACAGGCCTATAGTTGCTGGTTTAGTCCTGCTCTAGTCTTGGTTTAAACATTCCCTTCATCCATTTTGGTGAAAGTGCCCCTCACTGTACTTTTCCTGACAGTCTGTCCCTCTCCCACACAAATCTGAAACCTGCTTGTTTTGCTACAGCTAAATAAATGCAGTCAGAGAATTATGTAATTGATTTTGGCTGCCAAAACCCACTCGCTACAACTTGTACCTAACTTGGTTCTGCTGTAGAGCTCATTTGGAGATGATTACAATGTTGGAAGCAATTTAATACTATATGAGGTAATTTAAAGTGTTTTTTGCAATTAACACATTTGGTGCTGAGAGTATAATTAACCGACTGCAGAAAGTGTTGTAGAGCTGCCAGTCCACAGCCCAAAAGAACACAAATACTTTGAATTCACTTCATCACAAAGTCAAACACAGATCATTACAACATAGGGTTAGCAAAACACTCATGTGATAGACACGACTGGTTGGCAAGATTCAGCACGCAGCTATCAAGCATCCAGAGAGAATGATGAGAAATTAGGACTGTTGCCATAGTGATTTTCTCTTGGATCCAGAAAAAAAACACTTCTCCAGAGCGTTACACAGATGTGAGTGTGGCGAATCTCCAGTTCAGATGGGGGTAATTGACAACGGATTCGCCCATTCAGAGACAAACAAGGTCTGTCTGTAACAAAACAAATATGGCTGCTTACGAGGAAAAAATGGAAGGAAAAATATATATCGCAGAGGGCTGAAAAATACGGGGGATTTTCTGGAGAATCAATGAACAATCTGATTTTTTCTATCTTAAAGGAGAATTAACGTTTTTTTACAATCTGAGCTTTATTTTGGTAATAAAACAAGTTGTTTTACTCACCCATAGCACTTTGGTGTCATATGGAGCATTTACGGAGATGTTTTAGTTTAGCGATATCCGTAACGTGAGTTCTCGGGGCATATGTTTGCGGTCTCCAAATAACACAAACTTTAGCACTTTTCAAATCATAGAAGCTCGATGTCTTAGTCTACACTTTCGTTTGAGTCAAAAGTGGCCTGTAATCCGAGATTTATCCATAGTTTCGAGTAGATGAGGAGGACAGTGCGCATGTGCAGAGTCACAGCTGATTTCACTCTCAGCTCTCGGGACCCAAACATGAAACGCAAAGCTGTAAATTATGGCTAAATCTCGGATTACAGGCCACTTTTGACTCAAACTAAAGTGTAGACTAAGACATTCAGCTTCTATGATTTGAAAAGTGCTAAAGTTTGTGTTATTTGGAGACCGCTCGGGGCATATATTATATGCCCCGAGAACTCGCATTACGGATATCACTAATCTAAAACATCTCCGGAAATGCTCCATATGACACCAAAGTGCTATGGGTGAGTAAAACAACTTGTTTTATTACCGAAATAAGGGTCAAATTGTAAATAACGTTAATTCTCCTTTAAAAACGTGAAAGTCGTCCAAAGTTATTCCAGAGCAGAGTGGAGCACTGTTTTGCCATCATGGTAAAACTAACCAGAACTAGCATGCTAATGTGCACTTCCCAATTACTGGACAATAAAACATTCTTTAATTAGATCCAGACAGTACATACTGAACTTATTTTGACCCGAGGAGCTACTTATATAATCTGTCTCTACTGGGGCAAGACACATTTTGCTCAAATACTTGGGCGGAAAAAGTTAAATCCAGGCCCTTTAATCCATGCCCGTTTGCTCAGAGCTCTCAGTGCCATGTTCATGTGCCTGTTCTAATGCTATTCCTCTCCTATGTTTCATTAGCATATAGCCTGGCGTGTATTAGCCTTGACTTTTAATAAGCGTTTGTCTGGGGGCATGTGCAGTGCCCTTTAGCACTGCAGCTGTAATCCCACAATAACAAATTAGCACGGATTTGCCTGAAGCCGACATAACAAAACAACAAAGCCGCGTTAGCCACTTTACTGCAGTGACGGCCGTGTGTGTGGAGTGTGAATATGTGACCCACCAGGGGAAAACCGGTCACATGTCGGGATCCGTGAACACGAGAAAATCGCATTCGAAGCATTTTTTTTCAAAATTTGTGATTTTCATTTTTTTGCAGAATGCTCTAGATGAGATCATAAAGAAGCCACTCCATGTTTCAGATAAAAGCACTGGTTACTTAAACAGGACTAAACCAGGACTAAACCAGGACTAAAACAGGACTAAACCAGGACTAAAAAAAGACTAAACCAGGACTAAAACAGGACTAAACCAGTACTAAACCAGGACTAAAACAGGACTAAACCAGGACTAAAAAAGGACTAAACCACGACTAAAACAGGACTAAAACAGGACTAAACCAGGACTAAAACAGGACTAAAACAGGACTAAACCAGGACTAAAACAGGACTAAACCAGGACTAAACCAGGACTAAACCAGGACTAAAAAAGGACTAAACCACGACTAAAACAGGACTAAAACAGGACTAAACCAGGACTAAACCAGGACTAAAACAGGACTAAACCAGGACTAAAACAGGACTAAACCAGGACTAAACCAGGACTAAAACAGGACTAAACCAGGACTAAAACAGGACTAAACCAGGACTAAAAAAGGACTAAACCACGACTAAAACAGGACTAAAACAGGATTACACCAGGACTAAACCAGGACTAAAACAGGACTAAACCAGGACTAAAACAGGACTAAACCAGGACTAAACCAGGACTAAAACAGGACTAAACCATGACTAAACCAGGACTAAAACAGGACTAAAACAGGACTAAACCAGGACTAAAAAAGGCCTAAACCAGGACTAAACCAGGACTAAACCAGGACTAAAAAATGACTAAACCACGACTAAAACAGGACTAAAACAGGACTAAACCAGGACTAAAAAATGACTAAACCACGACTAAAACAGGACTAAACCACGACTAAACCATGACTAAAACAGGACTAAACCAGGACTAAACCAGGACTACCTGCCTTGTAGTCCTGGTTGTGGCCATACCTGCCTGTCAAAGCCTGATCCCGTCAGATCTCAGAAGCTAAGCAAGGCAGGGCCTGGTTAGTACTTGGATGGGAGACCACTGGGAATTCCAGGTGCCACAGTGGGGCGCCAGTTGCAAAAAGCTGTCGCTGTGTCCTTAGGCAAGACACTTCACCCACATTGCCTAGTATGAAAGTGGAGTGTGCGTGAGTGATGGAGGTGGTCGGAGGGGCCGATGGCGCAGATTGGCAGCCTCGCTTCCGTCAGTCTGCCCCAGGGCAGCTGTGGCTACAGAAGGTAGCTTACCACCACCAAGTGTGGAGAGAATGAACGGTGAACTATGGAGCGCTTTGGGATGACAAGGCATGTCATGAAAGGCGCTATATAAATGCAATGGAAAAAAAAATAAAAATAAATAAATAAATAAACCAGGACTAAACCAGGTCTAAAGCAGGACTAAAACAGGACTAAACCAGGACTAAAACAGGACTAAAACGGGACTAAAACAGGACTAAAAAAGGCCTAAACCAGGACTAAACCAGGACTAAACCAGGACTAAAACAGGACTAAAACGGGACTAAACCAGGACTAAAAAAAGGCCTAAACCAGGACTAAAACAGGACTAAACCAGGACTAAACCAGGACTAAAACAGGACTAAACCAAGACTAAACCAGGACTAAACCAGGACTAAACCAGGACTAAAACAGGACTAAACCAGGACTAAACCAGGACTAAACCAGGACTAAACCAGGACTAAACAGGACTAAACCTGGACTAAACCAGGACTAAACCAGGACTAAACCAGGACTAAACCAGGACTAAACCAGGACTAAAGCAGGACTAAAACAGGACTAAACCAGGACTAAACCAGGACTAAACCAGGACTAAACCAGGACTAAACCAGGACTAAACCAGGACTAAACCAGGACTAAAACAGGACTAAACCAGGACTAAACCAGGACTAAAACAGGACTAAACCAGGACTAAAACAGGACTAAACCAGGACTAAACCAGGACTAAAACAGGACTAAACCAAGACTAAACCAGGACTAAACCAGGACTAAACCAGGACTAAAACAGGACTAAACCAGGACTAAACCAGGACTAAAACAGGACTAAACCAGGACTAAACCAGGACTAAACCAGGACTAAACCAAGACTAAAACAGGACTAAACCAGGACTAAACTAGGACTAAACCAGGACTAAACCAGGACTAAACCAGGACTAAACCAGGACTAAACCAGGACTAAACCAGGACTAAAACAGGACTAAACCAGGACTAAAAAAGGCCTAAACCAGGACTAAACCAGGACTAAAACAGGACTAAAACAGGACTAAACCAAGACTAAAAAAAGACTAAAACAGGACTAAAACAGGACTAAACCAGGACTAAACCAAGACTAAAACAGGACCATCCTTAACGTGGCTTTTCTCAGCTTGTCGTTTTCACAATGTGCTGCTTTCAAATGGCCACAAATTCTTCAAATGTTCTCAGATTTCCATGTGTGAGGCGTCGTTGGAAAGCTTAGAATCTACACTTTCAGAATCTGTGAATAACTCAAAACGCCTCTGGGACGACTTGCGACTGTTTTTTTCCATGGCCGGTCACATATACTTTAGAGAGGTGAGGTCGGGAGGGCATCTGGTACAGTGGTATAAGAATAACAGTTTAAATTGTAAAAACGATAACTGGTCTCATGCTGCATTCAGGTGCTTTGCAGAAGGTGCTTTCAGTTGTGAAATGGAAATGATGAGTGCGTTCAAGTGCTTTTGTGGTCACAGTGAAATGAAATGTGAATTCACATGAGACCGTCACCTACAGAAACATGACTTTGGATCATATTAGACTAAGTGGAAATACATGACACAGAGCTGATTTAACTTAATATATGCACCAAAATAAGCAAACAGCTAACAGCGTGCCCAGATACTTAAGTTCAAGCACTGAAGTTGCTATAGTAACCATGGAATTTAAAGTGCTTCACT
Organism: Paratrypauchen microcephalus; assembly: GCA_036785185.1. Taxonomy (NCBI): domain Eukaryota; kingdom Metazoa; phylum Chordata; class Actinopteri; order Gobiiformes; family Gobiidae; genus Paratrypauchen; species Paratrypauchen microcephalus. The sequence goes on along the minus strand of JAVJIX010000079.1, from coordinate 2,699,909 downwards.
GATTAATACTTCCTCTGTGTTTGTGGACATTCTGTATTTAAACTGTTAATACATCTTGGCATCAATGCTGGAATCAAAATGTCTGTGTGGTGGCACAGCTGTTAGGACCCTCACAGCAAGAAGGTCCTGGGTTCAACTCCCGGTAGCCTGGAGCTTTTCTCTGTGGACTTTGCATATTCTCCCTGTGCCTGTGTGGTTTCCTCTACTCGTAAAAACATGTACAAGCTCCTCAGCTCCTCTGGAGAAAAGACTCCACATCTCACCACGACTTTCCTGGTTAAATAAAGAATTTTTAAAAAAATATTCCCAGTTCTCCAGTGAAAACATGAGAGGACTTTTATTTTTCAACTCAAAATTCCCATAGCAAGCAAAGGCAACTTTTTTTTAAAGAAATTGATATTTTAATTAGAGTGAAATCTAAATTTATAAAGATTGTTTTTATGGGTCAAAATCTATAATTAAAAACTGAATTATAGAACATTATTTTCTATATTCCAGTCTTCTGTCATACAGTGACATGCAGTCAAAGGAGGCATCACAGAGAAAAAAAAGTAAAATGAAAAAATAAATGGTTATATTTATCCAATAGTTTGTACTATAAAGTTATTTTCTATTTAAATTCGCAATTTAATTCATTTTGTATTCAAAATCGTTGAATTTTCACTTTTATCATTCAAATAGTGAGAAGAGACGTGTGGAGAGGCACCAGCCGTTCGTGCCTCACATGGACTGACTGTGCTGTAGCTCAGCAGTGACAGATTCTGCGCTAAAGCGGCGGTGAAAAAGCGCCGGGTTAAAGCGGCTGTGAAAAGGCGCCGGGTTAAAGGGGCGGTGAAAAGGCGCTGGGTGAGGGACGTAGTTACCTGGCCTCATGGTAGAAGCACTCATGAGTCCAGGGATTCTTCTTGTAACTTCTGGGGCAGATTAGAATAAGTGACACAAGCTACAATTTAGAGTTTGCAAGTGAAGTTTAGCAATCTGCTCACTTTTTTCTTCTTGTCTGGCCCGACTTTTTAAATAGAGGAAGATTTCATATTAAAGCTCAAGCAGTTTTCTAAACTGGACTTTCAGTTGAAGCAGGAGGTTATAATTAAAGGAAGACCAACGCCGGAGCTAAAGGGTTTGCTCCAGACTACGGGACGAAAGACTGGCTCTTTTCAAACAGCATGATACACACAAAAAGGCTGGCTGTGTGGATGTCTTTTTCTCAACCTGCTGGACTCAGATGGATATTGTGACCTGAAAACGTTGCAAAGAAGCCTCGTTAAACATGAGGGGTCCACCACTCACATTCAGAGCCAGAGCGAGCTAAAAATGCTATTAAATGCTAATTAAAATGCTATTTTAATTTATGACACTACTTGGTGCACTCTGGAAAACGCACTGAATAATAATAATAATTAATTTTCAGCTTCACATCAAAATTATTACGAGCTCCAGTCACTTACAGGGAGAGAAACTGGCCGGGAGCAAATTTACTTGCCGACACCTGGTTTACATATGTGTAAATCTGATTGTGATGATGTCAGCGCCTCACCAGCCATGACCCTCACCGCACCTCACTGTCTGTCAGTAATGGCCTCAAGTTTGGGAATTTGTTCGTGCGAGTAAATCCGCTCTTTGTGCTCTGTACGCTCCAGAAGGATCAGCTGTGGCTGTGCGGTGCCCTCTGCGTCTGTTGTTTTCATTTTGAAAAATGGCGGACTTGGATTACATCCAGCGGGTTATGGTGCTTTATTTATTGTGGAGGAGACGTGAACCAAGGCGTGCTCGGCACCGTTTTTGGGTTCGCCCAATCCTCCAGTGGCGCTCCGAGTTTAGAGAGTTCCACCATCTCCTCCAAGAGCTGCGCCTGGATGATGGTCATTTTCAGCGGTACTTTGGTTGCCTGGTTTACACCTGACCATATCACAAGTGAGATATGGTCTGGGAGCCACCTTCGAAATATCTCATACCAGAGGTGTGGTTTACGATCGCCAACGGCCGTTTATTGGGCGTTACGAATGTCTATCATTTGGCGTATACGTAGCCCATAGCCAATCATGTCAGTTGTCAGTTCAAACTACAAGCTTCCGTTTGTCACGTAGTACACGTCACAGTCTTGCCACCCCTCCCCGCTCTCTGATTGGCTCCCAGAATCGGGCGAGCTCGCTTGCCATAGTTGCCAGGCTGTCTTTCAGATCGGAACGAACGAAAGCAGCCTGGGATTTCCCAGGTTAGTACTTTGGCCTGTTCCAGGGAGATCTACCAGAGCAACACTGTCACTGCATCTGGACGTTTGATCACCTGCTGCTTTATTCAACTGATCAACCCAATACATAAACACCACCTAAATGTCTATTACAACAGTATGACACTGGAACGGCTTTATATGTGTACTTTACTAACTCCTCTTGATTTTTATAAAAAATATAAAAGATCCTTGAGATGTTATATTTTCTGTACGCTGTCCTGTTTTGCTGTCTATAAATAGACTTCTGGGTAACTGAAGGTGTGGAGGAGATGAGCTCTGGTTGGCTTAAGTTAATCATATGAACTCCACTTGTCAACTATGATGAAACATTAACAGTTAGAAATGGTTTATACATAACCTGTACCAAATATGATATGATATTAATGATGTACATACAAAGAATGCACATTTTTTTATGTACAAAATACATAATGTACAATTAAACATATTGACATGTTAACGTATCACAGAGAGCAGAATACAAAAGGATGTTTCTTGGAGATTAAAGGAGAGGGGGAAAGAGTCTGGTGTAGGTCCTGCTCTGTTGAGATTACATCACTATCAGAACATGGCCCCTGACTGGTTGACACAACGTGAATAGACGCAGAAAGTTCAACATTTTCAACTTCGCCACTTTATTCATGTGCGCCTCCCATTTCACCCATTTGAGCGTCGACACCAGATCCACACAGTCACTTTCAGTGGGAACCGACTTTAAAGATGTGATTTGGAACAGACTTTGGAGGAAGAAATGGGAATATGTTTTGTGTAAATGTGTAAGTGATAGTAAGTCTGTCTTGTTTACGTTCAAGAAATGAATGCTTAGTTTTTAATAAGACAAAAACACAATTGCTTCAGTTCCTGTCCTGTCCCCAGCCCTGGTACATACGTCCATCTGAAGCCTCTGTCGTCCCTCACATTGTCTGTCTATCGCACAGAGCAGCCCCTGGCCCTGGTGAGAATGTGACAGAAATATCCAGCCATCCGTTGAGGGCACCGGGTTTTTAGACTGTGCCTTTGTGGATCACAAAGCAGGTGGAGGACGCAGATGTGCTTCACTGACTTCAACCAAATGGACTTTTGTGCTTTGTCCCACCACAGGCTTGTTACGTTGTTAAAGAGGGGCTTTTAGACTTCTGTGGGCTCTAAACTGCTCACACATAACATATTAAGTAGGGATCCACCGATAATATACTGGTATCGCATATCGGTGCTGGTATTGATAGTTTTCATGGATTGGATTTTGGTTCATTTTTGACATATTGTGGAACATTCTAGGCAAAGCAAGTATCTCTGCCTGACAAAAGTATTATGTCTAGTCCTGGTCCATGGTCCTGGTTTAGACCTGAGTTAGACCTACACTGCGGTGAGTCCCTATTTTTGCAATAATATCCCTTTACACATGAAGAAATTTGCTTTAATATGTGACCGGCCATGGAAAAAACAGTCACAAGTCGTCCCGGAGGTGTTTTGAGTTATTCACAGATTCTGAAAGTGTAGATTCTAATCTTTCCAACGACGCCTTACACATGGAAATCTGAGAACATTTGAAGAATTTGTGACCATTTGAAAGCAGCACATTGTGAAAACGACGAGCTAAGAAAAGCCACGATAAAGATGGTCCTGTTTTAGTCTTGGTTTAGTCCTGGTTTAGTCCTGTTTTAGTCCTGTTTTAGTTGTGGTTTAATCCTTTTTTAGTCCTGGTTTAGTCCTGTTTTAGTCCTGTTTTAGTCCTGTTTTAGTCCAGTTTTAGTCATTTTTTAGTACTGGTTTAGTCCTGTTTTAGTCCTGTTTTAGTCCTTTTTTAGTCCTGTTTTAGTCCTGGTTTAGTCCTGTTTTAGTCCTGTTTTAGTTGTGGTTTAATCCTTTTTTAGTCCTGGTTTAGTCCTGTTTTAGTCCTGTTTTAGTCCTGTTTTAGTCCTGTTTTAGTCCTGTTTTAGTCCTGTTTTAGTCCTGGTTTAGTCCTGTTTTAGTCCTGTTTTAGTCCTGGTTTAGTCCTGTTTTAGTCCTGTTTTAGTTGTGGTTTAATCCTTTTTTAGTCCTGGTTTAGTCCCGGTTTAGTCCTGGTTTAGTCCTGGTTTAGTCCTGGTTTAGTCCTGGTTTAGTCCTGGTTTAATCCTTTTTTAGTCCTGGTTTAGTCCTGTTTTAGTCCTGGTTTAGTCCTGTTTTAGTCCTGGTTTAGTCCTGTTTTAGTCCTGGTTTAGTCCTGTTTTAGTCCTGTTTTAGTCCTGTTTTAGTTGTGGTTTAATCCTTTTTTAGTCCTGTTTTAGTCCTGGTTTAGTCCTGTTTTAGTCCTGTTTTAGTCCTGTTTTAGTCCTTTTTTAGTCCTGTTTTAGTCCTGGTTTAGTCCTGTTTTAGTCCTGTTTTAGTTGTGGTTTAATCCTTTTTTAGTCCTGGTTTAGTCCTGTTTTAGTCCTGTTTTAGTCCTGTTTTAGTTGTGGTTTAGTCCTTTTTTAGTCCTGGTTTAGTCCTGTTTTAGTCCTGGTTTAGTCCTGGTTTAGTCCTGGTTTAGTCCTGTTTTAGTCCTGGTTTAGTCCTGTTTTAGTCCTGTTTTAGTCCTGTTTTAGTCCTGTTTTAGTCCTGTTTTAGTTGTGGTTTAATCCTTTTTTTAGTCCTGGTTTAGTCCTGTTTTAGTCCTGGTTTAGTCCTGGTTTAGTCCTGGTTTAGTCCTGTTTTAGTCCTGTTTTAGTCCTGTTTTAGTCCTGTTTTAGTCCTGTTTTAGTCCTGGTTTAGTCCTGGTTTAGTCCTGTTTTAGTCCTGTTTTAGTCCTGTTTTAGTCCTGTTTTAGTCCTGGTTTAGTCCTGTTTTAGTCCTGGTTTAGTCCTGGTTTAGTCCTGGTTTAGTCCTGGTTTAGTCCTGGTTTAGTCCTGGTTTAGTCCTGGTTTAATCCTGTTTAAGTAACCAGTGCTTTTATCTGAAACATGGAGTGGCTTCTTCATGATCTCAGCACATTCAGCAAAAAAAGAAAATCACAAATTTTGAAAAAAATGCTTCGAATGCGATTTTCTCGTGTTCACGAATCTCGACATGTGACCGGTTTTCCCGTGGTGGGTCACATATATCAATAAATTGATGTGTTGTTATTACCAATACGTCTTGTTATCATTATTTATGAAAGTTCAGAAATACACAATTGTCTTTATATTTTTGTCAGGCAGTGTAAATGTTCTATGCCATAAAATCCAGATTAATATTAAGAATTCAAGTGGTTTTGTTTTAATGAAACACAGATCGTGACTTTTTACAGTGCGTTCTTATGAGGATGTCCGTGCACCATTTCTTGCTCATGTCGGACATCACACAAGCGTCATTAAACACATTTGCAGAATGTAATATCTCCACTAATGACACACGCTGGCTAATCCCGACTACATTTCCCATAATTCCCTCTTTGCCGCCTTAATTAACCGTAGCCATGGCGCTCTCGGGACTGGGAGCCTTCTCTTTGACCTAGTACGTGTGGAAGAATTTCCTGGTGCTTTTCAGGCTTGGAAGAAAAGAGGAGGGGAGGAGGTGGTGATGAGAGGAGGTGTAAATGGGAGCATGAAGAGGAGATGAGGAGAAGGAAGGAGAGGGGAGGAAGGAGAGGAGGTGGAAAAGGTGCCTGAGCTCGCCGTACTGCCCGAAGGCCGAAGAATCGCTGCATGTGGTCCTCTTTTATCTCATTCTCTGAGTAGGAAAGTCTCCCCCCGAGACCTCTCTGTCTCTGTTCATCCTCTATCTTACACCTCTCCATCTCCTTTCTTTTTCTCTCTTTTTTCTCCTCTCAGTCCCTCACTCACTACTCCAGAAATCATGTTTTTTTTTTTTACTTGACCAAGATAGATAAGTTTAATACTTTACTGCGTTTAGTCCTGTTTTAGTCCTGTTTTAGTCATGGTTTAGTCCTGTTTTAGTCGTGGTTTAGTCCTGTTTTAGTCCTGGTTTAGTCCTGGTTTAGTCCTGGTTTAGTCCTGTTTTAGTTCTGTTTTAGTCCTGTTTTAGTCCTGGTTTAGTCATGGTTTAGTCCTGTTTTAGTCGTGGTTTAGTCCTGTTTTAGTCCTGTTTTAGTCCTGGTTTAGTTCTGTTTTAGTTCTGTTTTAGTCCTGTTTTAGTCCTGTTTTAGTCCTGGTTTAGTCCTGTTTTAGTCGTGGTTTAGTCATGGCTTAGTCCTGTTTTAGTTCTGGTTTAGTCCTGTTTTAGTCCTGGTTTAGTCCTGGTTTAGTCCTGTTTTAGTCCTGTTTTAGTCCTGGTTTAGTCCTGTTTTAGTCCTGTTTTAGTCGTGGTTTAGTAATGGTTTAGTCCTGTTTTAGTTGTGGCTTAGTAATGGTTTAGTCCTGTTTTAGTCGTGGCTTAGTAATGGTTTAGTCCTGTTTTATTCGTTGTTTAGTCCTCGTTTAGTCCTGTTTTAGTCATGGTTTAGTTCTGGCTTAGTCCTGGTTTAGTCCTGTTTTAGTCCTGGTTTAGTCCTGGTTTAGTCCTGTTTTAGTCCTGGTTTAGCCTTTTTTTTAGTCCTGGTTTAGTCCTGGCTTATCCTGTTTTAGTCCTGGTTTAGTCCTGTTTTAGTCCTGGCTTATCCTGTTTTAGTCCTGGTTTAGTCCTGTTTTAGTCCTGGTTTAGTCCTGGCTTATCCTGTTTTAGTCCTGGTTTAGTCCTGTTTTAGTCCTGGTTTAGTTCTGGTTTAGTCCTGTTTTAGTCCTGGTTTTGTCCTGGTTTAGTCCTGTTTTAGTCCTGGTTTAGCCTTTTTTTTAGTCCTGGTTTAGTCCTGGCTTATCCTGTTTTAGTCCTGGTTTAGTCCTGGTTTAGTCCTGTTTTAGTCCTGGCTTATCCTGTTTTAGTCCTGGTTTAGTCCTGTTTTAGTCCTGGTTTAGTTCTGGTTTAGTCCTGTTTTAGTCCTGGTTTTGTCCTGGTTTAGTCCTGTTTTAGTCCTGGTTTAGTCCTGTTTTATTCATGGTTTAGTCCTGGTTTAGTCCTGTTTTTTAATACTTTACTGCGGAACATTCCAGGCAAAACAATAACATCTGTAGAGCAGATGGAGAGATAAGGAGATAGAGGCTGACAGACTGACACGTTCTGCACATTTACCAATCAGGAACGATTCTCTGAAGGTGATGAGGAAAACACAGAACTTCATGATGATTATTTGAATCGATCAAATCCAGTTGAGAGAAATCTTCTTCCCTGTCCCCAAATGCACAAAGCTCTTTACTCTCCATGTTTTTCACAAACTAAATAGTCCGTCTGTCTGCGTCTCCATGTTCGGAGACTTAGGACTTAGGAAGTAGGAGATAAGGAGATAGGATGTAAAGGGGATGTAAATGAGGTTTGAAGTGTTGGATGAGAGCGTCGTGAGGAGGAGAGATGTAAACAAAACCTGATGGGAGTAACAGAAAAGCTAACACAGGGGTTTGGGTCATGTGACACTAATGATTAGAATCTCCTCGTGTTCATGTTTCTAGTGCTTATTTGCGTTGTACAAGTGATACTTTGGACGTATCACGCTGGAGGGGTTCTGGAGAAATGTTCAGCAGTTGAATCAGTACACACATACTGCCAAATACTCAAGAAAAAAATACAAAATAGATTTAAACAACATGTTTTCAGGAGCCTGTGATCAATAAGAGCGTTCATGGTCCTTGTGTTTAATTTTCAACAAAAAGGACAGAGTGTCTGTAATATTATTTTGCAGGGACTTAACAGCCCAAATCAGCTCACTTGTTGTTCGAGCTAAGTTAGTTCTTTATCCTCCTGAGACCCGCCCATTCATTTGTGTCCTTTATAGTGGACATCGTTTAAGTTTTGAGATAGACTCTAGTTTGTGGCTGCACTATGATTAAAATAAATAAATTAAAATAATAATAATAATAATAATAATAATAATAATAATAATAATAATAATAATAATAATAATAATAATTTAGATACTTTTTTGAATGTCCCATGGCATGAAATGTTTACTTTCTGAGGTTTTTGAACGTTAATGTGAGCTCCCCTACCCTGTTTAGGGCCCCCCCATGGCTAAAAGTTGCAAAATGTCTAAACTGAGCATTTGCGATCCTTTTCTGCGTTTGAAAAAAACAACAGTCAAACGGGCGATTCTGAACAAGGCAACTATGTTACGTCACATCAAAAAAATAAATGCAAATGCAGTTTCACCCCCGTCTGGATGTCTACCCACCGTCTCTGTAAATCACGCCCAGAGAGTTTGGACCACGAAGGAGCTATGCAATGCGAAATGCGTTTTTTTATTTGCCTGGAGGCACATGCGAGTGTTTCTAGGCTCGGAAGTCCTTTATCTGAGCCTGTGGACCTCTGAAACAGCAGTGGTTTAATTTTATTTTCTGTGAAAATGTGTTTTTTTCATTGAAATGCCTCTCTTTTCTTCCTCCGTGCATAAAACGCGGAAGTGGGGCCAGTGCACAGCGCACCGCTAAAAAACAAGGAACCAGCGGTGCATTTGGGCCCCCCCCACCCCACCCGCTCCTCTAACCTATCTCTGTCCTTCTCATTTGCATTCAAGCAACAACGCCCAGAATGAGTTGTTCAGAAAGAGATGTTTTGACTCTGACTGTGTACATGGGGCTTTCTCATGCACTGAGTGTTGATTTTGAAGAAGGATTAATTTACAGTATTAGGGAACCATTAAGGAGCCATATAAAAGCATCAAGAAGTACCATGTCATGGGACCTTTAAAAATTTTTATTTAACCTTTATTTAATCAGGAAAGTCCCATTGAGATTAATAATCTCTTTTTCAAGGGAGTCCTGGCCAAGACAGCGGCACAGATCAATACAATTACAAAACCATTTCAAAAACAATTTAAGCAATTACAAGCAATAAAATGATTCAAAATTAAAAACATTTACAAACCATAGATTTCAATTCCAAACCTTTGAGCCAGATTTTAAACCGTCCTATAGAGACCAGTTCCTTCCAGTTCTTCTTCGGGTTCCAGGAGGATATGGGCAGATTCTATTAAAATAAAAATAAGATCAAGTCTAATTTGAGCAACACAGCTTCAGACAGAGCAGTGCCTCCGTTTAGCTTCATCTCTCCAGGGAAGTTTGATGACATCAGCTGCAGGTTTTATTGCTCAGAAATACCTTATGTCACTTAAAGATCCCATGACATGGTACTTCTTGATGCTTTTATATGGCTCCTTAATGGTTCCCTAATACTGCAAATGAATCCTTCTTCAAAATCAACACTCAGTGCATGAGAAACAGAGATAAGATGAGAAAGAGTAATTTTTCTCACTCTGAACACTCTATAATGGGCGTTGTTGCTTGAATGCAAATGAGGAGAAAAGAGCTGGCCAATAGTACAGGGTGGGGGCGTGGCCAAACGCTCCGCTCTCCGCTGTAGCTCACAGCTGATCCATTTCCTTGTTTTTGCACGGGGGGAGAGATTTGAAGCGTTCCATTGAAAGATAAACACATTTCCATAGAAAATAAAATGAAACCACTGCTGTTCAAAGGTCCAGAGTCTCAGATAAAGGACTTCCGAGCCTAGAAACACTCGGACGTGCCTCCAGGCAAATAAAAAAACACATTTCGCATTGCCTAGCGCATTCACCGTCCAAAGTCTCTGGGCGTGATTTACAGAGACGCTGAGTACAGACAGACGGGGGTGGAACTGCATTTGCATTTCTTTTTTCGATCTGACGTCAATAAGGTGCCTTGTTCAAAATCGCCCGTTTGAGCTCCGATTTTTTGTAACGCAGAAAAGGATCGCAAATGCTCAGTTTAGACATTTCACAACTTTTAACCATGGGGGGGGCGGCTAAACAGGGTAGGGGAGCTCACATTAACGTTCAAAAACCTCAGAAAGTGAAAATTTCATGCCATGGGACCTTTAAGGTGAGGATCAACATCTACAACTATTCTAAAAGTCTCAGTGTCTCACCACTAACCGGGCAGTCGCTGGTTCAGTCCCCATTACCATACTGTTGTATCCTTGAGCAAGACACTTCTCCTGACTTTTGTGATAGTGAATGAGAAGTGTGTGCTTGACAGACGTTTTTCATGCATGGTTTCGATTAGTGTCGTGAAGTGGTGTCAATTTTTTTTTTTCATTTTTATTCTTTTTAGAGAAACAGTGCTGGTTCTATTTCACTGTAATATTTTTAGACTACGCCTGTGTTTTCCCTCTAATTTGCTTGTCTCTCGTGTTGTCCATTTTAAATTAATTGCTTTATGCTACAGTGAGTTAATAATTACATGAAAAATATCTCATTTTTCACTTTGGAGTTCAGCGTCTGCAAAACTTCAAACCTCACAATAATGGAGCGCTGTGTGGTAACAGTCCTTCAGCCTGAGCTGCTCTTTGTTGCCGTTGACAGTTTTCCAGTAAATACTTTCGTCAAACGTGTGGTGCTTTTTGACTCACAGGTTCTGATCCTCGTCCTCCGTCGCAGTGTTGAGGTTTGGACCTTCAAAGTGCTGCAGCGACACTGTCACAAAAACAGGGAACAGCTTTTATTTTCCAACCAGACACGAGATTCACAAGCTTAGCGGCTCCTGAGGTGAACATAAGTCTGCTGTGTGCTGTCTGTATCTAATCAGAAAGTGTTTTTTGGGAGATAATCAAGAAGTGTGCGTTAGCATGGATGCGCTTTCAGCTCCATCGACTTTGGTTCCAATTCACTTTCTATTGAATAACTGTGGACCCTCTGTAACTGAGGCTGTTAAACTCATCGTTTGGCCTTAAAATGCTCGTAATAATCCACTCTACATGGTGCTGGTGTTTTTTATTTTGCTATTTTGTCTGTACCAATCCAATCCAATTTTATTTCTACAGCACATTTTATAAACAGAGACATTTTCCAAAGTGCTGCACATAAAATCAATAAAACTTTACTTATAAAAACTTATAAAAAACATTACTACTTATAAAAAACATTACTAAAATAGCAATAAATAAAGTGATAATAATAAAATAACTAAAAACAAAAGCAATTATAAAAAAACACAGAGGACCACACAACTCACGCGGTGTTAAAAGCCAGAGAATAAAAGTGGGTCTTAAAGGGATATGCCACCCCCAGGTCAAACTTGGGCATCTCCCCACAGTCCAGAGACTAAAATAAGTGGTGGAAATTCATATCAATTCATATCATATCGCAGTGCAAATAAATGTGCAAATCAACACGGAGAGCTTAACTTGGTCATTTTGGGTGGGAACTATTTTTCAGTGCGGAAAAAGAAAGCCGAAGCACACACCACGCTGCGCAACAGGGGAACTCCCTTCCTGGTGCGTAACTGGGATTCCCCTGTCAGCGTGGTGTGTGCTTCGTCTGTCTTTTTCCGCACTGAAAAATAGTTCCCACCCAAAATGACCAAGTCAAGCTCTCCGTGTTGATTTGCACATTTATTTGCACTCGATATGAATGCGCACTACACAGAAAGTAATTGGGAAACGCATCGAGCAAATTAATTCCTTTTGGCCGAAATCTTTCTCTGGCGCCGTTAGACTCCAGTCTAACGCGGAGTAGCAGCAGATACCGCGGCGGTCAGTGCTGACAGACTCGGACAATGGCTGGGTGAGCAGGAAAACGCTTTCCACCACTTATTTTAGTCTCTGGACTGTGGGGAGATGCCCAAATTTGACCTGGGGGTGGCATATCCCTTTAAGATGAGATTTAAAACTCTCCAGTGTGGGGGCTGTTTTGACATGAGGGGGCAGAGCGTTCCATAACTTAGGGCCAACCACAGAGAAAGTCCTGGGCCCCCGAGTTTTAAGTCTAGTCTTAGGGCCCACGAGCTGGAGCTGGCCTTCAGAGATGTATTTTGGGGCCAGTCCATTCAAAGTTTTAAAAACAAACAATAAAATCTTAAAATCAATCCTAAAACGAACAGGAAGCCAATGCAAAGATGTGCTCATATTTCTTCCGTCCTGTTAAAAGGCGCGCAGCAGCATTCTGGACTAACTACAGTCGATAAAGTGCGTTTTGATTCATTCCGGAATAAATCAGAATCAGAAAGATTTTTATTGCCATTGTCAGGTGAACAGAGTTCACAAAACTAGGAATTTGTCTCGGTGATAAGGTGCAAACATAAAACACTAAATAATAATAATAATAACTAAAACATAGCTATAATATAGTAAAAAAAAAAAACAATAAGCAATAAAGTGCGTTGCAGTAGTCCAGACGAGAAGAAATAAAAGCATGCATGACGCGCTCAAAATCTAAAAAGGATAAAAAAGATTTACTGTACGTTGAAATATGAGGTCTCGAGGTCTCTCCTGCTAGCGTTAGCAACTGATTGACAGCATTACTAAGCTCCCAGCTAAAACAGGGATGTGGGTGTATTACCTTCAACAGCCCCACTCTAGATGGGCTTTTTGGTTGCTATGATACACATGTTCGGAGTTCCAAACATGGAAATCGGATCAAAATTCACCCTTATAACTGCTGTCCTCGAAGAGCTTCATTTGACTGGAGCCGTCACACTCCCTTAGTCCACTTTTTAATAAAGCCTTTGCCAAAACACAAACGGTTGTGATCAGGCATGGGTTTAATTTGAAAACCAGATTTCTCCACAACAGAGAATTGTAATTTCATTTTAATGACTCAAGATTGTCTCAGAGCTGCTTCATGTGGACGCATCAGCACAGCCCATTAGTCTGCCGCTAATTCACTTTACGTATTTTCCTGGTGTCATGATGGCACTGAAAAGAACATGCTGAAATAACAATAAAAGAATCTATCTACATATGTTCAAAATGCTCGTTGCCCTCTTTCTTACACTCGGAACTGTCTTCTTAACAAAAGCCCTGTACCCACTTTTACCCATTTGATATATTTTATAAACGACTGTTGAGAATAAGTCGGGTGTGTTCTGTCTGCATCTAATTATAGAGGGTTTAATTGTGCAATAATCAGGAAGTGCGCTGCTATCATGCTGATTGTTGATAACTTTAACACCAAGTCCCTGAAAGTTATAAACAGTGCTTATAAACTCATCACAGTGAATAATTATGATTATAGGATGCACTGGACCACTGCAATGTTTAGAATGAACCGTATTTTCCGGAGTATAAGTCGCATCCGCCATAAAATGCACAATAAAGAAGGGAAAAACAAATATAAGTCGCACCCCCGGAAATGTATTTGATAAAATCCAACACCAAGAGCAGACATATCATCTTGAAAGGCAATTTAAAATAAAAATAGAATAGATAACAACAGGCTGAATAAGTGTACGGTATGCTAACGTTACATGACGCATAAACAACAAACTGAGAACGTGCCTGGTATGTTAACGTAACATATTAAGAGTTATTCAGATAAATATAGCATAAAGAACATGCTAACAAGTTTACCAAACCAATGAAATCTTCAATCCACAGGCCTAGAGCGCCCTCTTGCGGTTTAGTGTGAAAATAACATGTGAAATGATATAATAATGTGTTAATAATTTCACACATAAGTCGCTCCAGAGTATAAGTCGCACCCCCGGCCAAACTATGAAAAAAAACGAAAATACGGTAGCACATTTTGATGGACACTGCACGTTTTGGACATCTGTAAATGGGTATTTGTTTATTCTTTTGCACTGCTTTTAGATTTTGTCTTTTTCATTTTTGTACTGTCTTTATATTGTATTTTGTACAAAGAGAAACAAGATTTTGATTCACTGTATGTTGAACACCGATGGCAGAATTGACAGTAAATCTGACTTTGAACTTGATCTTTGAGCATATTTAACAGCATGTTTGTTTAACTATTTAGCGTTGTGTTGATTGGATGTTTGTTAGCTTTTAATTATAATCCCTAAGCATTTAGTTTTAGCTTAACACCCACAATAGTAACATAATACCAATGCACAGTATGTTTACTCAAATCATTTCAAAGTTAATAACTGTAAATAAAACATCAGTGAAATCTTTGAATACCTTTTTTCCTGAGCAAACGCAGACTCTGAGCTGGAGCACAAGCAGCAACCCGCCCATAGGAGGCAGCCTAACAGTAAAGCACTTGGGAGGATGCAAGGGGCTAAAAATAGCTGCGCAGACTTCCGGTTATGGCGCCCATGGGATAAGTCGTGTTTTATACCACTCCGCAAATAGTGCTTTATTTGCAAAAAATGTCACTTCTTAGCTGCAAAGTGCAACAACTCTATAAACCCGAACCGACAAAATGCCTCCAAAAGCAACCAAAACTGTACAGGAGACCAACGAAAAGGCAAAACAACCAAAACTAACGGACTATACGCTCCGAGATACACCAAAAACTAATGTCAATGCCAATGCTAGCTGTAGCATCATCGCTCCGCAGAAGAGGGCGGCCGCAGACATGGAGGAGCTCCTGGGCAGTAAAGTGGACGTAATACTAGCTATTGTCACCAGCATAAAAGCTAACCTGGACAAAATCCGCGAAGAGATATAAGACTGATGGTGTGAACCGGGTTACACAAATGGAAACTCGCATCTCTAACGCCGAGGAAGAAGTGGAAACCCTGCGTGCTAAAGCTAATGAGACGAAACAGAAAGTGCTGGAGGAAAAAGCACGGGACCTGGAATCGAGAGCAAGGTGAAATAATTTGAGGCTTGCATTTTTGCCAGAGGGGTCTGAGGGACAAGACCCTTGCAAATTCATGGAAAAGTGGCTGCCCGAGGTACTAGGCCAAGAAAACTACCCGACTCCCATGTTTATCGAGAGAGCACATAAGCCCGAGACGAGATAATAGCGATGCACCCCGAATTCTGATCATGAAGTTTCTCAATTACAGAGATAAGTTGGCTACAATTAAGGCAGCAAGAACCAAAAGGAGCATCCACTACAAGGAACAAGAGGTGCGATTTTTCCCTGACCTTGCTGCAGAGGTGCATCAACAACGCAAGCAGTTTGACACTGTCCGTGAAGAGCTGCGCAGGCTGGGGCTGAGACACGGATTGGTCTACCCGGCGAAACTACGGGTGACTCGGGATGGGAAAACATACGCTTTCAAAGTGCCAGCGGAGGCACGGGAGTTCATACGAAAGATCAAGAATAACGGAGAAGAAACGTAAAGTTGGACCTCATAAAGATGTATATATCCGTCAGTGAGAAGTGTTATTTCAGGCCCTGTCCACACGACAACGTTTTTTGGTGGAAACGGGGAAGTTTGTGTTCGTTTGGGCCTGTCGTCCACACTGCACCGGCATTTTGGGGAGGTGTAAACTGTGTTTTTTTAAAACGGGTTCCAGAGTGGAGAAGTCGGAGAACGGTGGGGGTCGCGTTGTCGTGTGGGTGGGCAAAACGCGACTTCTGGGAAAACATGACATCACGTGACCAGTGACCAGAAGGTAACCTTGCGCATTCGGCCAGTAACGACCAGATAACAACAACCATGGCGGACAATGGAGTTGAGTCTGTTATGCGGACATTTCTAAGTTTATTTGCACTGTTGCGTCAAAACCTGTTGATCTACTATGCAGTGCAACCCCAGCGGAGACGCATGCACAATTACGCACGTCGTGGCCTGGCAGTACGCACAACACAGAAGTGTTTGCCAATTCAAAGCTAAACACGTATTTTTAAAACTGGAAAGATCCCATCAATGAAAAGGCAGATAGTAGACAATGAGGAGCCCATACCAATTTGAGGGTGTTGTGTGCTATAAATAAAGAAAAAGAGCAACCATTTCTTGTCTTTTTTATTGAATGAAAATTTACCTTTTACAAACAGGCACATGCAGTATCACACACAAAAATATATAAAAGCATTTCTGTTTTCTTTACACAAATTCACACAACTATATAGCTGCCCGTTGGTGATGGTCCCCGGTTGTATATTCTCGCCGAAAAGCCAACATAATGTCCGAGTATGTTTAACATTCCCATAGTAAGATCCAAACAAGCATTTTGACTAAATAACACGAGCAAGGTTAACGAGAGTTCTACTTGTTAATGTCTATCTAATAAAACAATAACAAGTAATACTAACTATTGATTTATAGGCAAAAACTCTGCTCATGCAGCTCAAATCTTCGTTCTGTGGCGTCTGTCTATGTTAGGGACCGTCAACATTTTCACATTACCTGCTACATTGGTGGAGCAGGGGGACAAAATAATTTCGCATTTGTTTACGGTCCCTAACATAGACGTGTTTGCTTGTTTACGAAAGAGAAAGGACTTTATGCGCATGTGCTCTTTGTAGTATTGCGTGTCTGGGGGCTCTGGCTGTTTCCTGTTTACAGCGCCACTTATCGGTGTGACATATGTACTACATCGTTTTCACTCAGCGCTCCGTGTTCGCCTGGACGTGAATATTTACTGATCCAACACGTGTGTGGACACGTATTATTTCCAACCCGCATAAAAAAAAAAAAAACAGGAACGTTGTCGTGCGGACAGGGCCTCAGTTTAGTTCTGTAATGGGACGACAGCAGCATTTTTGTGTTAATAGACTTTGAGATGCATGTCTAAACAAATTCATTTCCGCCCTCACTGCTCAATAACTGATTAAACCAAAGGCAAACAGCTAAGAAACAAACTGATATACAACAGCATGCATAACAGCGGTGTCCTTGTTTTGGACATAGAAGAAGGGTAGGACTGCTCTTCACAGGTTGTGGATCGGTGATGAAAAGAGGGGGGAGGGAGCCCCACACAGGATGATGGGGATTTGTTCAGGTGAAGGGTGTTACAGGTATGTTATGTTGTTCATGTTAATGTTTAGTTTTTTTAAGCTTCTCTCAATACATTGCCCACTGGTATTAGTAATCCTGATGGAGTTGATTTTGACAAAAGCCAGTTCACATCACTGAATTATTGCAATATCAAGATGACAAAAGGAATAAATCTTAATTGTGTTACTTGGAACTGCAGGGGACTGTAACGTTTTAAAAAGGTCAAACAAGTAATGACTAAACTAAAAAATATGGACACATTACAAGAGACCCATCTTATGGAGGAAGACGAGAAGAGAATTAGGAGGAGGTGGCGAGGAAATGTATTTACATCCCCATTTCCTTCCCGCGCAAGAGGGGTGATACTTATACATGAATCAGAGCCATTCCAAGTAAATAATATTATTAAGGATCAGAAAGGTAGATATTTAATTATACAAGGTTCACTACTGCTAGAAAAAATAAATTTTGTTAATGTGTATGGTCCAAATAATGATGATTTTGTTTATTTTAAAGATTTGTTTCTCTTGCTGTCCACACTGTCGGGACACCATTTAATAGGAGGAGACTTTAACTGCGCCCTAGACCCAAGATGCGATAGATCAATGGGAGTGGGTCAAATAACAACTGCAGAAAGACGATAAAACTATTTATGAATGACCTCAAATTACTAAATATTTGGCGAGAACAACATCGACAAAAAATGTCTTACTCCTGTTATTCTGCAGCTGTCCAAACATTTGCACGTATAGATTATTTCTTGATCTCAACGGACTTAATACCAAAGATTCAAAATAGTTCATATGACAATACAGTGGTACCTCACCTTATGAAATTAATTTGTTCCAGAAGTGGTTTCGTAACGTGAAAAATTCTTAAGTTGAGTAGCTATTTCAATGTAAAAAGCCTGATTCGTTCCAAGGCCCCGATCCAAGTTTTTTTTTTTTAATAGTGTAACTTTTTTATAGTGTAACATTGTGTTCTGCGTCCTGATTGGTTTCTCAGACTGGATTTAAACTTTTCTCACATTTGTCTCTCGTTTAAACACTCAAACTTTAATAGATTTTCAACAAAATGTATTAATAGTGAAGTGTGGGGGGGGGGGGGGGGGACTGCGCTCTGACACGTGTGATAGCGCAACATGACCCGGCGCGGGGCTGCCAGCAGGTCTAGACCTGGACTAAACCAGGACTGGACCAGGACTAAACCAGGACTAAACCTGGACTAGAACAGCGCATGAACGAGACCCACGAACGCATGCAAGAGCCAGGTCTAGACCAGGTTTAGACCAGGTCTAGACCAGGTCTAGACCACCGCGGCTCTTGCATGCGTTCGTGGGTCTCGTTCATGCGCTCAGGCTGCGTGCGGTCCTCCAGCGGCTCGCCTCAGCTGTGACTCGAAACGAAACCAGGAAATAGACCTTTAATCCACCTGGTCTAGTCCTGGTCTAGTCCAGGTTTAGTCCTGGTTTAGTCCTTGTCTAGTCCTGGTTTAGTCCAGGTCTAGACCTGCTGGCAGCCCCACGCCGGGTCATGCTGCGCTATCACACGTGTCGGCGCGCAGTCTTCTCCCCCCTCCTCCTTCCCCCCACACTTCACTATTAATACATTTTGTTGAAAATCTATGAAAGTTTGAGTGTTTAAACGAGAGACAAATGTGAGAAAAGTTTAAATTCAGTCTGAGAAAAGCGTATAATGTGTGTGGCTGAGCGCGCATTATTTGAATTTTTGAGATTTCGCGTTTCGTAACTTGAATTTTCTTTTGTATCTAGAGACCAAAATTTACCGTGAAGGTGTTTCGTAACTTGAATTTTCGTTTGTTGGGTCATTCGTAAGGTGAGGTACCACTGTATTGCCATCTCGGATCATGCACCATGTACATTAGAGTATCAAGGTTAAAATAATACCAGTGATCCACCCAGATGGAGGTTTCAGCATAAATGTTTACAGGATGAAGAGTTCATCAAATACATTGAGAAACAAATCGATGCATATTTTTCTATCAGTACAGACCAAACATCAGCAGGAGTAAGATGGGGTGATTTTAAAGCATTTCTTAGGGGACATATTATAAGTTATACAGGATATAAATCCAAAAAAGCAAAACAAGAAATAACACAGTTGGAAAATAAAATTTAAAAGACACAAGAAAAGGTATTTGATCAAAATGACCCTGAAGTAGCAAAGGAACTTCTGCTTTTAAGAGCAGAACATGAAAAACTAGAGCAGCAACAAGTCTTCTGCGGCTCAATCAGTCATTTTATGAACAAGGGGACAAAACTGGCACGGCAAATAAAACTGCTCGAAAACAAAACCTCAATTACAACAATAGAAAATGAAGGCCAAACAATAGTGAATCCAAAAGAAATTAATGTTTTTTACTTTTAAAGATTACTACCAGACTTTATGCAATACTCAGGTTACATGCAGTGCACAAGACATAAGAGCTGTTTTGGACAGATTAGATATTCCGGCAGTTTCTGATGGTCAGAAAAGAGTTAGATCAGGAAATAACTAAGGATGAAATTTCACAAGCCATTGATGCAATGAAATTGGGTAAACGGGCAGGCCCAGATGGTATTCCTATAGATATATACCAAAAATTCAAAGATAAACTATTGATAGCACTTTTAAATATGTTTAAAGAAACATTTGAAAATGAATACCTACCAACATCGTTGAATCAAGCGTTAATATTTCTTCTACCAAATAAATGTGAAAATTTGAGACCAATCAGTCTCCTGAATTCTGATCTTAAAATAATTTGTAAACTGTTCCCAGTGTAATAAATGAAGATCAGAATGGCTTCATAAGTGGAAGACGAGGATTTCACAATGACAGAAGGCTCTTAAATATTCTGCATTATAAAAAAGAGGACTGTGCAGTCATATCACTAGACGCTGAAAAAGCTTTTGATAGGGTAGAATGGCCATATCTTTTTAATGTGCTGGATAAATTCAGCCTTGGAAATAATTTTGTAAAATGAATCAAAATATTCCATAAAGCCCCACTGCAGAAATTCAAACAAACAGACAGTTCTCAAAGCCAATTCAAATTAAAAGAGGATGTCGGCAGGGCTGTCCGCTCTCTCCCTTGTTGTTTTCCTTTTGCAATTGAACCTTTTGTTACGGCAATACGTGACCATTCTGGTATACAGTGGTCCCTCGCTCTGTCGCGGTTCACTGTTTGCGGCCTCGCTGTTTCGCAGACTTTTTTTCCAATTTTTTTTTCAATTTTTTTTATAGTGTAACATTGTGTTCTGCATCCTGATTGGCTAAGAGACTGTAGACCTTTGCCGATTGATAGATGGGGGACGCGGGGGGGGGCAAGACCAGACCGGGACTAGACCAGAACTAAACCAGGACTGGACCAGGTCTAAACCAGGATTGAACCACTACATGCCGCTCTTTGCTGGTTTCGTGCAGCTGGTTTGTGGCTCGGGCGCCGCGGTTCGATCTCGTGCTCGCAGCCCCGGTGTACACACGGCCTCGCGCTGGTCGTGCTGCTCTGTCACGGATTTGTCCACGATGAGGGGTGCACGTGTCGCGCACTTCTCCAAGGGGTTGGTGCGCGTCACGTCCCGGGATGTGGCAGTGCCGTTGGATGAGCACGGTGCTTCCTGCGGATCCAGTGACTCATGTCTCCGCCCCCCTCGTGCGTCCGGCGGGGCTCCCGGAGCCGTGTCTCCCCCCACCCGTCACTATTAATACATTTTGTTGAAAATCTATGAAAGTTTGAGTGTTTAAACGAGAGAGAAATGTGAGAAAATGTTAATTCCAGTCTGAGAAAAGTGTATAATGTGTGTGGTGAGGCATTTACAGCCTTAAAACATGTAGAATAAATGTAAAATATAAAGTTGTCCTACTTCGCGGATTTCTCTTATTGCGGGTTATTTCTGGAACATAACCCCCACGATAAACGAGGGATTACTGTAGTTGGAATTAACATAGGAGATAGCGAACATAAAATCTCTCTGTTTGATGATGATGATATTCTGTTTTTGACAAAACTCACATCTTCAGTCCCGGCAGTGTTGGAACCAATACAAATATTTAGGAATGTTTCAGGATACAAGGTGAATGAAGCAAAGTCCTCTATGTTACTATTAAATGAAAGAGAAAGAAGGAACCCTTCACCACATATATTCAATTACAAATTTAGAATAGTAGAACAATTTCAATATTTAGGAATCCAAATTTTAACAAACATAAAACAGCTGGCTAAGGCAAATGATGACAAAGTAAAAGAAGAAATAAAAACATCTGTAGACAGATGGATTTCATTGCCTATTTCTGTAAAGGGAAGAATTAATGTTCTTAAAATGAATGTATTGCCAAAGTTGTATCTATTTCAAAATATTCCTCTACCACCTCCTTCTGATTTATTTACTTTATATGGAGTAACTGAAAATCTAAACTTCGCCTGTCTCTTTTATATATGCCGTTCGACAGTGGAGGATTGAAATGCCCCAATTTCTTGTAGTACTACTGGGCTGTGCAACTACGATCTATAACATTTCACTTTATGGACAAAAATAATCCACATTGGGTAGAAATGGAGACGCAAAATCTAAACTGATCTCTGCCTACATTGCTATACTTGGACATAAAAAAAAAAATTAAAACAAATTACAAATCCCATTTTGAAACACATGATACAGATCTGGTACGATGTCAGAAAATATTTGAAAGAAACAAACACATTGTCACAGTTAAGTCCAATATGGGGTAACCAACTTTTCATTCCGGGCAGAGCAGATGCAATGTTTAAAATATGGGCTTCTAGGGGAAAGAAAGAAAGGTTTGATCTAGACAAAAAACACCACTTTAAATACTTACAACTAAGAAGTTTTGTGAGAAAACACCAAACAAACCTAGAAAAGATTCCACTTACCCAGCTGGAAAAACTATTACTAAAAAATAAAAATAAGAAAGGGTATAATTTCTGAATTTTATAATCTATTGCAATCAAATTCAGCTGAAAACTCAAAAAGAAAATTTGTGAGGATTTAAACATAATTAATGAACAGGAATGGGAAGAAGTATGCAAAAAAAAAACTCACAAAATTACTATCAACAGCCGATTAAGGATATTACACTACAAATGGCTAATGTGAACATACATAACACCTGTAAAATTAAATAAATACAACAAAAACATATCGCATTTATGTATAAAGTGTGGCCTAAAAAGGACATTAACACACTGTATGTGGGAATGCAATGAAGTAAAAATCATTTTGGATAGAAATAAAAAAGAATATAAAATCATTTTAAAAAAGATCATTATTTTTTTGGCTCTCTACCCAAAGAAACATAACCTCGGTAAAAAAGAGTATTAACATCAGTACCTTGGTAGCTCAGAGATGCATCACTCTGACCTGGAAAAGTGTTAATGGACCAAGTGCCTTTCAGTGGTTAAAGCAAATGTTGTCTAACCTGCCACTGGAGAGAATAATATATATATATATATACAAAAGGCAAAACAAAATATACAGTGGTACCTCACCTTAGGAACGACCCAACAAACGAAAATTCCAAGTTACGAAACGCCTTCACGGTAAAGAAAATTCAAGTTACGAAATGCGAAATCTCAAAAATTCAAATAATGCGCGCTCAGCCACACACATTATACGCTTTTCTCAGACTGGATTTAAACTTTTCTCACATTTGTCTCTGTTTAAACACTCAAACTTTCATAGATTTTCAACAAAATGTATTAATAGTGAAGCGTGGGGGGAAGGGGGAGGGGGGAGAAGTGTGTGCTGGGACATGTGTGATAGCGCAGCATGACCCGGCGCGGGGCTGCGAGGACGAGACCCGTGCTCAAACCGTGCCTCCTCTAGACCAGGATTAAACCAGGTCTGAACCAGGTCTAAACCAGGTCTAAACCAGGTCTAAACCAGGTCTGAACCAGGTCTAAACCAGTATTAAACCACCATCTTACCTGCGTTCGTTCATGCGCTCGGACTGCGTGCGGTCCCCTCCTCGCTGCTCGCCTCAGCTGTGACTCGTGAGAAACCAGGAAATAGACCCGCACGCGGCGCTTTAATCCACCTGGTCTAGTCCTGGTTTAGTCCTGGTCCAGTCCAGGTATAGACCTTGTTTAGACCTGGTTTAGTCCACGTTTAGTCCTGGTCTAGTCTCTTAGCCAATCAAGACCCAGAACACAGTGTTACACTATAAAAAAAAGTTACACTATAAAAAAAAAAAAAACTTGGAACGGGGCCTTGGAACGAATCAGGCTTTTTCCATTGAAATAGCAAATCAACTTACAAAAAATTCACGTTACGCAACCACTTCTGGAACGAATTAATTTCGTAAGGTGAGGTAGCACTGTATTTGAAAATATTTGGGGTCCATTTATAAAATTTGTAAAAGATCCAAACATAGAAGACGGTCTTATTGACTAGTAAATCCCCTGCGGAAAATGCCTAATGTGTTGAGGACAGTTTTGTACATGGAGAGAGGCTGTTTTGTTCTGTTTTGCTGTTGTGCTTCTATTTTTTAGGTTTGATTTTGATTTGGAAGTGGATTTTTATTTATTATTTTTTTTTTGAAATGAAAAATAAAATAAAATATATTTGGGAAAAAAATAAAAGTACCTGCGCTGTCAGGAGTATGTACGACTCTGGACAAAGAACAATGCCCACTGCACAGGGCTAAACAAGCACTTTGAGCTGGACACTGTGGGACTTTACTGGCGGAGAGTATGTCACAGGGCTGCAAGATGAATCGCATCCAAATCAAAATTGCAATCTGAATCAACACAATTAGCAAATCACAAAGGCAGCCATTTTTGAAGCCCCATAATTTCCTCCACAAACAACAAAATCTCCTGTTTTATTGTGCATGAAAACGGCTAACCTGTAGTTTAGATCTGTGCAAACATGATCTGAAATGTGATTCATGTATTCATTCATCACTTGATTATTTTTGGCAGTTGTTCTGGACTTGTTTAAAATGTGGAATTTGAAAAGAGTCCTATTATTATTAAAATCCCAAATAAGATAAGATCAGATCAGATAAGACTTTACTGATAAAAGAAGAAATTCAATTTGTCAACTGGACAAAGTTTGTTTGGTCGAAAATGTTTCGCCGCTCATCCGAGAGGCTTCGTCAGCTCTAATTAGAATGCTGGTAAGACACTTGCTTATATCTTGCTGCAGGGAGGAGCTAACTAGCTAACTACTTTCCGAAACTATCTCATTGGTTTCAGTCTTTTGTTTCTCTGGCGTCTAGATTACCATACCTGTTCATCCCTACAACGACTGTTTTTCACACCTCTGGCCCTGACCTGGCTCTAGCCCCATTGTTCCCCTGTTTGCTTGATCTAGGCTTAAGAATGGAATTATAGATGGGAGACAAATTATGTCTGACTCCACCATTTCTGTTCAGAGAAGGATTCTCTTTTTTGACAAAAATAGCTCCTCCCTGCAGCAAGATATAAGCAAGCGTCTTACCAGCATTCTGATTAGAGCTGACGAAGCCTCTCGGATGAGCGGCGAAACGTTTTCGACCAAACAAACTTTGTCCAGTTGACAAATTGAATTTCTTCTTTTATCATGGATTCTACCTGGACGACTGAGGGACTCTTCACGCATCATAAGACTTTACTGATCTCACGCAGGAGAAATTTACTTGTCACAGTAGCTCCAGGTAGGGACAGTTTGAACAAGAAAGAAAATGCATGCAGGCAAGAATGGCATAAAGATAAGTAATAATAATAATAATAAAATAAGTAATAATCGAATAAGTAATAATAATAAAACAGTGACAAGGAGAGTATTGAAAAAAAACGATATTGCACGTTTGAAAAACGATATTGCACGTTAGGACCATACAGTGGAGTTATACAAGTAAATCTTGTCAGAAATATGTATAATTAACCCTTCAGCTCTAGTATGCTAACATCTTGTCTCCATGGAGATGTTATTGCTTTGCCTAGAATGTCCCTATGCAGTGGGAGTGGAGTGTGGGGTCTTGTTAGCAGAGCCATTCAGGGCCATAATGGGTGTTTTCACACCTCTGGACCTGGCTAAGCCTATTGTTTTCTTTGTTTGCTTTGATTTAGGTTTGAGGATAGAGTTAAAAATGGAAGACAAATGATGTCTGAGACCTCCATTTCTGTTCAAGGAAGGATTCTGTTTCTTGTCAAAAAGAAGCTCTTTAACTCCCCTCTCAAACCAGTTCTTTTCTCTGGCCAAGATCTGGACCTCACTGTCCTCAAAGGAGTGGCCCGTGGCTTCTAGGTGGAGATGTACGGCAGACTGAGGTCCACTCTGGCTCTCTCGTCTGTGTTGGTACATCCTCTTGTGAAGTGTCTGTTTTGTTTCTCCAGTGTAGCGCTCACTGCAGTCTTCACGACACTGATTTATAATAAATTATAAAATGTTATTATCTACTGCAAACCAATAAATAAGGCTGTTGTGTTGGTGTTCATGGTCGTTATTGTTTGCTCTGGTCTCTTGAGAGTTGTGAAAAGTGCTTATAAACTTATCCTGGTGAATAATTAGGATGCTCTGAATGCATAGAGTAAATGAGGAACAACTTTGGACCACTGCGAACTGTTTCAAATGAACTAGTTCTGTTTTTAAGACGGTAAAAATCAGTCAGTTTTACATAATGTTTTGTGTAATTATATATTTAATAGTTTCTCTGTATGGTATTTGAATAGCTTTTCTGTCAATTTTAGCGCAAATTAGGTAAATTTGCAACTTTGTGCCCAAAAACAGCTGCCTCCAGGGACCATGGCTGTTTCAAGTACTACATGACATCACACAGGACTGCCCAGATTACAGCCAGGTGTTTCTGATACAAACACTTGGCTGCAAGGGCAGAGTTTGAGGTGTTGATACCTGTTACCCCAATCACACTGTTCCTCAAGACCCCACCCCATCCTCCGCCCTCACTCTCCCCTTTAATCCTCCAGGTACTGCCCAGTTTAGCAGCTCTGTTTGAGGGGGAGTTCAGGTGTTTAGGGTTAGGATGTGCCCCACATTAATGACAACTTTATTGACAATGTGTCTGAAACTTTCACCAAAAAGTTTTTGTCAAAATCAAGTGTCCATTTTTAACATCTTAAACAGGTGTAAGCTGTAGCGTCTGGTCTTATTCCAGTGCAGCCTCCTGTCTTCATGAGCTGAACATATACGTGAAACCTGTAAACTTATACTTTTCTAAATTCAGCTGTTCTTCTCCTAAAATATCCTCCCTGTGCAGATGTGTAGAGTATCTGGAGTGGGTAGAGAGTCCTGAATTATAAATCGGAGGCTGACAGCTGCTGATGGCATCATCTTTGTGGGACTCCGTGCCTCCAGGGCAAACTTACACATCTCCACTGGTACATTATATATTAACATTATAACATGCAGTAAATCAGGTCAAATCTTATGAATCACAAATGATGAGACAAAGGGTCAGGTGGAATACTGAAGTCATAATAATTTCCTCAGACACATGGGAGTCATCCTCTATACACTCTACTCTATAGCCAGAATAGAACAGACAGAAGTAGTGTAACCTCTCCCTACTGAATCTTGCACTGTCTCCATGGAGATGTGTGCTTTCCCGGAAATGTTACACAGGCATTAAACTTAATTAGAGCAAGCACCATGCCAAGTTACAGGTTAGATCTGTGGAAAGGGAACTAAGGTCACACTCAGAATGCATGTTTTTTGAGGTAAAAACAGCTGTAAATTAATAAATACAAGATACCCTACAGTAGAGCAAAATAATAACTTCTTCATAGAGGCTAACATCAGGACCCCACAGGGCTGCATCCTCAGCCCCATCCTCTACTGTACACCCTGTTCACCCATGACATCATCCTGAAGTTTGCTGACGACGACGCTGTGCTAGGTCGTATCACAGGCGGAGACGAGGCGGCCTACAGGAGGGAGGTGGACAGTCTGGTGACATGGTGCAGGGACAACAACCTCACCCTCAACACAGACAAGACCAAGGAGATGATATTGGACATGAGGAAGGAGAGGAGACCTCATCAACCACTGTTTATCCGGGACCTTGAGGTGGAGAGGGTGAGCACCTTTAAATACCTGAGGGTCCACATCAGTGATGACCTCACCTGGACACTCAACACTACACATGTGGTGAAGAAGGCTCAACAACGGCTGTACTTCCTGAGGAGGCTGAGGAAATTTGGCATGTCGCCCAAAATCCTCAGCAACTTCTACAGCTGCATCATTGAGTCCATCCTGACCAGCTGCATCACTGTGTGGTACGGCAGCACTACTGTGAAGAACAACAAACGCCTACAGAGAGTGGTAAAGACTGCCATAAAGATCACCAGGACTCCTCAACCCTCTCTGCAGAGGATCTACCACCGCAGAGTCCAGAGGAGAGCTGCCTCCATCATCAAAGACCCCACCCACCCCCAACATGGACTATTCACACTCCTCCCTTCAGGCTGGAGGTACAGAAGTGTGAAAAGAAGGACTACCAGACTTAAGAACTCTTTCTTCCCAACTGCTATCAGACTCTTGAACTGCCGAGCAATAGCCCCCCTCTCCTGGACATTGATTGACCTATACTTTGAACATTTGCACTATTATTGACCAATTGTTAATATAATCTGTCAGATTACAGCTGCACATGTAACTGCTCGAATGTTTACACTTCCTGTTTGCCTGATATCAACCATGTTTGCACACCGTTTTTACTACTGACAGTTGCACATAAATCTGTAAAAATGTACATAGCACCAGCCTATATTTTTCATAGTGTATATTCTGTAAAGATTATTTTTATTTGATTATATTTTTAAATGCTTCTCTTTATCTTATTTATCTATTTTAATTTTGTGCATGCTCTTGGCATTCAGGGTGGGCAGCAAAGTAAGAATTTCACTGTACAGGGAAACGTGTTTCTTTACTTTGTATACGACAATAAAAGCTTTGAATCTTGAATCTTTGAGATAATCAAGTCGTGGAGCAACAGGAAAAGTTACACAGTGCACCTTTAAACAGACAATATAATTAAACCATGATTTAGAGCAACATGCAGAAGTCATGTATCAAGATCAGGTAAAGTAAGATATACTTCCTTACTTATTATATACAAACTCCACATAGAAAGGCTTAGTCAGAGCAAGAGTCAGACCTGGAACCTTCTTGCTGTGAGGTGTGAGTGTTGGCCACTCAGTCGCCATGCTGCCAGGCTTAACCCTGTCAATACACTGCAAATATGGTTTATTTTTTATGTATTACTTACTCATTTATTATACATTACTTAGTTATTTGTTATTTTTTGTTTTGTTTTCTTGATAGTCTATACTTACAGTTCAAGTTCTCTATTATAATTTTTGCCCATGTGTTCCTTTATTTATTCTTATGCTGTTTGTTTTTGTACTGCTACGACACTGCACTTTGTCCATTATTGGCTGAATAAAGATGTAAGTGCAGTGCATTCTGGGTGAGGAGAGGTCAAAGCAAATGGCGGTGGGTTTTTTTCAAATTCAAATGAGGTCCTTGTCATTTATTTGCTGGTTCTCGTTGGGACCGAAGCCAAGGCGGATCACCACTGGACTCCCTGATCCTGATTAAACCCACTGAATATTCATCCGCTGCTCTGAGCACCAAAGAGTTCAATTAAAACATTTCTGAACTTCTCAAATTTAAAATGAAAATGAACGAAGACGACACAAGAACAGGGCACACTTTCAGATGATGTAATGTTTTCATGGACTCAGAGCTGAATACATGTGTTTTGGCATACATTTGGTGAATCATTTTGGTTTGGCGTGGAGTGGCAGGATGGTTAGCCTTCCAGTTCTAAGATTAAAGATGGCCATATCACGCTACATTTTGTATAATGTAATCACAATGCATCACAAACATACCTGGAGTTGGGTTTTGAATTCACACAAACCCTGCATATTTAGGCTGAGTTCTTTTCTCAAACAGAAAACACTCTGCTCCACCTTGTGATGTCATGTGGTGATACAGGAAGTGCTCCAGTGTCCACACACTTTCATTAGAATTATTTGCATGATTTCACCCATAGAATTGACAATCTCCACTTCTAAACTACTGATGATGCAGAATTTACTGTTAGGACTTTATGAAGCCAAGGGAATTACATGGCCCATAATGCATTGCTTCATTTCAGTGACGCCAATATCCTCCTGGGACCAGAAGAAAAATATATATATTTTTTTTTTATTAATAATAATAATAATTAATAATTCATTGGATTTATATAGCGCCTTTCATGACACCCAAAGCGCTTTACAGTTCATTGTTCATTCACTCCACACTTGGTGGTGGTAACCTACTTTCTGTAGCCACAGCTGCCCTGGGGCAGACTGACGGAAGCGAGGCTGCCAATCAGCGCCATCAGCCCCTCCGACCACCTCCAACACTTATGCACACGCCACTTTCATACTAGGCAAATGTGGGTAAAGTGTCTTGCCTAAGGACACAGCGACAGTATTTTGCAACTGGCGCCCCACTGTGGCACCTGGAATTCCCAGCGTCTCTCATCCGAGTATTAACCAGGCCCTGCCCTGTGTGCTGCCCACTGCTCCTAATATATGTATATATATATATAGGATGGGTTAAAATGCAGAGAATAATTTCTCCAGTGTGAGATCAATAAAGTCACTTCTTCTTCTTCTTCTTCTTATTTAATATTTATTTAAATAAGCATTTTTATTTAGCATATTTACTAATATTTATGTATTTGTTTACTTATTTATGTATTTTTATTCATCATTTTTATTTATATTTTTATTTATGTATTTATTTATTTATTTACCTATTTATTATTTTATTTAATTATTTATTATTATTATTATTATTATTATTATTATTATTATTATTATTATTATCATTATTTTTTAATCATAGTAGTAATTTCTTATGTATTTATGTATTTATTTACTTATTTATGTATTATTTATGTATTTTTATTTTTTTCATTTTATTTCTATTTGTATTTAATATTTATGTATTTGTTTACTTATTTATGTATTTTTATTCATTATTTTTTATTATTTTATTCAATATATATATATAAATATAAATATATATATATATATATATATATATATATATATATATATATATTAGGGCTGTCAAACGATTAATTTTCTTGATCGCAACTAATCTCAGAAATTTCATAGTTAATCGCGATTAATCGTGATTTATTTTGCATGTTTAAAATTGATATCTTGCAGTAAGACCGTTCGAATCTAAAGTTAAACTCACAATGCAAAGTATTTCTCACCATTTTTTTTATTTCAAAAAAGTGCAGAGAAAGGAAAAAGTAACAATGAACCAGTAATAGTGCTTACTTTGAGAAATTGTAAATAAATGATTGAAGCCCGCTCGAGCTGCCTACGGATGCGTAGAAGGAACAAAATACTAGCAAACTCAAAATAGCGCGTTTAACCGACAATGAGTTTAATTAATACAACCAAATGAGCTGCATATGGATGGTAGAATTGCGGAAAATGCTGGCAAACTCTGATCGCGATTAAAAAAATTGTTCGCGCTATATATATATATATATATATATATATATATATATATATATATATATATATATATATATATATATATATATATATATATATATATATATATTTTATCATAGGGCAGCCACAAACTAGAGTCTATCTCAAAACACTTAAAAGACAGACTGGTTAACTCAATGTGCACCATAAAGGACACAAATGAAAATGACGTTGTGTAACTTTCTGGACATGGAAACTCATTTGCATGATTTCATGGAAACAAAGTTAAAACCAGACTTCAAAACATTCTTGATAGAGATAAATATCTCTATATGGAAAACAAGCAGGATGAAACCCACCTCCAGGTTAAGTAAGAGTCACGTTTGTGGAAATGCAAGCGCGCTCACAGTAACGATGCAAGTTTTTCGATGTAGATGTAGGGTTTAAAGGTGCTATATTATTCAAAA
Organism: Paratrypauchen microcephalus; assembly: GCA_036785185.1. NCBI lineage: Eukaryota > Metazoa > Chordata > Actinopteri > Gobiiformes > Gobiidae > Paratrypauchen > Paratrypauchen microcephalus. The sequence continues at coordinate 2,669,140 of JAVJIX010000079.1, read as the reverse complement.
CTGACTCTTGTGAGTTTTAAGTCATGTTACAATGAACTTTAAGTTTGCGTTATAATGTTGTTACCTTCTCACAAACAGACCTGGAGCTGTGTTTTGTTTTATACACACATGTTTAAGTAACCCTTTAAGATAAGATAAGATAAGATAAGATAAGCCTTTATTGATCTCACACAGGAGAAATTTACCCGCCACAGTAGCTCCAGGACATTTGGACAAGAGGGAAAAAGTGCATGCAGGCAGGGAGGGGATAAAGTAAGTAATAAATAATACAAATAGTAATACGTAATAATAATAATAATGGAAAATAGTAATAATGATAATAGTAACAACAAGCATCAACATGAAAAAGGAGGATATTGCACGTCTGGCCTATATGTTAGAATTATATAGTCTTTTTACAGTCTTTATTATAAATCTGTCTATATCTCCAAAGCTCAAAATGCTCTGTTCCACCTTGTGACGTTCAGAAAAAATTAGCAGTTCCAGGACTGAAATCAGTGAAATGATTCAAGTGAAGGTGTGTGGAGTTTAAGCACACAGTGGAGCACTTCATGTATTCTCCATGACATCACAAGGTGGAACAGAGTGTTTTCTGTTTGAGAAAAGAGCTCAGGGATTATGCAGCGTTTGTGTGTTAAACAACGCGTGAATGAAACAAAACACAATTCCAGGTGTGTTTGTGGTGACCAGAGCCCTTTAATAACTCCAGTCCACAGAACTAAACCTTCTTTAACACCTTCCATATCATTTCCTGTTCATATTTTATTTAAAAGAGCATATTGTGTGTGTGAATCCTGAAGCGTCTGGCTCTGTGCTGCACACACGTGTTCCTCTGTGTCTGTCGCATTTTTATCGATTACACTAATTAAAGCACATTTATCTTACAGTCTCCTGATCAATAAATCAGCGTCATTACCCCACTGCTCCCACCAACACTGGCATCTGCAGAGCTGTGCGGCTGTCTCAGGGGGTTTACATATTTAAGACCGGATTTAGGCCTGGTTTAGTCCTTAGACCTGTGGTAGACCTGGGTTAGATCTTATTTAGACCTTGTTTAGACCTCAACCATTCCATGTGCATGTATTATGTAAGTGCACTTTAAACACAACACAGCAGGAGGTGGAACAAGGTAAATACACCTCCTACTGTCTTTAAAAAGAACCCAAGACGTTCATAGTGTAGACCTGGTTTAGTCCTTAGACTTGGTTTAGACCTGGATTAGATCAGGTTTAGACCTGGGTTAGACTTGGTTCAGACCTGATTTAGTTCTGGGTTAGACCTGGATTAGATCTGGTTTAGGCCTGGAGTAGACCAGGTTTAGACCTGGGTAAGACTTGTTTTAGACCTGGTTTAGACCTGGATTAGACCTGGTTTAGACCTGACCTGGTTTAGTCCTGATTTAGACCTGGTTTAGACCTGGTTTAGACCTGGTTTAGATCTGGTTTAGGCCTGGATTAGACCAGGTTTAGACCTGGGTAAGACTTGTTTTAGACCTGGTTTAGACCTGGTTTAGATCTGGTTTAGACCTGGATTAGACCAGGTTTAGACCTGGGTTAGACCTGGGTAAGACTTGTTTTAGACCTGTTTTAGACCTGGTTTAGACCTGGTTTGGATCTGGTTTAGACCTGGATTAGACCAGGTTTAGACCTGGGTTAGACTTGACTTGGTTCAGACCTGATTTAGTTCTGGTTTAAACCTGTATTAGTCCTGGTTTAGTCCTTAGACAAGGGTTAGACCTGGATTAGACCTGGTTTAGACCTAGTTTAGATCTGGATTAGACCTGGTTTAGACCTGGTTTAGATCTGGATTAGACCAGGTTTAGACCTGGGTTAGACCTGGTTTAGATCTGGTTTAGACCTGGTTTAGACCTGGTTTAGATCTGGTTTAGACCTGGATTAGACCTGGTTTAGATCTGGTTTAGACCTGGATTAGACCTGGGGTAGACCTGGGTTAAACCTGGTTTAGACCTTGTTTAGAACTGGTTTAGACCTGGGTTAGACCTGGTTTAGACCTGGATTAGACCTGGTTTAGACCTGGGTTAGACCTGGTTTAGTCCTGATTTAGACCTGGTTTAGTCCTGATTTAGACCTGGGTTAGACCTGGTTTAGTCCTGATTTAGACCTGGTTTAGACCTGGTTTAGACCTGGATTAGACCTGGTTTAGACCTGGGTTAGACCTGGTTTAGTCCTGATTTAGACCTGGTTTAGTCCTGATTTAGACCTGGGTTAGACCTGGTTTAGAACTGGATTAGACCTGGTTTAGTCCTGATTTAGACCTGGATTAGACCTGGTTTAGGCCTGGTTTAGACCTGGTTTAGACCTGGTTTAGACCTGGATTAGACCTGGTTTAGACCTGGTCTGAACATGTGTGTTTCTTGCGCCGCTCCTCCAGATATGGTTTAGTTTGTCTTTAGTCTCATGACAGAACATTCCATTTTTAGCTTCTCTTACCCACCTCTGGATCTCTGTTTAAAAGCAGTGAAAATGCACATTTGTCTGAGTATTTATTACAGAAATTATTTAAGTGGCAAAAAAACAAACATTGTTGACATTTTGGATAATTACATATTCATAATTCCAGTTGGTAAAGTTGTAAAATATCTGTAATTATTCTGAGAGGAAAACAGCAGCTGCACACACAGGAGGTACATGTGTGTGAGGGAAGGAGAAGGGAGAGAAAGAAAAAGGAGGAGAGAAAGGGTGAGGAGAGGGGGGTAGAGAGAAAGAAAGAGAGATAGAGAGGGAGGGGAGAGTTTGAGAGAGAGAGAGGGTGGAAAAAGAGGGAGAGAGTAGAGAGAAAGAGTGAGGGAGAGAGATGAGGAGATGGGGGAGAGAGGTGGGAGATAGGGAGGGAGAGATCTAGAGAGGGAAGGAGAAAGAAAGAAATGGGCAAGAGAAAGAAATGAGCATAAGAGAGAGAGGGAGAGAGGAAGGGGACAGATGGCACAGAACTTACTACAACTCAAGCAGCTTCAAATCCAAAATCATTTTAATCAATCCTTCCCATCTACAAAACCAGCAACAGTCTTCACCCGGCCCTTCTGCTGTGCTTCCGTACGAGCCGTCCCGCAGACTTACATCCTCAGGCTCGTCCCTGTGGCTTTTCCAAATTCCAGGCTCTGGACGAAGGTGATGGAGCCTTTTCCGTCCAGGCGCCTCGGCTTTGGAACGACCTGCCTGAGGAGATAAGGCTTGCACCATCAGTATCATCTTTGAAATTACTTCTTCAAACTAATTTTTATCGGTTGGCCTTCATTTAACTGGTTTTAGCTAGATCTTATTCCCTATTTATTTTTTATTCTATTTGATTAACTTTAACTAGTTCATTGAATTGTTTGCATCATTGTCTGTTTTTCTAGACCAGGGGTCGGCAACCTTTACCACTCAAAGAGCCGTTTGGAGCCGTTTCACACAGTAAAGAAAACACTGGGAGCCACAAAACCCTTTTGAAATTCAAAATGAAATAACACTGCATATAACGGCTTTTTTACCTTTGTGTCATAGAATTACATTTTGAAAATGAATAAACTAAAATAAAATACATTTTAATTCTCGCTATATCGTGGTTCACTTGTCGTGGCCTCGCTGTTTCGTTGTTGTTTTTTTTATATAGTGTATCAACGTGCATTTCTGCGTCCTGATTGGCTAAGGGACTGTAGACCTTTCCGATTCGTCATTCTCCTCCGTGTCTCCTGTACAGAATGCGTTCAGTTTGCCAGATTTATATAAATGTTCGATTGCAGTGTGACTCTGAAGTGCTGTATGTTTGCAAGTTTTCTCCCCGACAAAACCCGCCACAGCGAAGCGGCGCCAGGACGAAGAGGCTCGGTCATAAGAACTGTGAAATACACACCAAATACACTTTGGTATCGTTCTATAATACTGTGCTTTTTTGATGAAAATCTACAAACGTTTGAGTGTTTAAACAAGAGAGAAATGTGAGAAAACGTTAATTCCAGTGTGAGAAAAGTGTAGAATGTGTGTGGTGAGGCGTTTACAGCCTTAAAGATCCCATGACATGGTACTTCTTGATGCTTTTATATGGCTCCTTAATGGTTCCCTAATACTGTAAATGAATCCTTCTTCAAAATCAACACTCACTGCATGAGATATGACTCTGACAGTCTTCATGAGGCTAGGTATGTGTCTAAAATGCTTTATTCTGGGTGTTGCTGCTTCACTGCAAATGAGAAGGACAGAGAGATTGGCTAAGGAGCGGGGGGGGGGGTTTCCCCCGCAGCTCGGCACCGCTGTCTGCTCTCTTCTGTGTTTTACACACGAAGAGAGATGAGAGACTTTGCAATGAAAAAAAGCATATTTACACAGAAAATAAAAGTAAACCACTGGTATTTCAGAGGTCCAGAGGGTCGGGTAAGGGACCTGCGAGCCTAGAAACACTCGGACGTGCCTCCAGGCAAATAAAAAAACGCATTTCGCATTGTAGCGCATTCACAGTCCAAACTCTATGGGCGGGATATACAGGGACGCTGAGCGGAGACAGAGGGAGGGGCTGGAGCTGCATTTGCCGATCTGACGTCAAAAAGGTGCCTTGTCCGAACTCGCCCGTTTCAACACTGTTTTTTTGTAACGCAGAAAAGGACCGCAAATGCTCAGTTTAGACATTTCGCTTTTAGCCATGGGGGGGGCTAAACAGGGTAGGGGAGCTCACATTAACGTTCAAAAACCTCAGAAAGTGAAAATTTCATGCCATGGGACCTTTAAAACATGGAGAAGAATTGTAAAATATAAAGCTGACGACTTCGCAGATTTCACTTATCGTGGGTTATTTTTAGAACGCAACCACCACGGTGATAAACGAGGGACCGCTGTACTGAGCTGCATCAGAGGGATCGAAGAGCCGCATGTGCCGACCCCTGTTCTAGACTTTCTGGAAGCTGGTTTTGTTGTTTTAACTTTGTTGTTCTTTGTACAGCACTATTATTATTATTATAGATACTGTAGAAGTGTAGAGAAGCACCACTTCTCCTTTCTCTGTTATCCCCTGTTCCTCTTGTCTTGTGTACAGCAGGCCTGGTCGATGTGAACATGTGTTAGTGGAAGTAGATGGTGAGCAGATACGTCAGGAGCTTTGTGTTCAGGCCGGAGCTGTGGTCTCTGCAGTCTGTCAGAGGGGAGAGCTTATTTAAAGGACCTGGACTTGATTTTTTTACATGTTTTTGAGTGTTTTGAACCGTACAGATATAGTGTGTTGCTGCATCTAATCATCTAATTATAAAATGTGTTATTGTGAGATAGTCAGGAAGTAGACGTTAGCATACTAGCTGCTGCTGCTCATGAACTCAGTGGTGAGTAATTAGGATGCTCTGAATGCATAAGGTAAGTGAGGAATAAGTGTGGACCGCAGCAAACTCTTCAGATTTTCACATTTTTAAGACTACATTTTGTACTTGACGTTAACTGTTGTGTTTTTAATGTAACATAAGTTCTCTATATTGCAAATTCGCTCTTTAAATCAATATGTAGCTTCTCTAGTGCAGTCCCAGTGTCCTGCTCATCTCCATGGCGATGTTATTGCGTCGCCTCAGGTGTTCCACAACAATAAAACATATCGATCTTTCATTTTTCTGAGGTGTTTTTTTTTTTTCTTTTATTGCTGCTAAAAAATAAATAAAAACATGATTGGGGTTTTCTCACCACACATCTGACCAGGTGACTTGTCTCTAGGGAGATAGATATATTTAAAGGGCCCGTATGGAACTGTTCTATACAAATATATATATATATATCTGTGCTATACAATGTCGTTTCCTCATCACAAACACACCTGGAGTTGTGTTTTGTTTCATTCACACAAACCCTGCAGAGTTCTTCTCTCAAACAGAAAAAACTCCGTTCCCCCTTGTCATACAGGAAATGCTCCACTGTGTTTTTAAACTCCAAATACCATCACTAGAATCATTTAAATAATTTCAGTCCTGGAATTGCCAATTTCTACTGAACTAAAGGTAAAAGGAGCTGTTCACTTGAAAACTACCGCTTCATGACATCACAAGGTGGAACAGAGCGTTTGGAGCTTTGGAGATGTAGACAGACTGTTCTTGTGGCCATACCTACTTGTCAAAGCCTGATCGCGTCAGATCTCAGAAGCTCAGCAGGACAGGGCCTGGTTAGTACTCGGATGGGAGACGCTGGGAGTTCCAGGTGCCACAGGGGGGCGCCAGTTGCAAAAACTGTCATTGTGTCCTTAGGCAAGACACTTCACCCACATTGCCTAGTGTGAAAGTGGTGTGTGCGTGAGTGTTGGAGGTGATTGGAGGGGCTGATGGTGCAGATTGGCAGCCTCGCTTCCGTCAGTCTGCCCCAGGGCAGCTGTGGCTACAGAAAGTATCTTACCACCACCAAGTGTGGAGTGAATGAAGAATGAAGTGTAAAATGCTTTGGGTGTCATGAAAGGCGCCATATAAATGCTATGAATTATTATTATTATTATTATTATTATTACAAGCAAAATGCCTCTGGTCAGAAGTGCTGATTGTCTATAGTTTCCAAGATATAGTATTGGGTCAAAATAGGAAATTTATGCAAAATAAGGCAAAAACTGTTGTTTATCAGAAGGTACAGTGTGTCTACAAGCAACAGTTCTATCTGAAAGCGTCTGCACATTCACATACATCCAGTTTAATAAGTCTAGAGTTTTAACATATATCAATATTCATTCATTTTCTTCCGCTTTTCCACTCTCTGGGTCGCGCGGGCAGCAGTCCAAGCAGTGTTCTGCTGCCCAGAACACAATGCACCAGCCCCCATGAATCCTTCCGCGGGTGGTGGGTCCACAGGAGGATGGCTCACGTCACAACAGGCCTTGATGTATCTTCTGCCATGGGGGCTACCAATGTCCACAGACACTGGGGGCGAGGTGGGGTTAAGTGTCTTGCCCAAGGACACAACGGCAGCGCTCATCTGTGGGAGCTGGGATCATATGCGGTCAACCCGTCAAGAGCGGGATTCGAACCACCAACCCCTGGATCACGAGACATATGCTCTACCAACTGAGCTACTGCCACCCCTATATATCAATATATATAATATATATATTATTATCGCAATGTAAAAGGCCTGATTCGTTCCAAGGCCCCCAACACCCCCCTAAACCCTGTTGGAGAGTGTATTTACAAGTGTATTTATGTTTCGGGGGATTCGGGCGGCTGCGAAGCCGAGCGAGCATTATTTGAATTTTTGAGATTTCGCGTTTCGTAACTTGAATTTTCTTTTGTATTCAGAGACGAAAATTTTACGTAAACGCGTTTCGTAACTTGGATTATTCGTTAGTTGGGTCTTTCGTAAGGTGAGGTATGACTGTATATCATTACATATCTTGAATACATTAGCTAACCAGCACGGTTATCAATTGATTTTCAGTTCATCTTATCAATATAAATGAGATTTAGCCACGTTTATCTCAGAAGCAGATCGAGTCCAAAAATGTGTAGACCAGTGTAATAAAGGGTTACTCAAACATGTGTGAATGAAACAAAACACAACTCCAGGTCTGCTTTTGAGAAGGAAACAACATTAGAACATGACTTAAAGGAAAAGTAACGTTTTTTTTTTACAATTTGAGCCTTCTTTCGGCAATAAAACAAGTAGTTTTACTCACCCATAGCAGTTTGGTGTCAATTGGAGCAGTATCGCAGAACTTATGTTGTAGCCGTTCTGTTCTACTAATGATCCCGTATCCGTTAGCGTGAGTGCTCGTGGCACTGATTTGCGGTGTCCAAATAACACAAACTTTAGCACTTTTCAAATCACAGAAGATCGATGTGTCAGGGTAGACTTTTAGTAGATTCCAAAATGGCCTGAAACCCGATATCGCAACAGAAAAGTAAAGTTCAGAGCGGTGTTAGCTTCTTTCGGACTAGCGGTGTTTACAAAACAGCTGAGTTCACGCATGCGCACTGTCCTCTCTGATGACGTCATCAAATGAAACTATAGCTGGATATCGGGTTTCAGGCCGTTTTGGAATCCACTAAAAGTCTACCCTGACACAGCGATCTTCTGTGATTTGAAAAGTGCTAAAGTTTGTGTTATTTGGACACCGCAAATCAGTGCCCCGAGCACTCACGCTAACGGATACGGGATCATTAGTAGAACAGAACGGCTACAACATAAGTTCTGCGATACTGCTCCAATTGACACCAAACTGCTATGGGTGAGTAAAAGTACTTGTTTTATTGCTGAAAGAAGGCTCAGATTGTAAAAAAAAAAACTTAATTTTCCTTTAAAGCTCACAAGAGTCAGTTTTGTATAACAGGACCTTTAATACCATACTGTGGAACATTCCAGCCAGAGCAATAACATCTGCAACATAATCATGATTGATAATACTACTAATTCTGTACATAATACTGTTTTATTAGTATCTGGATGTGTATCAGAATTATTTGAATTCAACACACAACATGACATTTTAGACAATTTCTCTTCAAATATTGGTGAAATTTTGCACAGTCCTTGATAAAATTCACCAGATTTAAAATTCACCTGAAATCAAACAGTCACACACCAAAATCACCGCTTTAAAGCTGCTCAATGAACAGCAAGAATCAAACTTCCCTCAGACTGTGGGGTCCGGTGAGAGACCAGAGCAAACACACACACACACACGCCGCTCATCACTCCATCAAATTATTCAGAGTCAGAAATTCCAATTATTCCTGAAGAAGTTTGCTCCTTTTGGGAAATCAGAGGAGAGTTTGTCGGGAGGGAGAGGAGGAGGAGGAGAGGGGCATTTTGGTCTCATATTGATTTAAAAGTAAAATATAACTTTCATCTCTCTTGTAAAAGCAAATATTGTGCATCCTTCTCAAAGTCACAGCATTTCGAGAAAGTTAGAAAGAATCTCTGGGTTCAACAACTTTTTATTCAGCGTTTCACGTGCGTATGGCAGGATGGTATAGACTGTATAAACGAGTGGACCGTACTGTCCAGTCAAATGAAGCTCAGCGAGGCCTGCAGTTATACGGGCAAATTTGGAGCCAAGTTACGCATATTGGAATTTATTCATGGACAAATAGTGAAATAAAAACATCAGGATCATGTAGAGTGGGTCGATACGAACATTTTAAGACCAAAATGACGAGGCCACAGCAGCAGTTAGACCTGGTTTAGTCTTGGTTTAGTCCCGGTTCAGACCTAGTTTAGACCTGATTGAGTCCTGGTTTAGACCTGGTTTGGACCTCTTTTAGTCCTGGTTTAGTCCAGGTTTAGTCCCAGATTAGTCCCGGTTTAGACCTGGTTTAGTCCCGGGCCCCTGCTGTCAGATAATCTGTCCCTTTGATGCAGAAATAATATGACGATAATATGACTCACCCCATAACAACGCGTCAGCTCCGTTGTAACAGTTTGCCGTGTTGTCGATAGTTCGCGTATCCACAGACTTTAAAGGTCCCGTGGCATGAAATTTTCACTTTCTGAGGTTTTTGAACGTTAATGTGAGCTCCCCTACCCTGTTTAGGGCCCCCCATGGTTAAAAGTTGCGAAATGTCTAAACTGAGCATTTGCGATCCTTTCTGCGTTACAAAAAATCGGAGCTCAAACGGGCGATTTTGAACAAGGCACCTTATTGACGTCAGATCGAAAAAAGAAATGCAAATGCAGTTCCACCCTCGTCTGTCTGTACTCAGCGTCTCTGTAAATCACGCCCAGAGAGTTTGGACTGCGAATGCGCTAGGCAATGCGAAATGCGTTTTTTTATTTGCCTGGAGGCACGTCCGAGTGTTTCTAGGCTCGGAAGTCCTTTATCTGAGCCTCTGGACCTTTGAACAGCAGTGGTTTAATTTTATTTTATGTGGAAATGTGTTTATTTTTCAATGGAACGCTTCAAACCCCCCCCCCCCCGTGCAAAAACAAGGAAATGGATCAGCTGAGCGCTGACAGCAGAGAGCGGAGAGTTTGGCCACGCCCCCACCCTCTACTATAGGCCAGCTCTTTTCTCCTCATTTGCATTCAAGCAACAATGCCCAGAATAAAGTGTTTGAGAGAGATATTTATGACTCTTTCTCATCTTATCTCTGTTTCTCATGCACTGAGTGTTGATTTTGAAGAAGGATTCATTTACAGTATTAGGGAACCATTAAGGAGCCATATAAAAGCATCAAGAAGTACCATGTCATGGGATCTTTAATTATCCGGAGCTCCCGAGAAAGGGACATATCCCGAACGTATCGGCATATTTGGTCGAAAGGTGAGGGATTTTCATGCCTGCAGTGAAGCGGCGAAGCACGTAGCAATCCCACCACTTTTGTCTGCGACTCCGCCCCAACACGTTCATTTCTACGGACGTCACTGCCGCCGCCCCACAAAACGCCGTGGCCAAAAACCTCGTCCTTCTCCTTCTCCGTCTCCTCCTTAAAACAAATAAGCTGTACATGTTCTGGCTCCGGTACGACAGCAACTTTAGGCGACTTCTGTAAACATTGAGCACGATCGCTGCACGTGACCTCGTCGGATTCCACAAAAAAATCTGAATTGAGCATTAAGCCCTGGCGATCGACTGACACGTGGCCCCCGATCGACCTGTCGATCACGATCGACATATTGAACACCTCTGGGTTAGCGGGTTAGCTTGCCTTATATATAGAGTACAGTCTATGCAGGTTAGACTACTCAATTCAAACAATGATCATTATACTTCACATTTTACCTAGACTTTGTCTGTTCTGTTTTTCTTTTTTTTCATCTTTGTGGAGTTTATTATTGTAGTTCCTGGTTGGACATGGGAAGCACATAAAACTCCATCTGTTCCATAACTGTTACCTAGCAACAGTAAGGTTAACTATTGCAGAATAGTTATGATTCTATCTCCTCCCACCTCCTCGTTTACTCCTGACTCCTCTCTCGCCCTCTTTCTTATGCTTTCTTCCCTCTTGTCTTTCTTGCTTTCTTCTTCTTAGTAGTTGTTTGTGTCTTTTACGCCTGATGTGTCACTCCTCTCTCTCTATCTCCCTCCCTCCTCCTCTCTTCTTTCTTTAATCCCTGGTATTTGTTCATCTCTTTTACTCCTGATATGGCACTCCTCTGTATTCCTTCCCCCTCTCTCTCTCTCTCTCTCTCTCTCTACCCCCATCCTCCTCTCTTCGTCCTTTCTTTCATTCTTCCTTAGTAATTGTTTGTCTTTTTCTTCTGATGTGTCACTCCTCTCTACTCCCCTCTTCCATCTCTTTCTCTCGCTATCTCCATCTCTCTCTCCTCTCTTCTTTCTTTATTTCCAGGTAGTTGTTCATCTCTTTTACTCCTTATATGTCTTCCCTCTCTTTCTCTCTACCTCCCTCCTCCTCTCTTCTTTCTTTCTTCCTTCCTTTATAGTTGTTTGTCTTTTACTCCTGATGTGTCACTCCTCTCTACACCTTCCTTCTCTCTCTTTCTCTCTCTCTCTCTCTCCCTCCCTCCTCCTCTCTTCTTTCTTTATTTCCAGGTAGTTGTTCATCTCTTTTACTCCTTATATGTCTTCCCTCTCCCTCTCTCTCTCTACCCCCCTCCTCCTCTCTTCTTTCTTTCTTTCTTTCATCCTTCCTTTATAGTTGTTTGTCTTTTACTCCTGATGTGTCACTCCTCTCTACTCCTTCCTTCTCTCTCTTTCTCTCTCTCTCCCTCTCTCTCTCTCTCCCTCCCTCCTCCTCTCTTCTTTCTTTTTTCCCTGGTAGTTGTGCATCTCTTTTACTCCGTATATGGCTTCCCTCTCCCTCTCTCTCTCTCTCCCTCCCTCCTCCTCTCTTCTTTCTTTATTCCCTGGTAGTTGTTCATCTCTTTTACTCCGTATATGTCTTCCCTCTCCCTCTCTCTCTCTCTCCCTCCCTCCTCCTCTCTTCTTTCTTTATTCCCTGGTAGTTGTTCATCTCTTTTACTCCGTATATGTCTTCCCTCTCCCTCTCTCTCTCTCTCCCTCCCTCCTCCTCTCTTCTTTCTTTCTTTCTTTCTTTCTTCCTTCCTTTATAGTTGTTTGTCTTTTACTCCTGATGTGTCACTCCTCTCTACTCCTTCCTTCTCTCTCTTTCTCTCTCTCTCTCTCTCTCTCCCTCCCTCCTCCTCTCTTCTTTCTTTATTCCCTGGTAGTTGTTCATCTCTTTTGCTCCTGATGTCTCTTTCCTCTCGGAGCGCAGGAGCAATTTTTCACTCTCCCATTTGCGATTCCCAAACGTGCGTCGCATTCAATGTCCTCCCCCGGATTGTCCCTTTGTGTTTCTTCTTTTTGGTTCCCGTGCGGCAGATCGTGCGGTGCATTTTCTGCTCTTTAATCTGACTTTTGCTCGTTCGCTCTCTCTGTGTCTCCTCCACGCGCCCTCCTGCCTCGGCGGCCATTATTCACTCTCTCCTCCATTGTCGCATTTTCAAATTGATTCCAAATGTTTGTGCTTGTTTCATTCACACAACTTACTGTCGTTTTTCAGATAAGTTTTTCATCTTACAAACATACCGTATTTGTGTCCCAGAAAATACGGAGGTGGAATGTGACAATGTAAAATTAGTAGTATACATTTTAGGTATGTGTACTTCCCTTAAGTACATTTAAAAGTGGATACGTTTTACTTTTACTTCACGACATTTGAGAGCAGGTATCTGTACTTTCTACTCCACTGCGTTTTTTTAACTGAACTGGAAAGCAAAAGTATTTTAATGATAGTTTGAGACCTGCTGAAAAGCCTGAGGGTTTTATTTTTAAGACAAAGAAAGAAAATGAATAAAGCAAGAAAAACAGCAAGGAAAAAAACTGATTCAGTTGGACAAAAAATCTACACAAATCTGTATCAAAATCACTACATTTGAAGTTTTATTAGATATGAAAATCTGACAAATTTGACTTGACGATTTTGCCAAGAGACATTTAGGAGACATTTTAATTTTGATTGCTAATAAAAAACTGCTAACATACACAAAATAGGCCTGCCAGTTTTACAAATACAGTAACAGCTCATTTAAAGGTGAACTATGTAAAATTTGTGTCCCACCACGGCAAGTCGTCTCAGAGGCGTTTTGAGTTATTCACAGATTCTGAAAGTACAGGTTCTAAGCTTTCCAATGATGTCTTACATGTGAAAATCGGACCATATTTTAAAAAGTTGTCTCTATTTGAAAGCAGCCATACCACATTTTCTAAATCCGAGAAAATCCTTCTCGAAGTTTGGTCTCTTCAGCCCTCCTTGCCTAACAAGCATTTTTGAAATTAAAAATGTATGTTTTTAACGTCACTAATGCTGTTATCTGAAACATGGAGAGGCTTCTTCATGATCTCAACTAGCACATTATGCAAAAAAACGAAAATCACAAATTTTGAAAAAAAAAAACCCCACAAAAAACGCATTTCCTGAGAATCTGTAATGCCGACAGGCGCCCTCAGCTTCCGTGGTGGGACACATTTCTGATGGAGAGTTCACTTTCTGCTTGTCTCTATGGAGATGTTTTAGGTTTACCTGGAATGTTCCACAATGCGACATTAACTTTAGACCTCGCTTTACTGGGTGTTTCTAATTGATAAAAATACATTGAAAACATTCATACTGTGAGCTAATCACCCGTCTGCAGATCTGACTTGTAACATGAAGTAGCTTCTTAGTGTCATTTGCTTGTCTCCAGGGAGACAGATACTCTATATTGCCAAAAGTATTCACTCACCCATCCAGATAATGGAAATCAAGTGTTCCAATCACTTCCATGACTACAGATGTATAAAATCAAGCACCTCGGCATGCAGACTGTTTCTACAAACATTAGTGACAGAATGGGTCGCTGTCAGGAGCTCAGTGAATTCCAGCATGATACTGTGATAGGATGCCAAGTCTAGTCATGAGATTTTCTCACTCTTAAATATTTCACAGTCAGCTGTCAGTGGTATTATAACAAAGTGGAAGTAATTGGGAACGACAGCAACTCAGCCACGAAGTGATAGGCCATGTAAACTGACAGGGAGAGGTCAGCTGATGCTGAGTTGCATAGTGCGCAGAGGTCGCCAACTTTCTGCAGAGTCAATCACCACAGACCTCCAAACTTCATGTGACCTTCAGATTAGCTCAAGAACAGTGCGCAGAGAGCTTCATGGAATGGGTTTCCATGACCGAGCAGCTGTATCCAAGCCAAACATCACCAAGTGCAGTGGTGTAAAGCACGTCATCATCACCCACCATCACTCACGCACACACCACTTTGCCCCAGATTGGGGCCACTCTGGGGCACAGTGGGGCTGCTCTGACAGGATCAGGCTTTGATAATGATAATGAAGCTCTCTAAATTGAGTTCTAAACATTACCAATCAGACATGGCTCTCACTGAAAGCCTTCAGAAAGCCGTTTAAACAAATACTGCAAGCTGATTGGTTGACGTGTCACAACAGACTAAATAGTCTGTATATCTGGTCAAACAGGCTGAAGTACATCTGCTGACATCACTGTTTGTTCTTTTGGTGCTTCACCTTTGGTTCCGCCAATACCACACAGTGCTGCCCTGTGATTGGTCTCGTAGTGGTCCAGCTGATGTTCATGTTTATGTTTACAGAGGTGGTCCAGCTGACGTTGGCGGAGGAGCAGCGAGTAAGCGTCTCCACGGTAACGGTGGGGCTGAGCGCGGTGCTGACCTGTGCCATCCACGGCACACTGAGGCCCCCTATCATCTGGAGGAGGAACGGCATCGTGCTCAACTTCCTGGACCTGGAGGACATCAACGTAAGTGACACTGTACAGGTGTATGGGAAATGTAACTTCTGTCATTTCTGATTTAGGCGTGACATTGTTTCTACTAAAGTTGCCAAAAAAAAAAAAAAGACTAGCAATGTTATCCAAACACCATATACAGAGTTTTAAAAAGATTTTGTGTTTTGTTACACTTTAAGTAGCCTTAATACACTGAAACTAAATCAGGAGGAGGACTAATGGGGGGAGAGGGAGGGGCCTGACCATTTCAACCATAACACTGCAAAAAAATTTCATAGATTTAAATGACTTCAATTCAAAATATTAGTCTTGTTTTGAGTTGTTTTGTCGTTATTATATATGACCGGCCACCTGAAAACCAGTCACAACTCCGGATTCATGAACACAAGAAAATCGCTTCAGAGCCTTTTTTTTTTTTTTTTTTTTCAAAATTTGTAATTTTTGTTTTTTTTGCAAAATGTGCTAGTTGAGATCACGAAGAAGCCACTCCATGTTTCAGATAACAGCACTGGTTGCTTTAAAAGCATACATTTTGTCTTTGAAATTTGCTAGTTTTTCAGAAAGAATCGGGGCGTGTGAACATTACCATAATTACCATAATTACCATACTGGCCATTCGGGTGAGGATTAGCGCTGTTTTGTTTTCTTTGTCCGCCTATCAGCTGTGAGCAGCTTGTGAATATTTATGCTGCATTTCTAGAGGATAAGGACAGTGAAAATGGAGAACATCTCTCCTCGGGACACGTTCGGGACACGTCCGTTTCTCCGGAGCTCATGTACAGAATGCGATCAGATACTTTAGCTGCCGAAAGACCATGGATACGAGAATAATCGGACGAGGCAAACAGTAGTTACATCGGAGGTGACCGCATCCATTTTTTTCTTATGGGGTGAGTAAAGTGCTTCTAAACTTTGACACTACATACTTTTAGGACAGGGGTGCCTAATACGTAGTGATTGCAGTACACAACACCGGTCTTGGTCTCGAGACGAGTGCGACCATATTTAATTACGGCTGCTGCCGTCAGCAGTAAACGTTAACTGGTGTGCAGGACCACGTGGGGCTTCTCACTGCAGCCTGTGCGCTCATCTGGAACCCTCGGACACTGCACGGCACCATGCACGCCATCAGCACATGCAGCTTGTCCACAACAGTGTGTACCCTTGTGTTCCAGCCTGTATCACAGAGCAGGTTAAACTTTTTAAAACATTGTCAGTTTCAAAAAAATTGGGTCAGAAGGAGGTCTGAAGGAAGGCATAGTCGAAATTGAGGTTATTCAGCATTTTAATGTAGAAATAGCAAAATACAAACAGAATGGTGACATCGGGCATCAGCATCCATGTTATCAGCTTAGCAGAGAGACATGAAGAGGGACCTCCCCAGTGGGGCAGATCACACACACACCCCCACACACACAAATGACCACAAGGTGTCTTTAAATACAGTACACTGTTGAATATTTATGACCTCAGCAACAACTAACCTATAGGAGAATAGCTTAGCTATGCAGACCATGTAAAGAACTCCCCAGCTTTAGCTAAGAAGACCAGTTTTCCCAATAGTCAGCCAAAATATTGATGGATAGGGAGCAGGTGATGTCAACACAGCCCAGGATAGTCTATGTAGGTATCGAGTTACACTTAGCTGTTCACAGGACACCGGGTTAAAACACAGAAGAACCAGTAGTATACAGAGATGACAGTTTTCATATGTAAGTACACATGTAAATTAAATATGAGATCCCACAATGCCTCCCTTTGAGCACATAATCACATGTGCTCACCAATAACAACAGAATATTTAATTTACATATGAATGTAACCCAGTAAACTCCAATTTTAGACTTTAGCTTTCAAAATGTAACCATCAACACAGAAATTAATACAGGACTCTCCTGGAAAAGTGTTCTCCTCCCTTTGGAGTTATAAATCAGAAGATGGAAGGATATTTCTCAGATCACCAATCGTTCACTTCCTGGATTCAACAGAGTGTTAGATGATGTCACACTCAGACGTCGCCGACGTTGTTGAAATAACTCAGTTGACAGGAAAGAGCCACAGTTGTCTCCTTATGCACAGCTGCTCCACGCTGTTGTAATCAAAGATTTCAAAGCCAGCAATGTCCAGTTGCATCACCATTGAACCTATAAGTGACGCTGAATCTTCAGTGAACAAACTAGATGACTTAGTTTATCCACACTTACCAAAAAATGTCCATCAAGATAAAAAGAAGCAGACTGGATTTTAACACAGCCTTCTCCTGCACCACGAAGGTGTCGTCCTTCTGAGCACTCTTTTACGATGCACTCCAGCTGTGTGGTTGCAGCTTTTACAGCTTCCTTTACAGTTTGAAGAGTCTGTTTCCTTGATATGAGCTTTTGTCATCTGAGAATTATAATGCAAAAATATCTCTGATTTGTTGAACACTCTCCATCAAACTCCTGTTTGATACTGGGTTGAGGCTGATTTGAGAGCACAGTTGCCTACATCAGCAAAAAATGAACAGACATTAAATACAGACACCTCTGAGTCCAAAAATGGTGAAGCTCCTTCATTCTCCTCACAAAAACAGCCAGAATAGACTGGTCTTCAGATGTCACAAGGACTTGTGGTGTAAGATTTCACAACTTCTGAGGGGCATGCCAGGCGTTTGAGCAAAAACTGATTTGCTCAGTCAACTTCTCCAGTACCTGAACTCAGAATTCAAATCAATTGAAACCATGACACAAGCTGGGACATAGTGAGATAAATTACCCCTAAAAAAATGTTTATCAAAAAATAGACATAGTCTGATCTATCTAATGAACTATATTTATCTGCAACAGTAACATTTTAACATCAGCTAAAACAACCTCATTTTTAATATTTTAATAGAACTCCTATTCACCTTTCACTAGAATATTAATCTCATCTTGATCGATTTAGAATACCAGAAGTGATACATATAATGAATCACAAATAATCAAAAACCCAAAAATGACCAAAAAACATCTATCTGCATCCTTTGCAGAACTAAGATGAAACTAACTCGCACATTTTCAGAGCTCAATTTTCGAAACAAAAACATCTTCTTTTGTTGAACCACTTGGATTTACCTTAACTATTAACTTCTCTGCTTTTGCAGGGTTTAGCATATTAATTATCTGCAGATTAACTCTTCGAGTATTTTACAGCAACTTGTCTCATGTTCATTCTGAACAGGCAATCTTAAGATCTCTTATATTTTAGTTACACATTTAGATCTGTTCATCCACACAAAACCAACCAAAAAATCAAAATTTCTTTCATCAGAACAACAGATTCCCAGATTCTTACTGATTCTTACAGATTCATTACAGATTCAGATTACAGCAACCATAAATACAAAATTTAAGCATGCAATTTTAGTTCATCTTGTATGGCTAGACAACATCACCGAATAATTTATTTCAGAAGTCCCAGTTTGTTTCATCATCACAATTAATTTAAACAATTCTTAGAGATCAGTACCTAAAACCTCTGGGTGCATGGAGCATCTCCTCTGTTGACTCATTTTCGATGGCTTTCAACCTTTCCTTCTAGCCCCACATTGACCTCTCCTTCTAGCCCCACGTTGCTTTTTTCCTTCTGGCCCCACGTTGGGCGCCAAACTGTCAGTTTCAAAAAAATTGGGTCAGAAGGAGGTCTGAAGGAAGGCATAGTCGAAATTGAGGTTATTCAGCATTTTAATGTAGAAATAGCAAAATACAAACAGAATGGTGACATCGGGCATCAGCATCCATGTTATCAGCTTAGCAGAGAGACATGAAGAGGGACCTCCCCCGTGGGGCAGATCACACACACACACCCACACACACAAATGACCACAAGGTGTCTTTAAATACAGTACACTGTTGAATATTTATGACCTCAGCAACAACTAACCTATAGGAGAATAGCTTAAATATGCAGACCATGTAAAGAACTCCCCAGCTTTAGCTAAGAAGACCAGTTTTCCCAATAGTCAGCCAAAATATTGATGGATAGGGAGCAGGTGATGTCAACACAGCCCAGGATAGTCTATGTAGGTATCGAGTTACACTTAGCTGTTCACAGGACACAGGGTTAAAACACAGAAGAACCAGTAGTATACAGAGATGACAGTTTTCATATGTAAGTACACATGTAAATTAAATATGAGATCCCACAACATCCTACCTGTCCATCCGCCTCACGTCAGCGCTCTTGCTCCCCCAGCTCATAACGGACATCAACTCCCTCCTCAATGCGCTCTGATTAGAAGAGCAAGATGAAATGCAAAGCAAAAACTAATCTAAATTTATGTTACAGTGACCGCACAGAGCAGGTGTACAGCACAGAGCAGGTGTACAGCACAGAGCAGGTGTACAGCACAGAGCAGGTGTACAGCACAGAGCAGGTCTACAGCACAGAGCAGGTGTAAAGCACAGAGCAGGTCTACAGCACAGAGCAGGTGTACAGCACAGAGCAGGTCTACAGCACAGAGCAGGCCTATCATGACATGTGGTTGAAGTTTGCCTAATAAAAGTGCTCAAATGCATCTGTTTGTCACAATGTACATTTGGTAAATGTGCAGAGGTAAATACCACTGCAAAATCAGTAAGAGAATGTGACTCCAGGTAGGAAGTTGAAAAAACAGATAAAAAAAAAAAACAGGGCCACAGAGTGTTTAAGTGCAGTACAGTTTGCTTGGCTTATTTTAAGATTAAAATGAACATTTATCAGATAAAATGGAGATAGATTTATGAAAACTTATTTATGTGAGTCAGCCTTTTCCCACATGAACATCATTAAGCCCAAGTACGGTTCCACCATGACTGATGATCATTTAGAAGTGAGCCTGAGTGTCAGCAGCTACTGTCCAGACTACACATCCTGAGCTGATTGCATCCAGTGCAAGTCAAGGTAATGATAAAAAAGAAAATGTACAGAATGTACATGAAGTTATGCAAGGTACATCAACAGCCATTGTGCATGTAAATAATTCTCAATATATTTATAAATAAATACATTGATTTGCATTTTTGTAGTAGGTAGATCATTTTGACTTGGTCATTCTATAAGTAGCTCACATGCTGAAAAAGTGTGGGCACCCCTGCTTTAGGACCTGTTTAAATACTAATTCTTATAAATAAAATCTATTATTATTATTAATTTAGCGCAAGTGTGGGTGACTCCACTCAGATGAAGCTCACTGATGTTACAGAGGCAAACTTGGAGTCAGGAAGAATAGGATTTTTTAAACTGACAATATAGAGAAATAAAAACCACCAGGATCATGTAGAGCAAGTTAAAGGTCCCATGACATGGTACTTCTTGATGCTTTTATATGGCTCCTTAATGGTTCCCTAATACTGTAAATGAATCCTTCTTCAAAATCAACACTCAGTGCATGAGAAACAGAGATAAGATGAGAAAGAGTAATTTTTCTCGCTCAGAACAGGTCATAATGGGCGTTGTTGCTTGAATGCAAATGAGGAGAAAAGAGCTGGCCTATAGTAGAGGGTGGGGGCGTGGCCAAACTCTCCGCTCTCCCTCAGAGCTGAGAGATTTGAAGCGTTCCATTGAAAAATAAACACATTTCCACAGAAAATAAAATTAAACCACTGCTGTTCAAAGGTCCAGAGGCTCAGATAAAGGACTTCCGAGCCTAGAAACACTCGGACGTGCCTCCAGGCAAATAAAAAAACGCATTTCGCATTGCCTAGCGCATTCGCAGTCCAAACTCTCTGGGCGTGATTTACAGAGACGCTGAGTACAGACAGACGGGGGCGGAACTGCATTTGCATTTCTTTTTTCGATCTGACGTCAATAAGGTGCCTTGTTCAAAATCGCCCGTTTGAGCTCCGATTTTTTGTAACTCAGAAAAGGATCGCAAATGCTCAGTTTAGACATTTCACAACTTTTAACCATGGGGGGGGGGGGCCTAAACAGGGTAGGGGAGCTCACATTAATGTTCAAAAACCTCAGAAAGTGAAAATTTCATGCCATGGGACCTTTAAGATGAACATTTTAAGATCAAAATGAGAAGTTTGACAGCAGCAGTTGCAGAGAGAGGGGCCACAATATTCCAGTGTAAGTCAATGGAAGCCAGGGTCAGAAGGAGCCAGAAGAGCCAAATGCCAACTTCCTATTTGGAACACAGAGGCAAACGTGTCAGCTATGTCCATTTACATATACAGTCTATGGTTTTAACTCACTTGTGTGTGTTCACTTTAAACCAGTAAGATGCAGACAGAGACACACAGACAGAGGTGTCAGTCATGTGATGAAGGCACAGTCTGAGAGATTTTTGTGTGAAAACCTCTCCCCCGGGGCCTCGACACTGGTGGAGGTGAAGAAGAGGAGACGGAAAGGCTGTGGAGGTGATTAGTTGAGGTAGCAGACAGGTGTTGGGGCCTTGTATATTTCCAGTAGATTTTCATCCAAATTGTTTTTTATTTGTTTTTAAAAATCCAACTGAAATGAAATTGTTCTTTGATAAATATTTGAGCGATTGCAGAGCGCTCCTGCTTGGAAAGCTGTCTGTGGATTACAAACAGTCATTTAGTGCCTATTTGAGAAAATGTGGAAGCAGGACAGCCACGTAGAGAGCGTGAGGGCCTGAACGGCTTTCATCATCAGTACAGATGTAGATATGAGCGATATGAGAATAGATTATGATCACACTGTCCCTGCTCTAACACAGATGCCCTGGCTTTTGTATCCATCTGTGTTCTGTGCTCACAAATGACCACATACCAACAAAGCAAAATCATTTTAATTTTCCTTGCCCTCTAGTAATGGTTCAAATCAAATAGATTTCTTAGCTTTTAAAGTTTGTATGACAGGTTTTTAATTATTTTTTTTCAATTTTGAGTTAATGTGGTGTGATATGAACAGTGACTTTGCTAGTGAAGAAGCAGTTAGTGAAGAAAAGCTGAAAAATATGTTGAAAATGACAGGAAGTTGAGTGTTCTAAAACATAGATAACATCACAGTGAGAGAATGCTGTCCTTTTTTTAAAATAACATTATTTCAGTAAAATAAAGGTTTTTCCATTGATATTTATTTGCCAAATAATAATTCCTGTGTACATTAGAGGAGTTTTGGCCCAGTGTACTATATAGGGTGACCATTCGTCCGGATTTCGTCCAGACAGTCCGGTTTTAGAGCTGTCTGTCCGGCCGTCTGTCACGTGTCCTCCTTTTTTACATTTTGTCCTCCTTTCGGACCCTCGTCGGCCACCGTTGCATAAATCGTCATAAATCCCCACCCATTATTTACTCTTGCTACTCTGCGATGTTCGCCGTTTCCCAATTCAGCGAATGCACGGTTCGGAGTGTGGTCTCAGCCTGCAGTCAAGGCGGTGCATACTCGCTCAGCCCTGAGTGCAGTCCGTGGACCGCATGGGCGTCTGCAAAATGGAACAGGTCCCGCCTCAGCTCAATGAGCCAGGTGGTCTGCTCCTTGTTCCCTAAAGACAAAATATTATTCTATTGCGACTAGTAATACTTGGAATTGGGACATGGCCAATGTTCCCCCTAATTTTGAATGTGTCTGAGCAAAAACACTAACTCCCTGAGCGCTCCTTGGATCCCTGTGCGCAACATCCGAAATGCCCCCCCCCCCCCCCCCCCAACCTCGTGCGGCTCGCACTTTGCAGATATTTTTTTAAAAATGACCTCGCGGCTGAATAAAAAGCGGAGATCCGCTAAAAGCTCTTTCATCCCTGATTTACAGTGCGCTGCATAGGTTTTCTTGTGCGCTGAGAATGTGCGAGCAGTGCGCAGCTTAGAGTAAACGTTGGACATGGCTACACTGTAGAATATCCAGCATTACAACAGCCCCCCCCCTTTTTTACCTTTGTTTTTATAGCATTTTTAAAACATGGTGATCTAAATATGATTTGTGTTACAGTTAATACCCGATAGAAGTGTAATAGCCCCTTTTTAAAGTCAGGATAGGTTCTGTGTGCCTTGTGCTTGTGACGTCTGAAAATGTTGGGTACAGAGGTTAAGAGCTACCAGCAGGAAAATATCTGAAGTGATGAGTTGTTGGTGGAGGTTCAGACTCTGCCTGCTGCCTGGTGCAGTAGCCTGGTTCTGTCTGCAGCTACACACGGCTCGAAAGAGCCCCACAGGAGGCCCACAGGAGCCCCACAGGAGGCCCACAGCTCCTGTCTTCAAATATGTAAAAGAGGCATGTTTGTCCACACAAGAAAATACACACTTTTTATATAACTTTTGTCTAACTGTTACATAAAATATGTCCTGTTCCTTTGTTGTGGAGTCATTTCAGAACTTCTTGTACCATCCTCTATGTACTGTATATTTTGAAAATATTTTTTTAAAGATCATGAAATGGTTTTCACTTCACAGCTGTGCCACGTCAGGGTCAAGAAATGCCAAAAGTTCAAAGCCGTGATCAAAGCAAAGGGTGGCTATTGTTTACGATCTAAATTCTAATCTAAAAAAGTTTGGAGTTACTTTGAGGTTTGTTTGTTTTTTGCTACAGTCCATCTATGCCATTCGTGTGATGCCTTCAGTGAGAATCTACAGAGTAAATAATCATGGAAATAAAGAAGGAAAGTTGATCTGGTATAACAATATTTGTTGAAATAAACACATTGTGTAAAATTCTAGTGAAAAAAAAAAACATATTGTACAGGTGACATGCCTCCTACGTGATTCTGTGCAAATGGAAAGTTAAAGTAGCTCAGTAGGTCAAGTGTTTGTCCACTAATGTCAAGGTTGGTGGTGCAATTCCACCTACCACAGATGAATGTTGTCATTATGTCCCCTGTGTGTGTGGTTCCATGATGTAAAGCTCTTTCAGTGCCTTCAAGGTGGAAAAGTACTGCATAAAAACGTGACCATTTTCCATTTTTCGCCAACAACATTTCCATGGAAACAAGCAAGAGAAGGCGCTCCTCTAGGGCTAATAAGAATTTCTCACAGCAATAAACACAACCAAAATGGAAAAAAGCACTTTTTTTTTATTTTGATCTGTTTATGGCTAAAAAGTGACATATTGTGGCTTTAAACTTACCACAGTTTAAAAAGCATCCTACTTTAAATTTCAATTCCAAACTTTAAACTCTGGTGTGTCCACATATCCCCTCCCTCTCTGTCAGAACACATTACATCACTTGCCACGAAAAACCCCACGATGTGCTTGAGTCTCATTGTCATGACAGCGCCACCATCTCATCACCATGACAATGCCGTGCCCTCCACATCTGCTGCTCGCTCTCTGCTCCCGGGGACGGCGTTTAATGCCATAATCCGCCATGAGCTGCTGCCACAGCCCCCTAGTGGCCACTGCTCGCCACTGCCACTACACGGCATCGCATTTATCAAGATAATGCCCAGATATTTTTAACCTTTTCATTTTTCAGCCCAGGCACTGCTTAATTCCCACATGCGCTACTCAGCTCGATGGGGACTCGTGGATTCAGGGATTCATGGATGCACCTGTCAGAAAATCACTTGCCCCTGTCGCTCTTGTCACTGTGCCTATAGATTACTTAAAGCTGATTTAGCTGAGTTTAGACCAGGTTTAGTCGTAGTTTTTACCCGGTTAAGTCCTGCTTTAGTCCAACTTTTTCCTTTTTCCTAGAATAGACCTGGACTAAACCTGGTTTGGTCCTAGTTTAGACCTTTAGTCCCAGTTTAGACAGAGCATGATTAAAACAGGAAAACTACCTGAATTAAACAAGAATAAAATCAAGCCTATAGCATGATTGAACTTAGTCTACTTTCCTTTCTCCTTGTACCTAAAGATTAGTTAAAGTCTAACACTGAACTGTGTGGTTCCTCTCTCCTTGGACCTAAAGCTTTTGGACCTGGTTTAGTCTTTAGTTTAGACTGAATTTAGTCCATGAAATAAACCAGGACTAAACCTGGTTTGTAACTAAACTACATTAGCACTAAAGCAAGTCTAAACATAAGCGGGAGCCCCAGTGGAGGATCTGACGGGCCAAAAAGGACTATGGGAGGAAGATGGAGGAGCAGCTGGTCCAAAACAACGTACGGGGCGTGTGGAGAGGCCTAAGGAACATGTCTGGTTTTGGACAGGGTGGAAGAGGGAGAGCTGAAGGTGATCAGCGCTGGGCGGACGAATTAAACTGTTACTCCAACAGGGTTGATTCGCCTCCCACCCCCTCTGCACCTCTTCCGACTCCCCCCCGCTGCAGTTTGGCTGACTTCTCCAGTGCCTTCAACACCATCAGGCCGGCGCTGCTGCGGGGGAAGCTGGAGGACGTGGAAGTTGATGGACATCTCGCTGCCTGGACCATCGACTACCTCACTGACCGTCCACAGTACGTGTGGCTGCGCAGCTGTGAGTCAGAGGTGGTAGTCTACAGCACTGGGGCCCCCAGGGAACTGTCCTCTCACCCTTCCTCTTCACCATCTACACCTCAGACTTCATCTATAACACGGACAGCTGCCATCTCCAGAAATTCTCTGACGACTCGGCCATTGTGGGCTGTGTGTCTGAGGGGAACGAGCTGGAGTACCGCTCGGTCATCAGAGATTTTGTGGACTGGTGTGGGCGCAACCACCTGAGCCTTAACACCAGTAAGACAAAAGAGCTGGTGATGGACTTCAGGAGGAGACCACTACATCACTCACCGGTGAACATCCAGGGGCAGGACATAGAGACTGTGTACAGTTTCAAGTACCTGGGTGTTCACCTCAACAATAAACTTGACTGGTCCCACAACACTGACGCCCTGTACAAGAAGGGCCAAAGTCGCCTCCACCTCCTGAGGAGACTGAGGTCCTTTGGAGTGTGCAGGCCTCTGCTCAAGACTTTTTATGACTCTGTGGTGGCCTCTGCTCTCCTCTACGCTGTCGTCTGCTGGGCCCCGAGCAGCACAGAGCGGGACAGGAAGAGACTTAATAAGCTGGTCAGGAGGGCCAGCTCTGTCCTGGGCTGTCCTCTGGACTCTGTAGAGGAGGTGGCTGAGAGGAGGGTACTGGCCAAATTCACATCCATCATGGACGACACCTCTGACCCTCTGCACCGGACTGTAGAGGAGCTGAGCAGCTCCTTCAGCAGCCGACTGAGGCACCCCCAGTGCAAGAAGGAGCGCTACCGCAGATCCTTCATCCCCACCGCCATCAGACTGTATAATTCTACTATATTGTCCAAACATGCAATATTTTTTTTCCATACTCTCCTAGTTACTGTGTTTTTATTATTATTACTTATTTTATTATTACCTATTTTATTTTATTTTATTCTTGCCTGCATGCACGTTCTTTCTTGTTCAAACTGTCTCTGCCTGGAGCTACTGTGGCAAGTAAATTTCTGCTATATGAGATCAATAAATTCTTATCTTATCTGATCTTATCTTATAAAGACTACACCTGGTCTAACGCAAGCTTAAACTCCATTTAAATTGCCTGTATTATGCTGTTTTCTGATCTATGTTCTAATGCTGTTTCCTCATCACAAACTTACCTGGAGTTGTGTTTTGTTTCATTGTTTGACACACTCTGCAGACTGTGTAATGTCACGTGGCTCCACTGTGTTTTTAAACTCCATACACCTTCAGTTTTGGCAGTTTTGTGATATACGTTCATAACTTTCAACATAAACGATATCATCTGTAAATGTTCTATTAATCCTTATAAATGCTTTTACATGAATTGTTTTATATCAACACACACACAGTTCAGCTTCAAGTATAACAGTGGCAGCACGTGTGTAGCCCTCTGCTCTGATTCTGTTTCTTCTGTGTTTTCTTCAGGACTTTGGAGATGACGGCTCTCTGTACATCACCAAAGTCACCACCATCCACATGGGCAACTACAGCTGCCACGCCTACGGCTACGAGCAGCTGGCACAGACGCACATGCTTCAGGTCAACGGTGAGTCTACTGCTCCTGTACTCCTAACTATCTATAGTACTACTCCTCGTGTACTTCTGAAGGAGAAGCAATGCTGTGTTCATGTGCTCCTTGTGCAGTCAGGATTCTGAGATGAGATGTTGGGTTCTGATTTGTTTGCATTCATGTCCTTTTATTGGTAAAGTCAAGATTATTTCATCATCAAGAAACTCTCTGAGGCGCTCACTAAGAGTTTAAAAGTGCTAAACAGTACGATGTGTTGTTGTTAGTCTTACTTTAGCCTCTTGACTTTAGCTAGCAAACTTTACACTGGTATTCATTAATAATGAAACCCTTGTATTTGGCCTGAGTTCCTGAGTTGTTTTTTCCCCGACTTGTGCTGCGTTAAGATTCAGGTTACAACTCAGAAAAGTATTTTCCTGAGTTCTCGAGGAGGACTTAAATGCAGCATAACTGCTCCTATACGTCTAAAGCAGACCTAACACACATACTGCAGGTCAAAGATCAGTTTGTACACTGTTGTTCTATCAAGAGACGACCAAGATTCAAAAAGGTTCAAATTTAACAAAAAAGTCTAATACAGAGCTCTGGTCAAAATTTTGCCCAAGTACCTTATGTTTACGTAAGACTTATCCTAGGTGCATAACAGAAGTGTCTTCCCTTCTCCCTCAGACCCAGATAGATATAATCATGAATATTCAAATATGCAAAACGCATCTCCGTTTGGTACCTGCCCACACACACATTCCAGAAGAGAGACAATTGGCTCTACCTGAAAAACTGTATTAATTAAACATTTGTTCAACACCTATGGTCTAATCTAATCTGGAATACAATATATCCAGCATGTTTTGGCATAATAACACTTTTCACAGTTTCTGTAAATAGATTGTGACACATCACAAAGCATTATGGGCAAAAAAGAAAATATTCTGTCTATATATAGAATCGTCTTGTACCTGTAGTCTAGACCTCTTCAGGCATGTTCTGAACTGCATGTGATTATTAGTTTGAAGGTCCTATATTACACAAAACTGACTCCTGTGAGCTTTAAGATGTGTTAGAATGCTGCTACCTCCTCAAAAACATACCCATAGTTGTGTTTTCTCCAAAGCTCAAAATGCTTTGTTGCACCTTGTGATTTCATGTTGTGGTTGTTCTCAAATTAACATCTCCTTTTACCTTTAGTTCAGTAGAGATTGGCAATTCCATGTTTAAAGTCATCCCATTGATTCTGCTGAAGGTATAACAGGTATGTTTGTGATGAGGAATTAACCCTCTCCAGGCCGAATTAATAATACCTGTAGGAAAAATCTGATATTTGGTGAAAATAATCCCTGGGGTATGAAATTTGCGATTTTCCTGAATTTTTTTTTTTAATGAGACCATTATGTGCAGTGCATTCTGGGATGTTGCATATTTGCAACATTGGCCCGGATGGATAATTAAATAGTGGACAAAACAGATCTTTGGAAATATGAATTTATCTTATTTATTAAAAATGGCTGAACTCAACTTTTGCCATCAAACAGCATATGAATAAAACAGGAACAGTGACATAATAACAATTAAACAATAACAATACTGAACAGGTGAGATGCGTTGTACCAGGTGCAGGTGTTTGAGGTGTGATAGACCAGCCCTCGAGCAAGTTTCCCGTAAACTGTCCAATTAGAACTCTGCAACAGAGTTCTGCTCTTGCACACACACACAAAAAAACACTCTAAACAGCTAAGTGACAATTAGCTGTTGCAAATTTGCTACGCAGGCCCGGAAAGGGTTAAAACATAGATGAGAAGATAGTGTAAGTGTAAATTGGGCCCTTTAAAATGTCCCCTCTTGCTTTTCAAAGATACAAACAAATGGGGTTAATGTGATTAACTGAAATTCAGGAGCAGGACCACGCCTCAACCACCTTCTCCTCCTCACCAGCGAATCACAGTTCATCGTAACCACACCTCTAATTTCCCGGAGCTATTTATAGCCATCCCTTCATCCTTTCATTCCAGTTTGTCTCCTTTAACTCGACAGCTCTCGACCGCGTCAGCTCGCTCGAGCCGGGCTAACAACCCATCACATTCAAACACCGACCTGTCACACGTTTACTCGTTCCCTCCAGTTCGCGAGTTCCTCACGCCGAGACGGATCCCACAAGGATCCCATTCAAGGATCTCCAGCTGAGGATCTTCCATCTCACGTACACTCTGTGGTAAGAACCGCCGGCCGGCATCTAGCCCATGGCCTGCGCCACCCAGCGAAAGCTCCAGGCGCGCTCTCACACAGCGGACCTCCTCCTCCAAGGAGCACCGCGCATCCACCGTCAATATCTCTGTTGCCGGCGGCATATACAGGTCTCACCCCCTTCCGACCCACAACGGGTCTTTCTCTGTCTCTCTCTCCTGACCCACGACTGGTCTTTCTCTTCCTCGCTCTCTCCTGACCCATGATGGGTCTCCCTCCCGACCCACGACGGGTCTTTCTCTGCCTCTCCCGACCCACGATGGGTCTTCTTCTCTCTGCCTCTCTCCTGACCCATGACAGGTCTCCCTCCTGACAGGTCTCCCTCCCGACAGGCCCCCCCCCCCGACCCTCATCTTTCCAACCCCCATCCCTCATCCATCCAACCCTCATTTCATAATTCAACATTCGAGCCTCGCTTCCTTCACCTACAGGTTCCTACGCTTGCTATCCGCACCCATGCTGAAGGACGCACATCAGCATTATCATGGTCACGTCCGTCAACCATCCGCGCTAGCGTGTGTGACCCCCACTCCAGCGAAGGTCCAGCTCCTCCGTCAGGGGAGAAGACGTCACGGTTTCTCTACATCACACCTGACTCATTCCCCTCATGGCACCTTCACGACGTAGCTCCAGTTTCTCCAGCGTTTAATCTGAATCTCCAGCAGCAGTTGGATTCCGCATAGTTTCCAGAGCCCTCAAATTGCACAATTAGCCTTCAGCTCCATCCTACCATTCCACCATTCTTTGGGGGTCTGACTAATCCAGGCATTTCTATTCATTCTAACAATAATAGATCAGTCAACACCACCATCATCAGCTTCCCCTCTGCTCATCTGACGTCACATCTGCAATTTCATCACCTTCTTGCGCCACTCACATCCACATCTCCACCATCCAGGCTTACCTCTTAGGGATAAATCTCATATACAAGCTGACTTCTGGCGAAAACTGCCAGTCTCTATCTCATCCTCACGTTTCCATGCTGATTGCAAAACCGAACCTCGCCTTCCTCCGAAACGCCTACCACTTTGGACCTTCTCCACCGTTGCACTCTCACTCTGCGCTCCGGCTACCTCTCTCCTTCCACGGACCTTACTCTCGAATGCATGTTCCTCCTAGCCTTCTTTGGCTTTCTCTGCTGTTCGGAATTCGCTCCGACATCCAGCATGTTCGTTCCGTCCATCCACCCTCGGCTTTCAGATCTCACCGTACACTCTCACAACTTACTTGTCGCGGGAGTAAAACGGATCAGTTGGGAAATGCGTGCCCTGTCCTATTTCGCCTCGATTTTCAGCTAAGCCCATACGAAACCCATTAAATACGTCACTTTTCGACGCAGTTCCAATTTCTCCCACAATGATCCACTCTTTACAGAAGCGGGCAAGATGGCTTCTAGATCCTCCAGCTTCCAGCACCTGCCTCGTGTACGTTCGCCACGATCTCAATGATCTCCTCCAGGCCCATTCCACTTTATGCTCTTTCTAAAACTTTTGGGGGTCCCGTTCCGCTGGGCCAATCGAAGATTGAGCCGGAGCCCTCACCCATTGTCTCAACCCAGCCATCCCTGCCTATTCACCCAGACATCCACTATCATTCAATAATAAATATCTTCACTGCATCATGTTGATGGCGTGGTCCTTGATAGTGAAATTACAGTTAGATTCAGAATGTGTGCATCCCTAATTTATTAAATGCAAATATTATTATCTGTTTAAGCCTCACAATGGGTAAAGTGCATGTTGTTTTTCTCATCAAAAACATGACTGGAGTTTTGTACTACTCATTGGCGCATGTTTGAGTAATTAGGCCTATTTATCTTGTACTTTGGTGCGTGCAGTCGTATACAGGCTAAGTTTTCATTTAAAACAAAGTACTGCATATTAATCACGGCCCTTATTACCGGCAAAAGCCAAAACGTGCAAATTAAAATACCCCCTGTGTGTAAAACCATCTCTCACACATGCGCGCCCCGTGGTTAGCATTCTGTCTGCGCCAAGAAGTGGAAAAACTCATATTAATCTTTTTCAATTACGCAGAACAAAAGATGTTATTGTAGAAAAGATTGCGTTTGGGGTTGTGTCAGGTGAGATTAGTGCATCTGGGAAACCGCCAAGAGAGGAATTAAGCTAAAAGGGTATTAGCATTACCTTTGGCGCAATCGTACGAGTGTGATTTTAAACCTGATGAGGCCAAGGAAGCAATCGAAATTTATTTTAAGATGAATATTCTGTGTTAAAGGGCCCATATAGGCTATTTTCTGATGTTTTAATAATGTTTTCTCATCACAAACACATTTGGAGATGTATTTTTTTTTCATTCACACATGCTTAACACACAAACACTGCAGATTTAGGCTGAGTTCTTCTCTCAAACAGTTTTGACCTTTTACCATAAACCTTCACTACAATCATTTGGATAATTTCAGCCATCTCTACTGAACTAAAGGTAGAAGGAGCTGTTATCTAGAAAGCTACAGCTTCATGACATCACAGAACATGTCGTGCATTTGGAGATTTGGAGACGTAGACAGACTAATAATAAAGTGTTACTCAAACGTGTGAATGAAACAAAATACAGGAGGGAACAACATTCGAACATGGCTAATTTGTGTAACATAGGAGCTTTAATCTAAAAAAATAAAATCCAAGGTTGATCATGTAACTCAGGGGTCTCCAACCTTTTCCCTCTGGTGAGCTACCTTAACAAAACAAAAATACCAGAGTGCTACTAGGTTTAGTGGTTACAAAAAATGTTATAGGTATCGGTATATAAAAAGAACCATGGTAAGCCTTAGATGAGGTACAGTTAGATGCCAATAAAACATAAAACTATTATCAATTTATTAGTGTACAAAGTCAGGCATGAAACAAGATGGCGGCACGGGCACATGCAGCGGCTGCTCTCAATCCCAACGTTACAGTGTGTTCATGTATTTTGTCGTGTAAACAACATTGTTTTTGTTGGTCGACGTCTTTGACATGTGATCCTCTTCAAAGGCACTCCTACAGCAACAACACTATAAACAACTCATACGTCGAAGGGCTACGGGACACCAATGACCCCGACTCCTACATCTCACCCGCAGTGGAGGTGCCACAAGCGGTGGGAGAGGAAACAGAATAAGTGTAAATGCAGAGGCATCCAAAACAGGCTAGCTGCAGACCCGCACAAGCTGGCAATCCCCACCATTGTACTGTCTAATGTACGCTCGCTGGACAATAAGCTGGACCACATACGTTTACTTCGGGCTACTCTAAAGTCAGTGAGAGAGAGTTGTGTCCTTGTATTCGTGGAAACATGGCTCAACGACAGCATCCCCGACAGCGACGTACAACTTGACCAGCTAGCATTCTATCCGGCAGACCAAACTCTTGTCAAAGGAGGTAAGACTCGTGGCAGGGGACTCTGGAGTCTGTAAACACTGTTCACCACTGCTAGAGACTATGATCGTCAAGTGCAGACCATTCTACCTTGCCAAGGGAATTCACAGCCATACTACTTGTTGCTGTTTATATCCCTCCGAGCTCCAATAATAACAACAGGAGCGAGGCACTTAACGAATTGTACCAGTATGTGAGTGAGCAGCAAACTGCCCATTCAGATGCTTTTCTCATTCTGGCAGGCGATTTCAACCACGCAGACTCAAAGTCCATGTTTCCCAAAATACACAAACACATCAACTTTCCTACAAAGGAAAAAACAACAACATATTAGACAATGTTTACACTGCCCAGAGGGTGACTCCTCCTCCTCCTCTGACCACATCACTGTTATGCTAATGCCAGCATACAGGCCACTGGTCAAGACCACCAAACCAGTTTGCAAGCAGGTACAGGTGTGGCTAGACACAGGAATACACAGAGACTGTCACTGTCTACATCTCAGAGCATTGATGATGTCACACACACCAGGACCATCACTGTTCTGGCCAACCAGAAACCAATGCTCACAGGGGAGGTCTACAGGCTGCTGAGGGTAAGGAATGCTGCCTTCAGAGCTGGAGACGAGGTGGGCCTAAGGACAGCAAGGGTAAACCTGTCATGTGGCATCAGAGCATTTCCACGACAGCAGAGACATGTGGAGTCTGTGTCAGGGGATACAGACCATAACGGACTACAAGCCAACTCCACAGACTGCCGACAGCTCCACCTCCCTGCTGAATGAGCTAAACAAGTTCTTTGCTCATTTTGAGGCACACAATAGCACCCCGGCACAGAAGACTCCACCCCCTCCCGGTGACCAGGTGCTGACACTGTACCCGGACAGCGTGAGGAGATCCGTCAGCAGGATGAACGCACGCAAAGCTCCGAGACCAGACAACATCCCTGGTCATGTACTGAGAGACTGCGCTGCGGAACTCACAGAGGTCTTTACGGACATCTTCAACACATCTCTGAGTCAGGCTGTCATCCCCACATGCCTTAAGAAGTTGTCTCCATCAAGCCTTAACGACTACCGTCCGGTTACGCTCACCCCTATCCTCATGAAGTGCTTCCAGCGGCTAGTCATGCAACACATCAAGACAACTCTCCCCTCCACCCTGGACCCATTTCAATTTGCATACCGGTCTAGCCGCTGGACCGATGAGGCTATCTCCACAGCCCTCCAGTCACCCCCTCACACACCTGGACACCAGAGACTCATATGTTAGAATGTTGTTCATTGACTTCAGTTCAGCTTCAACACAATCATCCCCCAGCAACTCAGACTCAAACTAGACAAGCTGGGGATCAACACCTTGATGTGCAACTGGCTGCTGGATTTACTGACAAGAAGACCGCAGGCAGTACAGGTTGGCAGCAACACCTCTAGCACCATCACACTGAACACGGCGGCTCCCCAAGGATGTGTGCTGAGCCCCCTCCTCTTCACTCTGCTGACCCACGACTGCACACCGTCACACAGCTCCAACCTCTTCATCAAGTTTGCAGATGATACAACTGTGTTGGGTCACATCAGCAACAACAATGAAAAACACTATAGGAGCGAGGTGAGCCGCCTGGTCAAGTGCAGTAACAACAACTTCTCCCTGAAGGTGGAGAAGACAAAGGAGATTGTCGTAGGCTTCAGGAGAGCACACACACAGCACGCCCCCTCACCATCACCGGGGCTGCTGTGGAGAGAGTAAGCAGCATCAAGTTCCTGGGTGTGCATATCTCTGAGGACCTCTCCTGACAAAGAACACTGCATCACTGGCCAGTAAAGCCCCATAGCGACTTTACTTTCTCAGCAAGCTGAAGAGAGCCAGAGCCCCAGCTCCATCATGAGCACCTTCTACAGAGGCACCATAGGTCACATTCTCACCAGCTGCATCACTGTGTGGTATGGCACCTGCACCGTGTCCTGCCGGAAAAAGCTACACCGAGTAGTGAGAGCAGCTGAGAGAATCGTGGGTGTCTCTCTCCCCTCCCTGCAGGACATCTACCGCACCCGCCTCACCCGCAAAGCCCTCTGGGTGATCCCACCCACCCATCCAACTGCCTCTTCAGTCTGCTGCCATCAGGAAGGAGACTGAGGAGCCTCAGGGCCAAGACCAGCAGACTGAAAGACCGCTTCATCCACCAAGCTGTCAGGATGCTCAACTCTCTCCCTGTCCTCCCTGCCCCAATGACACTGCTGCTTAAATGAAACTTAAATGACACTGACACTGCTGCTTACATTACACCATTTGAGCTTTATTACACTACACATTGTGTGTTTTACCTATTGGTATTATATACAAGTTTACTGTACTTTTGCTATGGGTATATGTGATGTTTTAGTCATTGTATTTATTGTCTTGTTTATCACATGTTTTATGTTCACTGTGGGCCTAGGGGGCGCTGCACTTTAAAATCCTGTGTGTGCAACCTGTACATATGGTTTTTATCAATAAAGATGACTTTGAACTTTGAGGCATCAAAATCACACATACCACGGTAAAATGCATTTAATTAATCAAATTGTATTTATTCAGCACAATAAGTGTAATTTATACCTTGGCGAGCCACTTAGAAGGTGGAAGCTCCTGAGCTACAGGTTGGAGACCCCTGATGTAACTTTTCTGGTGGAGGATATGCCACCTGCTTGTATCCATGGAGATGTTGTTTCTTTACCAAGAATGTTCCACAGTTTAGCCCCAGATTGTATTCAAGTAACGTTGTCTTTGTTGCTACGATGATTAAAATAACTCATAGTTGAATGCCATACTGTGGAACATTCCATTCAAAGCACTAGCATCTCCATAGAGCCATGCAGGTGGCGGACCCTGTACCACAAAAGTTCCACAGTACAGTTTTAAATAACATTCAGACAGTGTGTGTGTGAGCGTGAAGTTGCTAAAGGCGCTTGGAACACTGCTAATTCTTTTCTCTTCCAAGTTTTAGTCGTCGTAATAATTTTGCCAACAAACATGAAATAATGCTGAGAGCTAAAAGTGCTATAAATTATGTAAAATGCCCAGATACAAGAGATCCGAGCTCCAAATGAAATTGTGTACACTTATAACCTCAATTATTAAAAAGTTACATTTTTCTGGTTTGTCTAATTAATTTTTGTTTGTCGTTAGTTAAAATGCAGGTTTGTGCATCCAAACACTGAGGTCTGATCAGTTTTGGAAACAGATTTAACATTTGTGAATTGACCTTTTGAATATTTCATGGCAAAGTACATGTATGACATGTACGTCATCACATTCTAGAATCTTAAAACCGCCAAAAACATTTTAATACTGTAAGACGAAATGTCTTGCCCAAGGACACATAATGAACTGTCAACTTCTGGATCTTCTCTACTGGTTGAACAACATAGGCCTATATTAGAGCGTTTTCTATATTATAATATTGTTTCCTCATCGCAAACAGACCTGGAGTTTCATTCACACGTTTAACCTGTTCCACATTGTGATGTCATCAAATGGTATTACAGGAAGAATAATATGGATCATTTCAGCCCTGGATTTCCCAAACTTCCCAAAACAAAAAGGAAAAGCGACAACTTAAAAGTCGTTCTAGCCTAATGTAGAGTAAATGTTAACTTTAAAATTTCATCTTGGTGACATCGCAAAGTGGAGCAGAGCATTTTGAGTTTTGGTGATGTAGGTGTAGCCCATTAATCCAGGATTGTTCAAACATGTGTGTGAATGAAAAAGGTAACAACATTCTAACATGACTAAAATCTCATAGTGCAGAGGTGTAGGAATAGTAACGTTTTTTACAATCTGAACCTTATTTTGGTAATAAAACAACGTGAGTACCTCGCCCATAGCACTTTGGTGTCATTTGGAGCATTTCTGGAGATTTTGTAGTTGAGCGATATCCGTAACGTGGTCGGGGCACGACGTTGCGGTCACCAAATAACAAAAACTTTAGCTCTTTTCAAATTACAGAAGCTCATTGTGTCAGTGTAAACATTCGCTTGAGTCAAAAATGGCCTGTAATCCGATACCATCCATGATTTCGAATAGATGACGTCACCATGGACAGCGCGCACGTATTCACAGCTGATTTGCCGATAACACTGCGCTTTCAACGTTTCTGTTTTGAGCGAGACATGGCTGAAGATTCGGACTTGGAGACTGAAGAGGACTTATTTGAGTATGATGGCTGTGCCTATCGTTTTGAGGATGAGGAGGTATTAGAAAGAAGGAAGCGGAGAAAGTTTGAGTAGCGCACCAGAGAACAGCGAGCAACGGCCCGGCTACGAAAAGACAGTATCTGGTGGTGTTTATGTGGACGTTGTATGTTGATGACAACAGAGGAAGAACGCCTTTGTTGTCTCGAGTGGGTTTTTGCCGGCCAGGAGATGAACGTCTGGGTGATGATAACAGAAATCTGTGTCTGTCAACTCTGGAGGATATTCATGCCATGATGAACCGTGGTGTAATAGAAACATTTTTTCGTGCTCCGAAGTTGAGTTGGAGGAGCCAGCCATAGCCTACCTCTGTTTGTTCTCCTGCAGCCATCGGTATCGCAGTACTTCTCAGAATCGTGCGCTGAATCTGCTGGCCTTCTTTCTTTTCCTTTGCTGGTAAAAAATCGTCCGGACTGAAGTGGGTACTGCAAACACGATGGTCCAAACGTCTTACAGCTTTGCCTTTCATGTTTGGGTCTGTTCTCAAAGCAACAAGCCACAGCTTCAATAACTCCGGATTGTGATGAGGAAGCCTGTGAAAACTCCATTTCGTCCAAGCTGTCATTTTGTTTTCACAGCCGGGATAAATGCATGTTCGCACCATTTTCTCAAGCAGAGATGTTTACTTCTTCTTAGCTTCTTTCTGACTGTAACTGAGAGCTCAGAGCGCAGTGTTACCAGCAAATCAGCTGTGAGTGCGTGCATGCGCGCTGTCCACGGTGACGTCATCTAATCGAAACCATGGATGGTATCGGATTACAGGCCATTTTTGACTCAAGCAAAAGTTTACACTGACACATTGAGCTTCTGTAATTTGAAAAGAGCTAAAGTTTTTGTTATTTGGTGA
The DNA here is from genome assembly GCA_036785185.1 of Paratrypauchen microcephalus. Classification (NCBI taxonomy): domain Eukaryota; kingdom Metazoa; phylum Chordata; class Actinopteri; order Gobiiformes; family Gobiidae; genus Paratrypauchen; species Paratrypauchen microcephalus. The sequence continues at coordinate 2,631,945 of JAVJIX010000079.1, read as the reverse complement.
CTGCAACGTCGTGCCCCGACCACTCACGTTACGGATATCGCTCAACTACAAAATCTCCAGAAATGCTCCAAATGACACCAAAGTGCTATGGACGAGTTACTCACGTCGTTTTATTACCGAAATAAGGTTCAGATTGTAAAAAACGTTACTATTCCTTTAAAGAGTAAAAAGTATTTTGCAGAGATTTTCAAAACAAATACAAAGGGTGAAATACAAATACAAAGTTTGATAAATTTTGATTTAAAAAATGTAGATGATTTTAAGTAACTCAGTTGATGTGTTCATTTTTCTAGCTGTTTTTGTGCTTTCGTGTGTTGGGTATGCTCAAAGTGGGGACGGGAATTCAAAATAAATGTAATAAAAAAATAAAGTTTCAGCCTTTTCAGCAGATCTCACACAATAAAGAAAAGCTCTTTTTACTTTGCAGTCAGATGCATAACATTTGTATTTAAGTATTGCACTTTTACTTTTGTAGTTTGTTACTTTCCACTACCCGTTCTGTGTGATATAGGACCTTTAAAAGTCTTGCTTCTTCACTACCACTTCTCATTATTCCATTGAAGCATCACGCTGTGAGTTGAACACATAAGCGGACATTTACCACTGCGTGCCAAACTCTTTTCTTATTTTTCACGGCCCTGTATGGGTTTGGACTCCCCAGTGCGTACGCTCACAGCTATTCATATCCTCCTTTCTTGTGTCTTTTCCTTTTGAATATATTTGAACAGTGGTGTAAAATGGCCGCTCTGAGCTGTTGGGTTCTTGTTTTGCGCTAGTGTCCTGCCGGCTCATACAAATTGGCGTGTCCACCACGGCTATGCGTAAAGCCCTGGGTGGTGCATGGGAGCACGTTCATGATGTGTGTGTTTGTTTTCCGCACCCCGCAGTGCCTCCGGTGATCCTGGTTTATCCGGAGACCCAGGCCCAGGAGCCGGGGGTGGGGGCCAGCCTGCACTGCTACGCCGAGGGCATCCCAGAGCCCAAACTCACCTGGCTGAAGAATGGACTGGACCTGCAGCCCCGCTCCTCCAAACAGCTCTCCCTCATCGGTGAGTCGCACGTGGGCTAAAGACAAGCCAGTGTACCACCTGGGTGCCTCAGATAGTGTACAGGGCAATACAACTGTGTGAGTTTGTGTGAGTTTGTGTGAATGTGTGTGGGTGCAGGTAATGGGAACAACTGCCCCAAAGCATTTAAAAGAAAGAAAACTGGAGATAGTTTTACAATTATATAGGCTCTCTGTTTAGCTGTAATCTGGTGTGGAAGAGTAATGGGGCTTTTGGCTCCTTTGTGGGATACAAATCTTTTGGATTGATTCATGTCAAAGAATCGTTCAAAAGACTGGCTCTTTTCATATTTAATTATATAACAGAAACCAGTGAGAGAACTCATTTTATCAACAAACTCATCACAGAGAAATGAAAAACGCTCAGATCTCAGAGAGAGTGTTTACCCTTTGAAATGATGAAATTCGCAATAAAATGTTACAATGTTACAATAATAATTTTTCAAAAACTGTTATTATGATGCCTAATATGTGTTTTTGTTTGTTTTTCTGCTCCTCAAGGAGGCTCAAAGTGAACATATATTGAAGTGTAAAAACTTACAGTGATAAAGTAAAATGCAGTCAAAAAGTCCGAGGTACTCTGTATTTTAATAAGTTACATGGGACAAGCTAATGCATTTGGACATGTGGCGTCTTCGACAGGGCATATAATGCACCCACATACACCCACAGAGCCCTTTTAAAGGGGTATGGGGGTCAGGTGACCTAAAGCATGTGATAAATAAGTTGAAGCTATACATGTAGACAGAAATACTCACTATTTTGCACAGTTTACACATGAAAACACAGTGAATAACAAGTAAATACATCAGCAATAAAACACTGGAGAGTAAAGATTTGTTTCTTTAAAAAAAAAAAGAGTTCCATCCCATGATAAGGAACCATTCAAAAGAGCAGATTCGTGTCACACTTTGTTTTTATGAGCTGTATGTCTGTGTACATTGTCTCTTCAAAGACTAAATCAAACCAAATGAGCTAATGCTGACTTTTATTAAAACATAACATAAAAGACAAAACAAACAAAAAAACAATTAAAATTAAAAGTCAATTGTTTGTATGCATAATACATAATATTCATACTTCAGTTTGTGGATTTTAGAATAGAATAGAAAGCCTTTTATTGTCACTATCATATGTACAATTTACATTATACAGTCCCTGACAAAAGTCTTGTCACTTCTCCATTTGGTAAAAAGAACATCTTACAACCTGACTTTTAATTAATCCATTGGTTTTAGAAATGGCTCATATGAAAGCTAAAACTCTCCCAAATTATGTTTAATATACTAAAATAGATTTGCTTCACTCAAGAAAGATTGACCATTTAATGAACACAGAAAGGTCAGATTTTGGCAAGACAAAAGTTTTGTCGCCTACAGAGAGTAATGTGAAAATTGAACAAATAATTTACTTCAAATACAAAAATATGTTGCATTCCATCAGTGAATTAAATAGTGGTGCTGTGAGATCCATATTTAATATCTTGTATGACTTCCATGAGCGTGAAGGACTGCATCCATGCGGTTTGGCAGTGATTCATACAGTTTATTGATGAAGTCATCAGGAATAGCAAAGAAAGCAGTCTTACATGCCTCCCAGAGTTCATCAAGATTCTTTGGGTTTGTCTTCCATGCTTCCTCTTTCATTCTACCCCAGACATGTTCAATGATGTTCATGTCTGGTGACTGCGCTGGCCAGTCCTGGAGAACCTTGCTCTTCTTTGCCTTGAGGAACTTTGATGTAGAGCTGGAAGTATGCGATGGAGCACCATCCTGCTGCAAAATTTGACCCCTTTTATAGCTGGGAATGTAAGATTTAGCTAATACTTCTTGATATTTTAGGCTATTGATATTGCTTTCCACCCAGCAAATCTCTCGCACACCGCCATACTGTATGTAACCCCAGACCATGATTTTTCCAGCACCAAACTTAACTGTTTTCTGGGTGAACCTCGGATCCATGCGGGCTCCAGTAGGTCTCCTGCAATATTTGCGGCGGCTGTGATGTAATTCAACTGAAGATTCATCTGAGAAATCCACATTTTGCCACTTTTCCAGCGTCCATCCTTTTAGCAGGCTGTGGGCCTTAGCAAATGCCACACGTTTTTTTAATTGCCTTTTGTTTAGTGCTGGTTTCTGGGCACTGATTCGACCATGGAGGCCATTTCGACCCAGAATTCTACAAACTGTTCTGGTTGACACGGGGACTTGAGGTGACCAGGCCTGGTGGAGCTCTGCTGCAGTGGAAAAGGGGCTGGCCTTGGATTTTCGAGCCAACAAACGGTCCTCCCGAGCAGTTGTCTTGCGGGGTTTACCAGACCTGGACTTGTCAAAAACATCTCCAGTCTCTTCTAATCTTTTTCTTATTCTTTGTACTTGACGCTGAGACACATTGAAGGTGTCAGCCACTTCAGCAGTGGATTTGGTCTTCAACCTCTTGATAATCAATGCTTTGGTCTCAGGGTGAATCTTAGGCATGTTGTCAGAGGTCAAGTTGCAGTTGATGTGAAGGTCTGGTGTGTTGGGGTTCTTTTTATACACACCCACTAATTGACTGACAAATTATTGATCACAGGTGAGGTTGTAATCTAGGATTGGGTGCAAGGCGACAAGACTTTTGTCTTTGCAAAAACTGACTCAGTGGGCTTTACCAAGCTGTGAACATTAGAATGCTTTTCAGCAGTTTCATTTGGCACCAAAACAGTATTTCAAAATCTGTTGGGATTGAAATGAGACATTTCTTGTCAAAAATAAATTATTAGATATATATTTGGGGGGCACTTAAGGTCAACTTGTACCCAAACGACAAGACTTTTGTCAGGGACTGTACATACTCACAATGAGACTGAAAGCCTCTCACTTCAGTGCAGACATTTAAGTACGACATTTACAACACAGGAGGATATTTACAACACAGTATAGAAAAAATAAATAAATAGAAAAATTGTGCAAAAAAAAAAAGTCCTGTACTACGCATTAGTTACCAGTTACCCATTAGGTACCAAGTCTTGCTCAGATATTGCCGTGGGAGTGACATATACAACAGTATATATACACACACTTGAGAGTTTCTACATTGTAGAGGGAGATGTTTCACAGAATTCAGTTTAGCATATTGTACTGTGTATAGACCAGTTTCAAAGCTACGTCATCACTGAATGCGCGCGCAGTGTTGACTCAAAACTGCTGCCACTGCTGCCATAAAACCCCCAGCGAAGATATAGAAGAGAAGAACTCGAATAAAGAGAAACAGATGGAATAAATGATAGTTTATATCATTCAACTGACATACACACAAGTGAACACCTGCTGCTTGTTTAGGGTAATTTGCCCAGGTGTTCAATGGTGTTTAATCATGCTGATTAACTAGCAAGCACAGGACACCGCAAAGACATTAACCGGGTAACCTCTACGACAGACACATGTAAACGAACACGAATAACTTAAATACATAAATACTAAAATACATAAGTTTTCGCATGACCATCATAAATGGCATTTGACATGACTGAGATCACATCTGTGACTCGTGAATTAAGTAGTAGTATGTTACTTACCCCGCAACGCAAGTGCAGTTGGCGGTCAGAATGTAGTCATCGCGCTTGTTGATAATAGCCCAAGCATTGTACATGGTCGTCTTGTGGCCTTGTCTTTGACTGGGGAGAACATCAGATGCCAACACGCAAAACTCCCCATCGATATCGTGGTATTTTACCTCCTGTACATAGCCACACACGGCAAACTGGTAGGCATCCATGGATTTGTATGCGCGCACTTTCTCTCTCTTGTATACACACTGGGCTTCTCCACTAAATAACAGTGGATATCTGGCCACTGTAAATCTGGCCACTTTCTGCGGTCGTACTGCCACTCCGTGATCGCATAAGGATCTGGTAGTCGAACCCCGTTGCTCAACGTGAGCTTTTGAATGTAGCTCTCCCTATTGTTCAGATACTCCGCTATGGTCCGCCATGGTTGACTCTGGGTCAACAATGCACGTACATGCCGGTGACGTCACGTCTGTTTACTAACTGTAAAGGGGTCTATAGCACTGTGTTAAGTATTGCACCACAGGATATTTCACTGTGATTAAGTATTGCACAACAACAGGTGGATCTGCTACAAAACCCAGTTCAAGATATTACACAGTAATAAATATTGTCCAACAAGATATATTGCACTGTGTTAGGTAATTGCACAACGGGTGGATGGAGGAGAGTGGGGGACAGGAATATGGGGTGAGTCAGTGCATGTGAGTGTTCAAGGTGGTTCTGGCCCTTGGGAAGAAGCTGTTTTTGAGTCTGTTTTTGTTTGTGCGACATGAGCTCACTTAACCCACCTTGCCCCTAGTATAGCCCCAGGTCCCTTGATGTAAAGTGCTGTGAGTGCCTTTATCATTAGTGTATGGAAGAAAATTTGTTTCATTAGAATGTTGATGAATTTTAAGAATACATTTTCAATGTTACAAAAAACAAACAAAAAAAACATACATATTATTATGAAGTCCTCAGATTGGGAGGATTCGAATAGGGCCTAGCAGAGATTACTGAAAAATATACGGATGACATCTAAAACCTCCTCGGCATGTTTTTGATGATATACATGGTAGAAAGCTCCAAAAAGTCGATTTTGCACAATCCCCTTTTATTTAATTACATGTACACTTGAATGAATGGCAATGGTGTTAGCACTTTCTTTTTTAAAGTTTGTGTAATTTCATCTAAACTCCTCCAAACAACTCAGACTTTGATAAATTCTGTGGATTGAAAAACAGCATGGACAGAAGTGAGCTGAGGGAGCGCTGTGGATGGACGGATGAACAAAGAATAAATGAGTTCACAGATAATGAAAAACAAAGCCACAGGAGGGAAAGACAGAACGACTCTTCATATAAAGAAAGACGAGCCACTGGATCTGTGGCTGAAAGGAGAGACGAAGAAAGCGAGACAGAAAGACATAGAGAGAAACAGAGAGAGCGAGATAAAGAGGGACACAGAGAGAGACACAGGGTGAGACAGAGAGAGAGAGAGACAAGGAGAGACAGAGAGAGATACAAAGAGAGAGAGAGACAGAAAGAGAAACATGGAAAGACACAGGAAGAGACATGGGAGAAATGCAAAGAGAGAGTCACAGACAGAGAAACCGAGAGATAGACACAGGGAAAGACACAGGGAGAGAGATATAGATACAGAGAGTGAGACAGAGAAAAAGGCAGGAAGAGACACAAAGAGAGACACAGGGAGACACACAGAGAGAGAGAGAGACAAAGACAAGGGAAGAGACCTAGAGAGACAGAGAGAGAGACATGGAGATACATTGCAGGAGATACAGGGAGACACACACACACTGGGGGGGGGGAGGGCTCTGCAAGTTCAAGTACTATGTGACATCACTCAGGATTGCCCTGATTACAGACAGGTGTTTCTGACACAAACACCTGGCTGCACGGGCGGAGTTTGAAGTGTGGATACCTGTTAGACCAGGGGTCGGCAACCCGCGGCTCCGGAGCCACATGCGGCTCTTCGATCCCTGTGGTGCGGCTCAGTATAAGCGAAATCCGTGAAGTCGTCAGCTTTATATTTTACAATTATTCTCCATGTTTTAAGGCTGTAAACGCCTCACCACACACATTCTACACTTTTCTCACACTGGAATTAACGTTTTCTCACATTTCTCTCTTCTTTAAACACTCAAACTTTCATAGATTTTCAACAAAAAAGCACAGTATTATAGAACGAAACCAAAGTGTATTTCGTGTGTATTTCACAGTTCTTATGACCGAGCCTCTTCGTCCTGGCGCCGCTTCACTGTGGCGGGTTTTGTCGGGGAGAAACAAACAAACAGCACTTCAATCAATCAATCAATCAATCAATCAAACATTTATAAGGCGCTTTTCATACAAAATTGTAGCACAAAGCGCCCTACAGTGGTCAAGGATTAGAAGATTGACCTTTATTGATCTCGCACAGGAGAAGTTGTTTATATATTTGACCCGGGGACCATCCCCATGATTTTGTTTTGTTATCTATGCTTTGGTCGGGCCCTAAGCTGGATTTTACCTATGGCGCATGTTTAGGTTGGTGGGGGAAACCGGAGTGCCCGGAGGAAACCCACCCAAACACGGGGAGAACATGCAGTCTCCACACAGAAAGGCCCGGGCAACCCGAACCTTCTTGCTGTGAAGCATGAGTGCTAGCCACTCAGCCACCGTGCCGCAGTGTGACTTCAGAGTCACACTGCGATCCAACATTTATATAAATCTGGCAAATTGAACACATTCTGTACAGGAGACACGGAGGAGAATGACGGACGAATCAGCAAAGGTCTACAGTCCCTTAGCCAATCAGGACGCAGAAATGCGCCTTGATACACTATAAAAAAAATTGAATAAAAATCAGTGTTATTTCATTTTAAATTTCAAAAGGGTTTTGTGGCTCCCAGTGTTTTCTTTACTGTGTGAAACGGCTCCAAACGGCTCTTTGAGTGGTAAAGGTTGCCGACCCCTGCGTTAGACCAATCACACTGTTCCTTATACATCCATTTCTATAAAGTCAACACAACCACTGATCAGTGTGGAGTTACAGAGTCTGCTCTACCCAGTGACCACAAAACCTACTTTGATCTCTGACAGTTGTGTAAAGCTCTTACGAACTGGCGGCACGGTGGCTGAGTGGCTAGCACTCACGCTTCACAGCAAGAAGGTTCCAGGTTTGATTCCCAGGTCACCCGGGCCTTTCTGTGTGTGTTCTGTGTGGAGTTTGCATGCATGGTCCATGGTCCATGTTCTGAATGCAGAAGGAAAGTGAGGAAGAACTTTGGGCCTCTGCAAATTGTTTACAATGAACTAGTTTTGTTTTTCACATTTTAAAAATGAGGTACAGCACCTTTGAGTCACGCCTCCTCACTGCAAACTGTGCAAGAGCTTGGACTGGCTGGTGTTGTGGTAGAGAATCTGCCCCTGGACCACACATCACATCACACACATCAGAGTAGACATGATAACAGGAGAAATTCAATTTGTCAACTGGACAAAGTTTATTTGGTGGAAAACGTTTTGCAGCTCATCCGAGAGGCTTCGTCAGTTCTGGTTAGAGTGCTGATGGACACTGCTTATATCTCGCTGCAGGGAGGAGCTAACTACACTGACATTATTCTGAAACTATCCCACCTCTTTGGTTTGAGTTTCTGTCTTTTGTATTTCCAGTTTCTCTCTGGCGTCTCTAGCTCCTCCCTGCAGCGAGATATAAGCAGTGTCCTTCAGCACTCTAACCAGAACTGATGAAGCCTCTCGGATGATCGGCGAAACGTTTTCCACCAAATAAACTTTGTCCAGTTGACAAATTGAATTTCTCCTTTTATCATGGATTCTACCTGGACGACTGAGGGATTCTTCACACATCAGAGTAGACAGTTGCTTTTGACTGTTCCAATAATTTTTACTTCATCTAAAAAAAAATAAGATTATATAATAACAGACTAATCAAACAAATACATGACTGTAAAAGTGTCCGAGACCTTTTGTGAGACCTGCAGCTAATTATTATTTCTCATGTAATTCACTAATTGATTTTTGTCACTAATTGGAAGTTAGCGTTGAAGGCTGTATTGATGGAAATGCTATAGTAAGTGTATTCTGTTTAGTGCTGATATGAGAGTGTGTGACATTTTCAATCAAAACAACCCACTCTTAATTAGAAACATTGTTGTGTGACTTCTATGAATGTTCTGGAAGTAAACATGTACAAAATGTCCGCTCGCACAGGCTGAGACACAGAATTTCTGCACACATTCCCAGTGTTTGTGGTGCAGTGCTGCTGACTGAGGAGAAATGCTTTAATATGTTCTTTAATACATTCTTTAATATGTGTGGTATGATCTGGTCTTTTACAAGTTCAGATCAAGACTATCATAAAACTCTTCAGTAAGCATCCAACTTTTCAGATTACAATCTAGTTATTTTTGACATATACCTGCCATTATTTTAAAGGTCCCATGGCATGAAATTTTCACTTTCTGAGGTTTTTGAACGTTAACGTGAGCTCCCCTACCCTGTTTAGGCCCCCCCCCCCATGGTTAAAAGTTGCGAAATGTCTAAACTGAGCATTTGCGATCCTCAAACGGGCGATTTTGAACAAGGCACCTTATTGTGTGGAAATGTGCAGTTCTCACCCCCGTCTGTCTGTACTCAGCGTCTCTGTAAATCACGCCCAAACATGGAACGACGAATAGCTGTAAACTATGGATAAATCTCGGATTACAGGCCACTTTTGATTCAAACGAAATCGTAGACTAAAGACATCGAGCTTCTATGACCTTTGAACAGCAGTGCTAAAGTTTGTGTTATTTGGAGCCCACACGGGGCATATTACATGCTCGGGGAATGCCCCGAGCTATGGCTATAACTCGCGCTAGGCTAACGGCGTTAGCCTAACGCTAATCTAAAACATCTCCGGAAATGCTCCATATGACACCAAAGTGCTATGGGTGAGTAAAACAACTTGTTTTATTACCGTAATAAGGCTCAAATTGTAAAAAACTTTACTTTGCCTTTAATATGTGTGGTATGATGTGGTCTTTTACAAGTTCAGATCAAGACTATCATAAAACTCTTCAGTAAGCATCCAACTTTTCAGATTACAATCTAGTTATTTTTGACATATCCCTGCCATTATTTTAATACAAACTGTGGATGGGGAATTAACTGCTAACACATAACATAATCACTATGCTTTTTACCTTTTAGTGTTTTGAAAATGCTAGATTTGGAAAAAAAACAAAAAAAAAAAACAGGCAAATAATTCTCTCAAACTGAAAACCCTCCGTTCCTCCTTGTGATGTCATGTGAAATCATTTGGATGATTTCAGCCCTGGACTTGCCCAGACATGTACGCACTTTTAACTGTAAGAATGAACTGTGTATGTTTATTGGGATGTATGGAGTACTTGATAACTGATGTAATGACTGTGAGTATGTGAAGATTGGGGAAATTGTATGAATGATGTTACATGGGATGCAAGTTTTAATGCACTGTAAATATGGCACTCTGATCCCTCCCCCAGAGGACTACAGATGGAAATGAGCTGTAAAACTACAATCTGGTACAAGCATCTCTGCCTTTGTGCTTAAAGGAAAAGTAACGTTTTTTACAATCTGAGCCTTATTTCGGTAATAAAACAAGTTGTTTTACTCACCCATAGCACTTTGGTGTCATATGGAGCACTTCCGGAGATGTTTTAGATTAGCGATCTCCATCATGTGAGTGCTCGGGGCACTTATTTGCGGTCTCCAAATAACACAAACTTTAGCACTTTTCAAATCATAGAAGCTCAATGTCTTATCCTATGATTTCGTGTGGTCAAAAGTGGCCTGTAATCCGAGATATACCCATAGTTTCGAGTAGATGAGGACGCCAGTGCGCATGTGTGGACTGTGCTCTCAGCTCCCGGGACCCAAACATGAAACGCAAAGCTGTAAACTATGGATAAATCTCGGATTACAGGCCACTTTTGCTTCAAACGAAATCGTAGCCTAAGACATCGGGCTTCTATGATTTGAAAAGTGCTAAAGTTTGTGTTATTTGGAGCCCGCACGGGGCATATTACATGCTTGGGGAATATATTATATGCCCCGAGCTATGGCTAGAAGTCGCGCTAGGCTAACCGCAAATCTAAAACATCTCTGGAAGTGCTCCATATGACACCAAAGTGCTATGGGTGAGTAAAACAACTTGTTTTATTTCCGAAATAAGGCTCAAATTGTAAAAAAAAAACATTAATTTTCCTTTAATGTAACTGTACATTGTCCTTGACTGTAGCTGAGGCGCTTTGTGTTTATTTTATTTTATTTAACCTTTATTTAACCAGGAAAAAAGACTCATTGAGATTAAAAAGCAGTTCAGTTACATGTCGGTTACAGGTCACTTTCAAAACACAACACACACACACAATTGATAAAATTTTACAGTTCAGAAATCACAGTTTCTAGATAAAAATGTCAAACTATTTCACAATAAAAACAACACAATCAGGAATAGCAGCTACATACAGATGTTACAGCATCCCGGTCAGTTACAATTTTTAAAAAAGATTCTAAGGAGACCAGCTCACTCAGTTTCAAGTCTTTCTGTAAAATGTTCCATGCAGAAGGAGCAGCAAACTGAAAAGCCTTCTTTCCCATTTCAGACCTGACCTTTGGAACTGACAATAAAAATAAATCCGAAGAACGAAGATTATAAGAACCACTTTGTTGCGAAATGTAGGTTTCCAAGTATGGTGGCAGCTGGCCAAGTATACATTTATAAATCAGCACATACAAATACATTTTTGTGTATGAAAAGCGCTTTATAAATAATGTTTGATTGATTGATTGAGCTGGTAGAGCGTCCACTGAACCGAAGGATGGCGGTTTGAAGGTTTGAAGTCATTCCCCTTTCAGAGCGCTATCACAACACAATAAGCGTGCATCCTGCTGAAACTACTGCACATCATATCAGGTTTGTGCAGTTGTAGTGCATTGTTTTGTATCCTGCTTTTGTATATTTATGACATCGGCGTGTGGCAGGCTTGGGCGACAATAGACACCATTTCATGCAATATGTATGAAAATCCTGATCAAAGCTGTTGGTGGTCTTTGCCTGATAGACACCCCCACCCTCACTGTCCATTGTGTCTGCTCCTGTCTAATCCCAGTGATGAAAGCAAGCCATAGGAGGAGGAAGAGGCTTTGTTGTTGTTGATGTGAGCATGTGTCTGTCAGATGCTCTTCACTCTTCTTCGTGTTCGCACTGTTCATATGGGCCTGTGGGATTGTAGAGGAACAGATAGACGGCTATGTTTCATTTCTCCTTTAAATCAACCTGAAGGATGCTATAGCGTGTGAAGTTGTGTTACTGGAGAAGGACGTGTGCACAGGCTCATTGACAGCATGTACTCAGAGATCCAAGGAGCTGTAAGATAAGATATGCCTTTATTAGTCCCACAGTGGGGAAATTCCAGATACCTGATTTGTACTGCATGAAAAACAACTAGTTCATTTGAAACAGTTTGCAGCGGTCCAAAGTTACTCCTCATTTGCCTTACCTTACCAAAAATAAAAACAAAAATAAAACCCTTTATATTTAGATGCAGACAGTGCACAGTGGACCTATTTGGATCTTAAAGGTCCCATGACATGGTACTTCTTGATGCTTTTATATGGCTCCTTAATGGTTCCCTAATACTGTAAATGAATCCTTCTTCAAAATCAACACTCAGTGCATGAGAAAGACACATGTACACAGTCAGATTCATAATCTGTCTGTCTGAACAACTCATTCTGGGCCTTGTTGCTTGAATGCAAATGAGAAGGACACAGATACTGTAGGTTAGAGGAGCGGGTGGGGGGCAAATACGCCGCTGGAGCGCTGCTTTGTGCGCTGGCTCCCATTTCCGTGTTTTAAGCACGGAGGGAGAAAGGAGAGGAATTTCAATGAAAAAACACATTTTCACAGAAAATAAAATTAATCCACTGCTGTTTCAGAGGTCCAGAGGGTCGGGTAAAGGACTTCCGAGCCTAGAAACACTCGCAGGTGCCTCCAGGCAAATAAAAAAACGCATTTCGCATTGCGTAGCTCCTTTGCCGTCCAAACTCTCTGGGCGTGATTTCCAGAGACAGGGGGTGGACATCCAGACGGTGGTGGAACTGCATTTGCATTTCTTTTTTCGATGTTACGTAACTAAGGTGCCTTGTTCAGAATCGCCCGTTTGAGCTGTGTTTTTTTCTAACGCAGAAAAGGACCGCAAATGCTCAGTTTAGACATTTCGCATCTTTTAGCCATTGGGGGGCCCTAAACAGGGTAGGGGAGCTCACATTAACGTTCAAAAACCTCAGAAAGTGAACATTTCATGCCATGGGACCTTTAAGAGATGCTTATACAATATATCTGTACAGGGGCAAGACATATTCTGCTCAAATACAAAAAAAATCTTCTAAAACCTTTTATTTGGAACAATCTTCCTAATGTTTGAAACTATGTACGGCAGTAGATTTGATAGCACGAGTTGTTATTTCTCCCAAAATGTCCTAAGAAGATTTTAAACATTATAGCATAGATCATATTTCTCATTTACTCTATTTGCATCATTTCAAAAGAACGTCCATCATTAGTGTAATCAGAAAATAATCAATACAATGACTGTTTGTGGTGTCTTTTTTCAGATTTTGTTACATAAAGTATTCCTGACAAAACTACTGTCACTTCTGTCAGGTTTGACTCACAATAGACCTACAGCTAATTATTATTTCTAATGTGACTTGCTAACTGATTTTTCAGTAATTGGAACTTAGCGCTAAAAGGCATAAAATGAAATTCTTTAATCACTGTATTCTGTTTAGTGCTGATATGAGTGTGACATTTTCAATAAAAACGGTCCACTCTTAATTAGAAGCATTGTTGTGTGGCTGATGTATGAATAAAGCTTATCTTTTTTTAATATTCATGAAGTAAACAAACGTACAACAGACGCTGTATCCGAATGCACACAGCTCCATACAGCTGAGTTTGACCTGATTCATACCTATACATTTTTCTTTAGCTGAGGTTAATGCATATTTTAACTGAAGCAGCAGCTTGGATGAGCTGCCAAATGTATTCAACCATATAAACTTTTGTCCAGTTGACAAATTGAATTTCTCCTTTTGGCATAAAGGTCGCCTTCGCATGACAACATTTGAAACTGTCCATGTAGAACTCTATGGAGATTTACTGTTTTTGAAAGAAATCTCCAAACTTCTGATCCACAAATGTTGAATTTGTGATTATTTATTTTGGGACCAGCTCCGAAAAGTTATCATGTTAATCTTTTGTCTTAAAGATCCCATGACATGGTACTTCTTGATGCTTTTATATGGCTCCTTAATGGTTCCCTAATACTGTAAATGAATCCTTCTTCAAAATCAACACTCAGTGCATGAGAAACAGAGATAAGATGAGAAAGAGTCATAAATATCTCTCTCAAACTCTTTATTCTTGGCGTTGTTGCTTGAATGCAAATGAGGAGAAAAGAGCTGGCCAATAGTAGAGGGTGGGGGCGTGGCCAAACTCTCCGCTCAGAGCCGACAGCTGATCCATTTCCTTGTTTTTTGCACGGGGGAGAGATTTGAAGCGTTCCATTGAAAAATAAACACATTTCCACATAAAATAAAATTAAACCACTGCTGTTCAAAGGTCCAGAGGCTCAGATAAAGGACTTCTGAGCCTAGAAACACTCGGACGTGCCTCCAGGCAAATAAAAAAACGCATTTCGCATTGCCTAGCGCAGGGGTCATCAACCTTTTCAAAGCCGAGGGCTACCTTAAGGTCATCAAATAATACGAGGGCTACCAGCTCAGTTAAGATAATTCAAAAGTCTAAATAATGCACTTTTATGCTGTATTATTATTTATTTGATCACAATGTATGCATACATGCATTAGTTATGTGTAAATGACCACATTTGTGTTTCACTGTCAAAGCGACATTTATTTTGTGCAAATGAACATGTCACAATTAGATTAGCAAAAATATACTAGTAATGTGGTAATGTAGTAATAAATTTAACATTATTTCAACTCCCTTTTTTGTTTTAAACAAATCAAACTCTTATAATTTCAACATTGAAGCAGGCTGAATGATTTCAAATAATAATAATAAACACCATTAGCTGAGCCGTACTGCTGTTGTCCTCGGACTCGTCGCTCTGGATGCTGAACCACCTGTATTCACGTCCTTGTCCAGCTGCTCATTCAAGTTTTCGGAAATAGCAGACACCCGTCTTGTCACTGCACTCGCACCAAGTTGTACATCGGCCAGAGTTGAGATGACATCTGATCCATTTTTCTCGTCTTTAAAAATAGTCTCAGCAATCATCATCATCGCTCCTTTTACAGTTTCTCCAACTGAAAATGTCTTTTTGTTTTTTATCAAATAATTTGTTGCCTTGAAAGAAGCCTCGGTTGCCTTTTTAGCCTTTTTCAGTGGTCTAGTGAAGAAAGACTGCTGCTTGGCTAAAGCAGCCTTTAACTCTCGTGCTTTCTCAGCTCGAAGTGCACTCTTAAGGGGAAAGTTTGTGTTGAAGCTGCCGTGATTCGTAGCGACTTTCCACATTGTGCCGTTTTGAAATCGCCACTGTAGCTCCACAAATGAGACATACACACTTCTCTCTTTTCCATGTAACAAAGAACTCTTCTTTCCAGTCGGTGTTAAAAACATATGATTTCTTTCTCTTCTCCGCCATGCTTTCTCGTCTTTTTTTTTTTTTTTTTTGGATGAGTCCAGCTGCATCAAACAGGTTCATTGTCATGCGCAGATAACGCAGAGAACTTTGAACTCGGACAACATATTTTAAATTTTAAAATCTGTAAGTGTTTTTATTATTAGCCTACTTTAAAATATGTGCATATAAAGGCGCAGCATTTTTGTAAAACATTATTATTTATATAAGTACGAGGGCGACCTGTTCTATTTTTAGAACCTGCTCTGCGGGCGACTGAAATGGGGCTCACGGGCGACCGGGTGCCCGCGGGCATAGGGTTGGTGACCCCTGGCCTAGCGCATTCGCAGTCCAAACTCTCTGGGCGTGATTTACAGAGACGCTGAGTACAGACAGACGGGGGTGGAACTGCATTCGCATTTCTTTTTTCGATCTGACGTCAATAAGGTGCCTTGTTCAAACTCGCCCGTTTGAGCTCCGATTTTTTGTAACGCAGAAAAGAATCGCAAATGCTCAGTTTAGACATTTCACAACTTTTAACCATGGGGGGGGGGGGGGGGAAAGAGGGTAGGGGAGCTCACATTAACGTTCAAAAACCTCAGAAAGTGAAAATTTCATGCCATGGGACCTTTAAAGGCCCTATAGAATAGATCAGATCAGTCTGATCTATTTTGTTTACTCATCACAAACAAACCTGTAGTTATGTTTTATTTACACGTTTATTACCGTATTTTTTCGGATTATAAGTCGCATTTTTTCATAGTTTGGCCGGGGGTGCGTCTTATACTCTGGAGCAACTTATGTGTGAAATTATTAACACATTATTACAGGGGGTCCTCGTGTTACGACGCTGATCCGTTCTTAAGAGGCGTCGTAACCCGAATTTCGTCGTAAGTCGGATTTTGACTTTGATCTTCCAACCAAAGCACCAATAACCTTTCCATCTCA
This sequence comes from Paratrypauchen microcephalus, assembly GCA_036785185.1. Classification (NCBI taxonomy): domain Eukaryota; kingdom Metazoa; phylum Chordata; class Actinopteri; order Gobiiformes; family Gobiidae; genus Paratrypauchen; species Paratrypauchen microcephalus. The sequence continues at coordinate 2,615,703 of JAVJIX010000079.1, read as the reverse complement.
ATAATTAGACCACTACGCTGCTTGGTTATCACTGCCGCTTTCATAGGAGCAGATCAGACCCCACATCAGGTACTTCCGCCCACATTGGGCACGCACACGAGGCACACACACACGCCCTACAACACGCCCTACAACCACAACAAAGCGTATTCTTCCGCCGTGTGCCGCGCGCCGTTCGCGTTTGTTTACGTCGCTTACCACGCTAAACCGCGTAAGACGGAATGACGCGTCTTTTTTTTTTTTAATGGAGCGTGTTCGTAACCACGAAACGTCGTAAGTCGAGACCGTCGTAACCCGAGGACCGCCGGCCCTCATCTGTATTCACTGTGTCTTTGTGGAACGATGCAAGAGCAGAGGAGAGAACAGCTCTGACCTGAGACACAAGAGGAAAACTCAAGAAACACAGAGAGCTCACAATGTTTGGTACTGTGGATGTACATATGTTCATAGTTGGCTCACAGTGTCAGTTTCGATTTCCCTTATTTTGAGTCTTCATCTTTGGCCAAAATGATTACTGTATTTTTCGGATTATAAATCGCAGTTTTTTCATAGTTTGGCCTGGGGTGCGATTTATACTCTGGAGCGACTTATGTGTGAAATTATTAACACATTATTATATCATTTCACATGTTATTTTCACACTAAACCGCAAGAGGGCGCTCTAGGCCTGTGTTGATAAGTTCAACATTGGCGGTAACTTATAAAAACAACTGAGAAGGGCTGAACAAAAATGGCACCAAAAAAAAAATCATATTCTGCAGATTACAAGCTGCAAGTAGTGAAATATGCAGCCGAAAACGGTAATCGAGCAGCAGAAAGAAAGTTTGGAGTTAGCGAGAAACTTGTAAGGGACTGGCAAAAAGCGGAGGTTACTCTTACTGAAAGGAAGAAAACAAAAAAAGCTTCGTTGTTTATGCGTCATGTAACGTTAGCATACCGTACACTTCTTCAGCCTGTTGTTCTCTATTCTATTTTTATTTTAAATTGCCTTTCAAGATGACATGTCTGTTCTTGGTGTTGGATTTTATCAAATACATTTCCCCAAAAAATGCGACTTATATATGTTTTTCCCTTCTTTATTATACATTTATTGGCTCGTGCGACTTATACTCCGGAAAATACGGTACACAAATTCTGCATATTTGGGCACTGTGACGTTGTGATATCGTGTGGTAATACAGGAAGTGCTCCACTGTGTTTTTAAACTTCATACACCTTCACTAGAATCAGATAGCATCGAATTTGGATGATTTTAGCCCTGGAATTAATGAATTAATCTCTACTGAACTAAAGGTATAAGGTAGCTGTTAACTTACCGCTTCATGACAACACAACATGGAACATTTTGAGCTTTGGAGATGAAGACGGACTAATAAAGGATTACTCAAACATGTGCGAATCAAACAAAGCAATCAAACAAAGAGCTAAAAGCTCACAAGAGTCCATTTTGTGTAATAAAGGACCTTTAGAGTCCTGTCAGCAATCACCCACATACTTCAAGATGAATACTGCCACCGCTTTTTGAAAGTATTGTGTTTATTTATACTGACATAGAAGACACTGAACTTTTTCATGTGGAGAGGCCCAGTAATTATAGAGATATGAACCCTACACCAAATCATTAAATCTGCAATCTGGACAGTTACACAGCAATCTCCATTCTAACCTCTCTTCCTGCTGAGTTTGGGCGAGAACTGGTGCCATCCCTCTGCCCGGAAGTAGCCAGCTGCCGTTATCTGTTGTTTTAGTAAAATGAGTAGTCTAACCTGTCATATTGACCTGTCATTAACCCCGCCCCTCTGTCCCTGTCTCAGCCAATGGGAGCGAGCTGTTGATCGGGAGCGTGCGCTACGAGGACACTGGAGCGTACACCTGCATCGCCAAGAACGAGGTGGGCGTCGACGAAGACATCTCGTCCCTGTTCGTGGAGGACTCAGCCAAGAAAACCCGTGAGTCTGACACAGGGAGCACCATCCGGGGACAGAGCCGATACTAGCTTATGTTTTAATACTAGGATTCTATTCAAAGTTCACATTTTAAACACATTCAGAAAAGCTGAACTGACAAACTAATACAAGAATCACATTTCAGAACGTGTTTGTGCAAATCTAAACTACAGGATTAGCAGTTTTTATGCAGAAATGTTGGCGTTTGTGGAGGAAATGATGGTGCTTCAAAAACGCAGCCTTTGGTTAATAGTTGCCACTCAATTACAATCAATCTTGCAGCTCTATAATCTGAAATATACGGTCAAACATGCGCTCCTGCTGGTGTAAAAAGTCATTAGAGTCCATTATCTGTCATATACTGAGGAGACGTTGGATTTAGTTCAAACTGGTTTTAGTCGTAGGATCTGGCAACCCAAAGAGAGAAGCTCTTTCTGCTTTCTGTTTGCATAATGTATCTTGAAAACCAAATATAAACTTACAACAGTGCAATGGTTGTCAGTAAAGTCCATCTCTAAGGACAAAGATTAAAAAATATATATATTTGATCTGATGTCACAACGGACTAATTCAATTATTGCTTTACCAGCAATAATGCTGGGCTCTCAAGTGTTGAGCGGGGTCGTGCGTGAGACTGCGGGGGGGGTTTAACAATTGAATTGCGTGCGGAAACCAAACTGTTTTGTCTGCAATGAATATGGGGAAACGTGGCGGTGACCATTGCACGCGTCGGGCTAACTCTACGTATTAATCTTACGTTTCGGGCTCAGTGGGTGAGGAGGGGAGCTGCCGCTGTCTCACATCCCTGAATCTGAACTGTGGCGTGGAGGGAGGCAGGGCGGGGGAGTGGGGAGGAAATGAAGTGCTCTGATTGACTGAAAGTTCTCTGTTTACATGCAGATCTGTGGATCTGTGTCTCAGCCGCAGAGTCAGTGAAAGTCAATGAAAACATGAGTGAAACGGATGAAATGTGAGATCCATATGCGTAATTTAGAACAACAAAAAAGACAAGCGAACAAGGAGGTCAAAATTGCATGCCCGCTACGCAAAATGCGTACATGTTGGCAGGTCTGACTGCATCGGCAACATCTCTTTGGCTATGAATCTGGTGATGGCATTGGTTATGTTTTGCCATCGTTGACTTTTTCTGTCATACGGAAAATTCTTTTTGACAAAAGCAAAAGGTTGGGGGCGCTTGAATTGCGTGCGGGAGTTTTTTTCGCTGAAAACGCGCGGTGCCTGCATAAACTGAGCCACACAGGACGATTTTCTGGGCACAAAAAAAAAAAAAAAAATCAGCATGAGAAATGCCATGTGTGGCGTGTGAGCGTGTGAACATGTCGAATTGCGTGTGTCACACTCTCAATGTGTGAGACTTGAGAGCCCTGCTTATTGCAAAGTACAATGTAATCTAGTGCAGTAACATCACATCACTGGAGGTGTTCTGCATGTATCTCTGTTTGCTGAATATTAGTTTCCATGGTGACAGAAAGGACACATTGGCAAACACAGACACAAAAGTTTTAAGACTATCTGAAAATCCAAGAAGAAAAATGCCACATTTTCAGGACTCTGCGATCAATCCGAGCATTCGCGGTCCTGTTTAGGAGCTTCATTTTCAACAAAAAGTGTGAGTGACTAATTGAATAACTGCTTGTGATTGTAATTTTAGATGTTAGAGACTCGTTTAAGCGCACAAATCAGCTCACTTGTCGCAGTCAACTCTTTCGGGTCAGATTGTGTTAAAACAAAAGTCAGATTTCAGTCTAACTTGAGTAACTGAGCTTCAGACAGAGCAGTGCTTTCAGTTAGCATTGCTTCCCAAGGGAATATTGATACCATTGAAGTCAGCGTCAATAGGAGCAGTACTGTAGTTCTAATATTGCAGTAATTTAGCTGTGTCTTTTCAAACAGATCTGATCAAAGTAAAAGTCTGGACCTCTGTGTAGCCCTCGGAACACTATAGAGGGTTGTGATGCACATATGCGCACCTCTTATGGTGTTATTGGATTTGTTCCATGGTTTGGTGGAGGGCTCTTGAAGAGGAGTGGGTCTGCTGCTGTACATCACTCGTGTGGAGAGGACGGAGCTAATCAAAGATAATGCCGCATGCCAATGTTCTGTTCAAACCAGCGTACACACACACAGTCCCACAGGATCACTCACTGATTAAGTTTAACATGTGCTTTCTTTCTCTTTCCCTCCTCTACTCTCTTGCTTGCTCCACACTCTCTCCCTCTCTATCCTCCCCTCTCACTTTCCCTCTTTCTTCCTTTCTTCTCCCCCCTCTCTTTTCCCTTGCTTCTGGTGTGATCCTCAATGCAGTCGCAAACATCTTATGGAGAGAAGAAGGTAATTCTAAACCTGTTCTTTTGTCCCTAACACCAGTGTGCTGTGACGTGTGACTTTTCTGTCGGCCATAATGCAAAAAGGTCAAATCTCTTTCTCATTAAACACGTGTGCTTGTGGTCAGTTTAAAGGACATTTGGTCTGCTATAAATAATTATCTTAATAAACTTAATAAACGGCTCAGCAGTGGCTCCAATATGAAGATTGGAGGATTGATTCCCACTCGGACCACGTTCTGAGTGTGGGAGTGTTGGTGGTGGTGGGAGGGGCCAGTAAGTGGACTAAGGAAGTGTGAAGTCTCCAGCCAAATGAAGCTTAGCGGGGCTAGCAGTTATAGGAGCAAATTTGGGGCCAAGTTCCATATTTGGAATTACGACTGTGAGTATTATAGCAACCAAAGAGCCAATCATGAGTGGGTCTGTTGAAGGCAATGCCCCCTTACCCTGCATGTTCATATCTTGATTTATGGACAAAATAGTGAAAAAAACAAACAAACAAACACCAGGAACATGTAGATCATGTATGTTGATATGAACATTTCAAGACCAAAATGAGGAGTCTGACAGCAGCAGTTATAGAGAGAGGGAAGACAGTTTTAAAGGTCCCATGGCATTAAATTTTCACTTTCTGAGGTTTTTGAACGTTAATGTGAGCTTCCCTACCCTGTTTACCCCCCCCCTCATGGCTAAAAGTTGCGAAATGTGTAAACTGAGCATTTGCGATCCTTTTCCGCATTTGAAAAAAAGACAGCCCAAACAGGCGATTCTGAACAAGGGAAGTTTCTGATGTCACACTCGGGGGAAAAATGCAAATGCAGTTCCCTCCCCCGTCTGGATGTCTACACACGCCGTCTCTGGAAATCACGCCCAGAGAGTTTCGACCGCGAATGAGCTACGAAATGCGAGATGCGTTTTTTTTTTTATTTGCCTGGAGGCACGTGAGAGTGTTTCCAGGCTCGGATGTCCTTTATCCGAGCCTCCGAACCTCTGAAACAGCAGTGGTTAAATTTTATTTTCTGTGGAAATGTGTTTATTTTTCAATGGAAGTCGTCTCATATCTTCCTCCGCTCTTAAACGCAGAAGTGGAGCCAGCGCACATCGCACCGCTAAAGAGGAAAAAGCGGAGAGTTTGGACACGCCCCCACCCGCTGCACTGGCCTGTCTCTGTCCTCCTCATTTGCATTCAAGCAACAACGCCCAGAATAAAGTGTTTCAGAGACATATTTATGACTCTGAGTGTGTTCATGGGGCTCTCTCATGCACTGAGTCTTGATTTTGAAGAAGGATTCATTTACAGTATTATGTCATGGGATCTTTAAAATACAGTGAATTAAAGTGAATTAGAACCAGAGACGGTGGAGCTGGAAGTGTGCACCTCTTCACTTCCTATTCCTATTTTCCTAGTGCGTTAGCTGTATCCACACCTGTCCACGTGTCCCAGGGCAGGTGTGGGTACAACAGTAGCGTACCACTACTGTGTGAAGTGGATGAATAACACAGGGTTTGAATGCAAACAGTGAAAAGAAAATGTGGACATATAAATCTCCTCCTTTGACTTAGACAGCTCTTTACTCTGATGTTTTGAAGACGCCAGTCCCACCACTGGACACCCGTCATTTGTTTACATGTGTCTCTTTTGCTTATCTGTGTGTCCTCTGTTGTAATGAGCCGTCACATTGTTCATTGTTGTGTTGTTTACAGCTCATCTCCACGGTTACACACGCCCATTATCAAACTGTCTCTGCTCCAAGATGCCGCCAGCGTTAGCACTTTTATGCTAACTCATCAACTCAGCTGACACGCACATTATGTTTCACTATCCTGAAGAGTGCGCGGAAAATAGGGCTGGTTTCAAGTCTGAGAGAGTATTCATTTCTCCTGTAATTATACAGAATAATAAGAATAAAAGAACAACAACAGAATCAACAGAGTAGAGCAGGGCAACGGTATTAATCAAGCCCAATTTTCAATGTGAGTTTACTTTGCTATACACGGTCTTCCACCTGCTCTAAACCATGCTTTTCCTGACAGACGATTGGCTGTAGACCTCTGCATGATGCAAGAGCCAAGCTGATCACTGAGCATTAGACATGACTGCACCTTGATCTGGATTTCAGTTTTTTATTTTGTTTTCCAGATCTGAGCATTTGTGGTTTTGTTTTCCAGATCTGAGCATTTGTGGTTTTGTTTTCCAGATCTGAGCATTTGTGGTTTTGTTTTCCAGATCTGAGCATTTGTGGTTTTGTTTTCCAGGCCTGAACATTTGTGGTTTTGTTTTCCAGGCCTGAGCGTTGGAAACATGTTTTACATTTTCTCAGATGAGGGAATCACCGTGTTACAGCCAAGCGAGTGTGAGATCCGCCGACAGATGAAGAGGACGGACCGGATCGTGGCCACTTATGTAAGGACCACAAGACACGAACTGTACATTAGAATAGAGTCATAAAACACATTAAAGATAGTCTGAAACCTCAAGTACAAAATGAATTTAAAGGTGCATTGTGTAAGTTCTGGCTCTGTTGGCTCTGTCACTGCTACGCCTGGAATGTTCCACAATATAAACAGTTCTACCTTACGTTTATTCAATTACAGGTGGTTTTAGGGCTCAAAAAATACCTAGAAAACAGGTATTCTGACTGTGAGCGGGGACGCCTTTCCACGGATCTGACCTGTAACTTGGTCTGGTTTGGTCTCCATGATGATAGAAAGGTTTAATGCCATACTGCGAAACATTCCAGACAAACTGAAGAAGCAGCATGGATGAGCTACGGAACATATTCGACCAAATAATTTTTTGTCCAGATGACAAATTGAATTTCTCCTTTTGCCATGGATTCTACCTGGACTGAGGGATTCTTCACACCTCCACCAGAAAAGTTACACAGTGCAGCTTTAAACAGCACATTTTCAGGAGCCTGTGATCAATACAAGCATTCATGGTCTTGTTTAAGTTTGATTTTCAGCAAAAAAAAATGAGTGACTAACTGAAAAATTGATGCTAGCTGTGTTAAAATAAAAGCTCATATTAATCTTAGGTAACAGAGCTTGAGACAGAGCAGTGCATCTAGTTAGCTTCACCCCCTCAGGAAATGTAGATGAAATCATCTGCAAGGTATCAATATACATTGATCCTACTCTGTGCCTGTATAATACACTGCAGATATCAAACCAAACACCTGTTTTCTGCACATTTATGAAGACATGTCTCATATAAATAAGACATATAAATAACCACCAAGCCAAACACTTTTACTTCCTGTTTCTGTCTTTCAGATGACATCACAACATTCTATAGATCAATCATTTTGAATAGAGATGGGGGCAGCTAAAATTAATCTTGTTAAACTGCAGACCTTTTGTTGTAATGCACTGAGTTCTTGGGTCTAGTCCAAATTAGAAATGATCAGGTTCAACATTTGGATATTTTATGTCAAAGTACAATGTAATACCTGGCCCTTCCCTTTAAGATAATTAATAAAAGTCCTCTTGAAGCTGGTTTTCTCTTCCCCTCTCTTCCACATTTAATCTAACCGGATTAAATGTGCTCCAGTAGCGTCCACAGACACATGCACAGACACATGCACACACTCCTACGTATACACACATGCACAAACTCACGCACATGCATGCACACACTGTCGTGTCTGTATGGGTCAAAACAGTCTTGTTTGTGAGGTGTTAGCATTTTAAGGGACTCTGTGATTGAATTAGAGATCGATCCTGAGTCTATAAGCTCCTGCAGCACTTACACTGGAAAAGACCAACACATTGGCCTGCACCTGTCAGTACAGACAGGTTCACTGTGTCTGTCGGTATACACAGGTTCACAGAGCCTGTCGGTATACGGCACGGTTGGAACTTTGGCCCAGTTTGAAGAGTTGAACCAAAGCACAGCATGGTTGCTCATGTACGCGCACATGCACAACTTCACTATACAAGCCCTGTGTGTGTGCTGATGTCACTCATATGAAGAAAACAGTGAATAAAGTCCGCTCCAAAACATATGGCAAATCCATGCTTACCTTCAGTAAGACTGTGGACAGCAAAAGAAGTTTTGCAGCATCGTCTCTGACTGTCTTCAGTCTTCTACGATGTTTTTATATCCATAAACTCACAGAGGAGCATATCGCAGCAGGACTCATATCTGCCTCACTATTTAATAAATATTTCATGCCACTGGACTTATTTTCTCTGCTAAAGCAGAAGCACTACTGTGTGACATGTAAAGAAACAGCAACAGTGTGATGACATCACCGGGCTTTGGCCCGGTTTGTTTGTGCAAGTGTGAGTGCAGCACAGCACGGTTCTGAAGTCCTAGTGTGAGTGCGCCCTAAATCTGGATTGATCTGAGCTCCTGTTCAGTGGAGGAGAGCACTTTACAGAACATATAGAAGAGGCTGCTCAGAGCTCTCAGATTACATTATTAAGGAGTTTCTTTTCATTATCATCAGCAAGAGAGCTGCCTCCATCATCAAAGACCCCACCCACCCCCAACATGGACTATTCACACTCCTACCTTCAGACTGGAGGTACAGGAGTGTGAAAAGCAGGACTACCAGACTTAAGAACTCTTTCTTCCCAACTGCTACCAGACTCTTGAACCGTTGAGCAACACCCCCCCCCCCCCTTCCCCCCCCCGGACATTGATTGACCGATACTTTGCACATGAGTAATTTGCACTATTATTGACAAATTGTTAAAGGAAAAGTAACGTTATTTTACAATCTGAGCCTTCTTTCGGTAATAAAACAAGTCGTTTGACTCACCCATATCACGTTCGTGTCATTTGGAGCTGTTTGAAGAAAGTTATGTTGTGGCGTTTCTGTTAGCATTTGTTAGCATTTGTATTCGGGGCATTACTTTGCGGTCTCCAAATAACACAAACTTTAGCACTTTTCAAATCATAGAAGCCCGATATCTTAATGAAAAATTTCGTTTGAAGCAAAAGTGGCCTGTAATCCGAGATTTATCCATAGTTTTCAGCTTTGCGTTTCCTATTTGGGTCCCCGGAGCAGTCCGCGCATGCGCACTGGCGTCCTCATCTACTCGAAACTATGGCTAAATCTCGGATTACAGGCCACTTTTGCTTCAAACGAAATTTTTCATTAAGACATCGGGCTTCTATGATTTGAAAAGTGCTAAAGTTTGTGTTATTTGGAGACCGCAAAGTAATGCCCCGAGCAAATGATACAGCACCATGTTAACGGATACGGGATCATTACTAGAACAGAACGGCTCAACATAAGTTCTGCGATACTGCTCCAATTGACAGAAAAATGCTATGGGTGAGTAAAACTACTTGTTTTATTACCGAAAGAAGGCTCAGATTGTAAAATAACGTTACTTTGCCTTTAAATTAATCTGTCAGATTACAGCTGCACATGTAACTGCTCGAATGTTTACACTTCCTGTTTGCACGATATCAACCATGTTTACACACTGTTTTACTACTGACAGTTGCACATAAAACTAATGTTGCACATTTTCTATAAATATGTACATAGCACCAGCCTATATTTTTCATAGTGTATATTCGGTAAAGATTGTTCTATGTTATTATACTTTTTTACATGCTTCTCTTTATCTTATTTATCTATTTTAACATTTTTGCATGCTCTTGGCATCCAGTGTGGGCAGGAAAGTAAGAATTTAATTGTACAGGGAAACGTGTTTCTTTACTTTGTATATGACAATAAAAGCTTTGAATCTTGAATGTTATTTATATATGTATGTATATATGTATTTGTATGCTTAAACCTTTAAAACTTTTTTGGGATAATCTTAGAAAATAAAAAAAAAAAGTCACATTTTTAGAACAAAAGAAAGGTTACATGCTGCCATTCCGACATACCACCACTCTGACACTGATGTCTAATTGTTGGAGTGGAGGCATTTCCATTTTTTATCAAACATTCCTGCACTCCGACTTTTTTTTTCCTTGGTCGGAGTGGCGGCGCCATTCTGACAAACAAGGTAATTATTGCTATATGAGTATGAAAGCTTTCAGAAATATTTGTGTGCATAGGATAGAAATCTTCATATTTGGAAAATTCGTGCAGTTGTACTGTAGTCCTGCAGTTGAACAATAATAAGTTAAAAAATATAGCTGCAAGCAGCAATGTGGGGCCAAGCAGTGACCCAGCCTAATTTGATGACATGCGTTGGATCAGTCTTCACCCAAGGATTCCAGGGATACCAAGTTTTTTGAAAATCGGACTTACGGTTCAAAAGTTACAAGCAGAAATGAGGGAGGAGAAGCATTTTGAGTGTTTTTCATAAAATCCAAGATGGCGGACATTCTATTCCGGCGGACATGACGTCATATGATGCGTTGGATTCGTCTTGGCCCAAGGATTCTATGGATTCCAAGTTTTTTGCAAAGCGGGCGTACGGAAGGAATTTTCAGGTACATTTCTGGCCCCAATAAATATTTGTAATAAATATTCGTAAACGCTCAAATGAGTCCAGGTGTACATAAAATGTATTGTTTGTATTTTATTCATCAGAATACAAAAAAAGTTACAACATCATGAATTACAATAACAAAATTAAAATTTGCAATTACGCTTTCTTCAGTACGAATACAAATTCACAGACGCGAGTCTACTGTAAAAAATGCATCTCGTCACTTCACTGGCATTATTTCAGAAGAAACATCAATCGAGATGCTGGAATTTTGTGCCGCATACGGACTGAACCAGGACTAAACCAGGACTGAACCACGACTGAACCAAGAGGACTAAACCAAGACTAAAACAGGACTAAACCAGAACTGAACCAGGACTGATCTTGGACTTGAGAGAGAGAGCAAGAGAACCCCAAGCCTGCGGAGCAGGGTGTCCGCAAAGTGCGATCGGGCAACGGCTGCACCTGGCCCCGTGGTGTGCAGAGCTCTGCTCCAGTCCTTTCACCTGCGGTCACCCAACAGTCTACACGGGCGCACCTCCAGGCCCGTCCCGACACTCAGTCCCGATTCAGTTCTGGTTTAGTCCTGCTTTAGACCTGGTTTAGTCCTGGTGTAGTCCTGGTTTAGTCTTGGTTCACTCCTGGTTCACTAGGTTGAGTAGGTTGTCGGAATGGTGGTATCAAAAAGCATCGGAATCGGAGCATGTCAGAATGACGGTATGTTGGGGTGGTGGTCTGTCAGAGTGGCAGTATGTTGGAATAAGGATTGTACCTCCAAAAGAAAGAGGTCACATTTCTCTCATCTGTCAGTGAACAAGAACAAGAACTAAGAAAGTCCACTAAAACGTCTCTTACCCTCCAACCCTTCCCTCTTCCCCTGCAGGAGGAGATCTGTCCATCGGGTTCCTCCTCTCAGCCTGAGCCATGTGTTTGGGCATCTGTGGTGAACGTCCGTGATAAGTACATCTATGTGTCGCAGCCCACTCTGAGCCGGCTGCTGCTCCTGGACCTCCAGGCCCAGAAGGTGGTACAGGTCAGTGGCACTTCACCAACACAAGCTGGCCTACCTGATAATTCAGGAGTCATACTTTTATATTGACTTACACTGGTGCTAGTATTTATGGCAGTAGTTTAAATATTGGTAGTTGCAGTAGTTGTATTAGTTTAAGTAGCAGTAGTATAGTAGTAGTGGTAGTAGCAGAGTAGTAGTAGTTTGGCAACATGATGGCTGAGTAGCTAATAAGTCTGTTTAACTTCCTCCACAAACAACAAAATCTCTGCCTGTCTTATTCTGCATAAAAGCTTCTCACACTGTAGTTTAGATCTGTACAAACTTGTTCTGAAATGCAATTCTTGTATTAGGTTGTCACTTCAGATTTCAGTCTTTTTGTCAATTCTCCTGAACGTGTTTCTAATGTGAACTGAATCCCTATTACTAAAACATAAATCTCAAATCTAATCACAATGCTTTTCAGATATAATCCAGTTATATAACAACTGTTTTTCCCAAATCGTTCAGACCAGAACTTGATTTTGAACATTGAAGCAGTCGGGAGCTCAACACACTGACTCTCATTAAGACTTCATCACATGTTCATCAGTGTTTGCATGCACAGGACAGGTTACTACCTGAGTTACGGAATGGAAATGTTTATTTGTCATTGTAAACAATGAGAAGACTTGGAAATGGACGAGTCCATGGACCTTAAAGCAGCCGACATGGGGGCTAACGTCCCACCTCTGTCTTCAGTGATACAAGAACATAAACAGGATAGAAAATGCAGATACAATCACAGTCACAAACATATATGACGTAATACAGTGGAACGGTAAACACTGAGGTCTTTTTTTTGCTTGGAAATACATTATGGGGGGGGCAGACTGTGAGAGGGCAGAGTGTTTTTATAAATACATGTCATCATGCCCTAGCCAATTCATGTTATGTCCTTTTGATATCATGTGAGCCGTTGTTATCACAGCTGTGACCTTGGGACTGTTGAGTGCGAGAGAGTCAAAAAAAACAAAGGGTCTCGTTGTTGCAGAGATTCCCGAAAAATAATTAATTAGGGAAAAATACACATAATCCATACACTTTAGAACTCAGATGAACAGGCAATTGGTCCGAGACCTGGTTCTGCAAAGTCCCCAACTTCATGTCACCAAGCCGGGCCGTGCGACTTCCAGTCCTCACTCCTGGCGCGTAGATGATTGTAGACTGAGCCGCTTGTTTCACACAAACATGATGGTGATCGTGATGGTATCCAAGCGTCAGTGGGGTATCCACAGATTGGAGATGGTACAGTTCCTCAATCTGTGTCACCTTCTGATGTAGACCTTCCCTGGTCTTCAACTGTGGTGTAAAATGACAGCCAACAGCTCGGGGGCTCTTTGTTTGCTGTCGGCATTCCAATTCTCCAATGAAATCCAGATAGTAAATAGTTCCGGTCGGCTCTCCTAAACCCACATTTCTTCGTGGGAAAAAAAGCCAATTGCGTTGAGGGACCAGCTTATCAATTCCATAATTTAGAATTTGAAAATCTACTCCAATGGGAGAAATTTGGACAAAGACCAGAGAAAGGCACGTAGACACAGAGCAGTAGATCGGGGAGCGAGAAAACAAGCAGCCACCCTCCAGCAGAGATGTGCTTGGGAAAGAAACTTATTTAATTTAAATCAATTAGACATTTAATTTAATCATTTATGTCCGAAGCAATTTCAAACCAGCTGAGAAGGCAAAATAAGTTATAGTGATTAGGATCCTTTGTTTTTTTTTTAGGTGTAATTTGGTCATATTTAGGATCTGTGGGCTGTGGAATCTTTTAAACCAGGGGTGCTCAATATTTTTTTGACCGGGATCTACTTTTGAGGTTGATGGTGTGCCGAGATCTACCAAGGGAAGGGGGGTGTTGGGGTGTGGGGTGCTGGTTTAGACCTGGTTTATTCTTGGTTTAGTCCCGGTTTAGTCCTGATTCAGACCTAGTTTAGACCTGGTTTCGTCCTGGTTTAGATCTGGTTTAGTCTTGGTTTAGACCTGGTTTAGTCTTGGTTTAGACCTGGATTATTCCCAGTTTAGACCTGGTTTAGACCTATTTAGTCCCGGTTTAGTCAGAATATTACGATAATATGACTCACCCCATAACAACACGTCAGCTCTGTTGTAACAGTTTGCCGTGTTGTCGATAGTTCGGCTGTATATCCACAGACTTTAATTATCCGGAGCTCCCGAGAAAGGGACATATCCCGAACGTATCGGCATATTTCGCCAAAAGGTGAGGTATTTTCATGCCTGCAGTGAAGCGGCGAAGCACGTAGCAATCCCACCACTTTTGTCTGCGACTCTGCACCAACACGTTCATACAGACGTCGCTGCCACTGCCCCACAAAACGCCGTGGCCAAAAACTTCGTCCTTCTCCGTCTCCTCCTTAAAACAAATAAGCTGTACATGTTCTGGCTCTGGTACGACAGCAACTTTAGGCGACTTCTGTAAACATTGAAAACGCTCACTGCACGTGACCTCGTCGGGTCCTCCGGGGCGCATGCACAAAAAATCGATCACGATCGACATATTGAGCACCTCTGTTTTAAACCAATAAAATGTGCCACAACTCTAATCAGGTTGATAAACTAATGAAAGGCAGTTGGTCTGTATACATCAGCTGCCCAGGATGCGACTAGGCCCAAACCCGCAGAGCCACAGGCGCACGAGAACCACATGAGGACCACATGAGGACCACATGCTCTGTGACATAAATCAAACGCACCTCGAGCAATACCAGAGCCGTGGAGCAGTACGGAGCCAGCGCAGGTGGAGATAGCTGCTCCACTATCCGTCTTCTGTGGCGTGCTTCAGACCCTCCCCTCGAGGCCTGTCCTGGGGTGAGCTTCATTTATCCTGAGGCCCATGTGAGGAGAGATGAACAGACACGAGAAGCGTGGAGCAAAGTGGTGCCATGAGAAAGATGTAGCCGGTCAAATAAAAATGCTTAAAGGGCCCAGATTTCACTATTTTCTGATCTGTTCTGAAAGAGAGCGAGCCACAGAGAGAGAGAGAGAGAGAGAGAGAGAGAGAGAGAGAGAGAGAGTGTATGTGTGTGTGAGAGAGAGAGAGAGTAGAGAGAGAGTGTATGTGTGTGAGAGAAAGAGAACAGAGAGAGAGTGTGTGTATGTGTGTGAGAGAAAGAGAACAGAGAGAGAGAGAGTGTGTGTATGTGTGTGAGAGAAAGAGAACAGAGAGAGAGAGTGTGTATGTGTGTGAGAGAGAGAACAGAGAGAGAGAGTGTATGTGTGTGAGAGAGAGAGAACAGAGAGAGAGAGAGTGTGTATGTGTGTGTGAGAGAGAGAACAGAGAGAGAGAGAGTGTGTGTATGTGTGTGAGAGAAAGAGAACAGAGAGAGGGGCACAGAGAGAGAGAGTGTGTGTATGTGTGTGTGAGAGAGAGAGAACAGAGAGAGAGAGTGTGTATGTGTGTGTGAGAGAGAGAACAGAGAGAGAGAGTGTGTATGTGTGTGAGAAAGGGAGAACAGAGAGAACAGGGAGAGAGAGAAAGTGTATGTGTGTGAGAGAGAGAGAACAGAGAGAGAGAGTATGTGTGTGTGTGAGAGAGAGAGAGAACAGAGACAGAGAGTGTGTGTGTGAGAGAGAGAGAGAGAGAGAACAGAGAGAGAGAGAGAGAGAGTGTATGTGTGTGTGAGAGAGAGAGAACAGAGAGAGAGAGTGTGTATGTGTGTGTGAGAGAGAGAGAACAGAGAGAGAGAGAGTGTGTGTATGTGTGTGTGAGAGAGAGAGAACAGAGAGAGAGAGTGTGTATGTGTGTGTGTGAAAGAGAGAACAGAGAGAGAGAGAGAGTGTATGTGTGTGTGAGAGAGAGAGAACAGAGAGAGAGAGAGTGTGTGTATGTGTGTGTGAGAGAGAGAACAGAGAGAGAGAGAGATATTGTATGCGTGTGTGTGTGAGAGAGTGAGAACAGAGAGAGAGAGAGTGCATGTGTGTGAGAGAGAGAACACAGAGAGAGAGTGTGGGTGCATGTGTGTGTGAGAGAAAGAACAGAGAGAGAGAGTGCATGTGAGAGAGAGAGAACAGAGAGAGAGAGTGTGTGTATGTGTGTGAGAGAGAGAACAGAGAGAGAGAACAGAGAGAGAGAGTGTGTGTATGTGTGTGAGAGAGAGTGTATGTGTGTGTGAGAGAGAGAGAACAGAGAGAGTGTGTATGTGTGTGAGAGAGAGAGAGAGTGTGTGTATGTGTGTGTGAGAGAGAGAAGAGAGAGGGAGAGTGTGTATGTGTGTGTGTGAGAGAGAGAACAGAGAGAGAGAGAGAGTGTGTATGTGTGTGTGAGGGAGAGAAGAGAGAGAGAGTGTGTGTATGTGTGTGAGAGAGAGAACAGAGAGAGAGAGAGAGTGTGTATGTGTGTGTGTGAGAGAGAGAACAGAGAGAGAGAGAGTGTGTATGTGTGTGTGTGAGAGAGAGAGAGAACAGAGAGAGAGAGTGTATGTAGAGAGAGAGTGTATGTGTGTGTCTGTGAGAGAGAGAACAGAGAGAGAGAGTGTGTATGTGTGTGAGAGAGAGAACAGAGAGAACAGGGAGAGAGAGAAAGTGTATGTGTGTGAGAGAGAGAGAGAACAGAGAGAGAGAGTATGTGTGTGTGTGAGAGAGAGAGAGAGAACAGAGACAGAGCGTGTGTGTGAGAGGGGGAGAGAACAGAGAGAGAGAGTGTATGTGTGTGTGAGAGAGAGAGAACAGAGACAGAGAGAGTGTATGTGTGTGTGAGAGAGAGAGAACAAAGAGAGAGAGAGTATTTGTCTGTGAGAGAGAGAACAGAGAGAGAGTGTGTATGTGTGTGTCAGAGAGAACAGAGAGAGAGAGAGTGTGTATGTGTGTGTGAGAGAGAGAGAACAGAGAGAGAGAGTGTATGTGTGTGTGAGAGAGAGAACAGAGAGAGAGAGTGTGTATGTGTGTGTGAGAGAGAGAACAGAGATAGAGAGTGTGTGTATGTGTGTGAGAGAGGGAGAACAGAGAGAGAGAGTGCATGTGTGTGAGAGAGAGAACAGAAAGAGAGTGTGTATGTGTGTGAGAGAGAGAACAGAGAGAGAGAGTGTGTGTGTATGTGTGTGAGAGAGGGAGAACAGAGAGAGAGAGTGCGTGTGTGTGAGAGAGAGAACAGAGAGAGAGAGTGTGTATGTGTGTGAGAGAGAGAACACGGAGAGAGAGAGTGTATGTGTGTGTGAGAGAGAGAACATGCATTGAACATGTGTGTGTGACTATGTGAGAGAGTGAGAACAGAGAGAGAGAGTGTGTATGTGTGTGAGAGAGATAAGAGAGAGAGTGTGTGTGTATGTGTGTGTGAGAGAGAGAACAGCGAGAGAGAGAGTGTGTATGTGTGTGAGAGAGAACAGAGATAGAGAGTGTGTGTATGTGTGTGAGAGAGGGAGAACAGAGAGAACAGAGAGAGAGAGTGTGTGTATGTGTGTGAGAGAGAGAGAACACAGAGAGAGAGTGTGTGTGCATGTGTGTGTGAGAGACAGAACAGAGAGAGAGAGTGCATGTGTGTGAGAGAGAGAACACACAGAGAGAGAGAGTGTATGTGTGTGTGAGAGAGAACAGAGAGAGAGAGAGAGAGTGTGTGTATGTGTGTGTGTGTGTGTGAGAGAGAACAGAGATAGAGAGTGTGTGTATGTGTGTGAGAGAGGGAGAACAGAGAGAGAGTGTGTGTATGTGTGAGAGAGAGAGAGAGAACAGAGAGAGAGAGTGTGTGTGTGTGTGTGTGTGAGAGAGAGAGAACAGAGAGAGAGTGCATGTGTGTGAGAGAGAGAACAGAGAGAGAGAGAGTGTGTGTATGTGTGTGTGAGAGAGAGAGAACAGAGAGAGAGAGAGTGTGTATGTGTGTGAGAAAGAGAACAGAGAGAGTGTGTGTATGTGTGTGTGAGAGAGAGAGAACAGAAAGAGAGAGTGTGTATTTGTGTGAGAGAGGGAGAACAGAGAGAACAGAGAGAGAGAGTGTGTATGTGTGTGAGAGAGAGAACAGAGAGAGAGAGAGTGCATGTGTGTGAGAGAGAGAGAACAGAGAGAGAGAGTGCATGTGTGTGAGAGAGAGAACAGAGAGAGAGAGAGTGCATGTGTGTGAGAGAGAGAACAGAGAGAGAGAGAGCGCATGTGTGTGAGAGAGAGAACAGAGAGAGAGAGAGACTGTGTATGTGTGTGTGAGAGAGAGAGAACAGAGAGAGAGAGAGAGTGCATGTGTGTGAGAGAGAACAGAGAGAGAGAGTGTGTGTATGTGTGTGTGTGAGAGAGAGAGAGAACAGAGAGAGAGTATTTGTCTGTGAGAGAGAGAACAGAGAGAGAGAGTGTGTATGTGTGTGAGAGAGAGAACAGAGAGAAGAGGAAGAGAAGTATAGAGTGAGAGTTTTAGACAGAGGAAAAGGGAGGAAAGGAAAGGACAGAGAGAGTGGTGTATGTGAAAGCAGACATGTTATTATGACGTGATTATGAATCTTAATCCAGCGTTCTGAAGAGAGAGGGAAGACAGAAGGAGATGGCAAAAGAGTGTAGGAGAGAGAGAGAGAGAGAGAGAGAGAGAGTGGAGGAAGAAGAGGAGGAGGAGAAGAGAGTGTTGTTAATATTAATGAATTAAAGATTAAATTTAGATGCAAAACATATGCTCAGTTTTGAGGAAGAATTTTGCACGTCGACATTTCCAATATTTCCGTGGTAGAAGAGAGGAGAGAGAAAGAAGGGAGTGACGGAGTCCCTTAGTAGAGAGAAAGAGAGAATGAAGAAGGAGCGGTGAACTGTAGTAAAGGAGAGAGGTGGAAAAACACAGTCCATTATTCATCTGCTCTGGACATAATGGAGAGAGGAGAAAAGAGAGGAGAGGGAGAGAGGAGAGGTGGGGGAGAGAAGGAAGAAAAGGCAGGTGATAGACATAAGGAGAGGAAGAGGGAGAGAAAGAGAGTAGAGGAAAGTCAGGGAGGACAGGAGGGAGAGAGAGTGAGAAAAGGGAGAGAAGGTAAGAGAGGAGGAGAGAGAGAAGAGAGAGGGAGGGGGGGAGGTGATGGGGAGTGGAGGAGAGCAGAGAGAGAGAAGAGAGGAGGAAAGATGAGGGAGAGAGGGAGGAGAAAATGGGAGAGAGAAAGGAGGAAATGGGAAGAGAGAGAAAGAAAATAAGAGAGGGGAGAGGAGGAGAGAGGAAGGAGAGGGGGTACTACTACTACTACTACTACTACTACTCAGTACTACTGTAATACCTTACCCCATACTTTTTCAAGACAACTACTACTACTACTACTACTACTACTACTACTACTACTACTACTACTACTCTCACTACTCAGTACTACTGTAATATACCTTACCCCATACTTTTTCAAGACAATTACTACTCTACTACTACTACTACTACTACTACTACTACTACTCAGTACTTCTGTAATATACCTTACCCCATACTTTTTAAAGACAACTACTACTATACTACTACTACTACTACTACTACTACTACTACTACTACTACTTCTCTCACTACTCAGTACTACTGTAATATACCTTACCCCATACTTTTTCAAGACAACTACTACTATACTACTACTACTACTACTACTACTACTACTACTACTACTACTACTCTCACTACTCAGTACTACTGTAATATACCTTACCCCATACTTTTTCAAGACAATTACTACTCTACTACTACTACTACTACTACTACTACTACTACTACTCAGTACTTCTGTAATATACCTTACCCCATACTTTTTCAAGACAACTACTACTCTACTACTACTACTACTACTACTACTACTACTACTACTACTACTACTACTCAGTACTACTGTAATATACCTTACCCCATACTTTTTCAAGACAACTACTACTCTACTACTACTACTACTACTACTACTACTACTACTACTCAGTACTACTGTAATATACCTTACCCCATACTTTTTCAAGACAACTACTACTCTACTACTACTACTACTACTACTACTACTACTACTACTACTACTACTACTACTACTACTCAGTACTTCTGTAATATACCTTACCCCATACTTTTTAAAGACAACTACTACTATACTACTACTACTACTACTACTACTACTACTACTACTACTACTACTACTACTCAGTACTACTGTAATATACCTTACCCCATACTTTTTCTTAAAATACATAGATAGATAGATAGATAGATAGATAGATAGATAGATAGATTGATTGATTGATTGATTGATTTAAACAAACAAAGTACAATTCCAGGTGTTTTTGAGGAGGTAACAACACTATATCATGGTTTAAAGCTCAGGAGAATACATTGAATGTAATATCGGACTTTCAAATTGTAATGGGCGAGCCGCTGTCTCCAAATAATTTCCCTTGTGGATCAATAAACTTTGTCAAAGAAAGTCAGTGCCTTATTCTTCCTACTTGGACAATGTGTAATAAACATAAACTGGCCTAAGCTGAATTCCTGTTGGCTTTCTGTTGACTTCCTGTTGACTTTCTGTTGTGCGCCCTCAGGTGGTGGCCACAGACCCATTCCCGGTGAAGCTGCAGTACGATAAGTCACATGACCAGGTGTGGGTGCTGACCTGGGGCAGTGCGGACAGGACACGCCCCTCTCTGCAGGTAAGAGCTCAGCTACTGTAATAAATCTGTAATGACAGCATGTGATTGTAATAAGGTTTAGGTCCATAACATTTACATATGAACTGGAGACAGGTCGGAGTTCTATGGTCGAATTTATCTTTGAACTGTCAGATTGCAGATATTTATGCTTCATATCTCTGTAATTACTGGGTCTATCCACATGAAACAAAAACTGGCACAATGTATGATGACTTTTTATTTTTAATTGCTTCCAAAGTGATGACATTGTTCCACAGTAGAGACAATCGTTGAATATTTGCGTCATTAAATTTGATTATTTTGAGAGTGCACCTCACCTCTCCAACTGAGATGGATGATATATCAACGGACATGGAAGAGTTTTCTTTTCAGTATTGGTATTGCCTGATATCAATAGTCGATACTGATATTCCAATATTTTTCCCCAGGTGTCATTCCCAGTTTGTCCCATAGACTGTTTATATAAATGGACATAGCTACCGCATTAGCCGCCACGTTCCAAACAAGAACTGATCATGCGTGTGCTTCTGACTCCATCGACTCGTTATTTTGGTCTTAAAAATGTTTGTGTTAATCCGCTCTACGTGATCTTGGTGTTTTTATTTTGCTATTGTGTCCATAAATCAAGATATGTTTTTTAAAGGTCCCATGGCATGAAATTTTCACTTTCTGAGGTTTTTGAACATTAATGTGAGCTCCCCTACCCTGTTTAGGCCCCCCCCCCATCCCATGGCTAAAAGTTGCGAAATGTCTAAACTGAGCATTTGCGATCCTTTTCTGCTTTAGAAAAAAACACAGCTCAAACGGGCGATTCTGAACAAGGCAACTATATTACGTCACATCAAAAAAAGTAATGCAAATGCAGTTCCACCACCGTCTGGATGTCCACCCCCTGTCTCTGGAAATCACGCCCAGAGAGTTTGGACCGCGAAGGAGCTACGCAATGCGAAATGCGTTTTTTTATTTGCCTGGAGGCACGTGCGAGTGTTTCTAGGCTCGGAAGTCCTTTACCCGACCCTCTGGACCTCTGAAACAGCAGTGGTTTAATTTGATTTTCTGAAAATGTGTTTTTTTCATTGAAATTCCTCTCCTTTCTTCCTCCGCGCTTAAAACGCGGAAGTGGGAGACAGCGCACAGTAACAAGGAACCAGCGGCGCATTTGGCCCCCCCACCCGCTCCTCTAACCTATCTCTGTCCTTCTCTTTTGCATTCAAGCAACAAGGCCCAGAATGAGTTGTTCAGAGAGAGATTCTGACTCTGACTGTGTACATGTGTCTTTCTCATGCACTGAGTGTTGATTTTGAAGAAGGATTCATTTACAGCAGGGGGGGTCGCGGAGGTACTGCGGGGGGGGGGTCGCGAAATCTTTTGATTTCACTTTAAAATAATATAATTTTATATTTTATAGTGTAAAATACAATATTAACCTGTGTATTATTTCCTTGTATTGGATGTACCATAACAGAGTAGCAATGTTTATACATGACACTAAGCTCAATTTAATATAAAACACAATTCTATGCCGTATATATAGTAGGGGGTCCCTGGCCCAGTTCGCCATCTGTTTGGGGGTCCCTGGCCTGAAAAACGTTGAAGACCCCTGCTTTACAGTATTAGGGAACCATTAAGGCACCATATAAAAGCATCAAGAAGTAGAAGAAGAAGAAGAAGTGACTTTATTGATCTCACACTGGAGAAATTCTTCTCTGCATTTTAACCCATCCTATATATATATACATATATTAGGAGCAGTGGGCAGCACACTTCTGCGCCCGGGGACCATCTCCATGATCTTCTTGCTTCGGTTTGGTCAGGACCTAAGCTGGAGGTACCTATGGTGCATGTTTTGGTTTTGGGTAAGTACCATGTCATGGGAGCTTTAACAGACAAACTAGGTGCCTTTTTTCCCTGAGGTCACTCCCGACAGCGTTACCAACATGTTGACAGCTGAGTGCCCACTCCTTACTAAACCAGCGATGCAGGTGCAAAGAGGTGTTACCTTGAAAAGTCTTGCTCCTGACTGGCTCTTTGGTCGATATGATACTCACTGCCGGAAATTCCAAATTTGGAACTTGTCTCCAAATTTGCTCCTATAACTGCAAACCTCGATGAGCTTCATTTGACTGGAGCTGAATGCTGTGGGTGACGTCACACTCTCTTAGTCCACTCCTTTATACAGGCTCTGGTTTGTCCTCAGTGCATCACATTTGTCTTCTTGAGCAGACTCATGGGGAATGGAATAAGAAGAGAAATATGGCCATATGTTTAAATTCCACAACTGAAAATGAATAACATATTTTGTTATTATTTTGATAAAAGCGTGAAGAATCCCTCAGTCGTCCAGGTAGAATCCATGATAAAAGGAGAAATTCAATTTGTCAACTGGACAAAGTTTATTTGGTCGAAAACGTTTCGCAGCTCATCCGAGTTGCTTCGTCAGTTCTGGTTCGAGCGCTGGTTAGACACTGCTTATATCTAGCTGCAGGGAGGAGCTAACTACAATGAAATTACTCTGAAACTATCTCACCTATTTATTAAATTTTTTTTTTTGAGTTTCTGTCTTTTGTTTTTCCAATTTCTCTGGCGTCTAGTTTAGCATACCCATTCAACCCCTAACGACTGTTTTCACACCTCTGACCCTGACCTGTCTGCCCTGTTGTTTTCTTTGTCTGTTTTGACTTTGGTTTGAGAATGGAATTATAAATGGGAAACAAGTTATGTCTGACTCCCCCATTTCTGTTCTAAGAAGGATTCTCTTTTTTGACAAAAATAGCCTCTTTAACTCCCCTCTCAAACCAGTTCTTTTCCCTGGCTAAGATCTGTACCTCACTGTCCTCAAAGGAGTGGCCCGTGGCTTCTAGGTGAAGATGTACGGCAGACTGAGGTCCACTCTGGCACGCCCGCCTGTGTTGGTACATCCTCTTGTGAAGTGGCTGTTTTGTTTCTCCAGTGTAGCGCTCACTGCAGTCTTCACTACACTGAATGGAGTAGACCACATTGCTTTGTTTGTGGCTCTGTGTTTTGTCCTTTGGGTGGACGAGTTTTTGTCTTAAAGATCCCATGACATGGTACTTCTTGATGCTTTTATATGGTTCCCTAATACTGTAAATGAATCCTTCTTCAAAATCAACACTCAGTGCATGAGAAACAGAGATAAGATGAGAAAGAGTCATAAATATCTCTCTCAAACACTTTATTCTGGGCGTTGTTGCTTGAATGCAAATGAGGAGAAAAGAGCTGGCCTATAGTAGAGGGTGGGGGCGTGGCCAAACTCTCCGCTCTCGCTCTGAGCCCTCAGCTGATCCATTTCCTTGTTTTTGCACGGGGGGAGAGATTTGAAGCGTTCCATTGAAAAATAAACACATTTCCACATAAAATAAAATTAAACCACTGCTGTTCAAAGGTCCAGAGGCTCAGATAAAGGACTTCCGAGCCTAGAAACACTCGGACGTGCCTCCAGGAAAATAAAAAAATGCATTTCGCATTGCCTAGCGCATTCGCAGTCCAAACTCTCTGGGCGTGATTTACAGAGACGCTGTGTTCAGACAGACGGGGGTGGAACTGCAAATGCTCAGTTTAGACATTTTGCAACTTTTAACCATG
The DNA here is from genome assembly GCA_036785185.1 of Paratrypauchen microcephalus. Taxonomy (NCBI): domain Eukaryota; kingdom Metazoa; phylum Chordata; class Actinopteri; order Gobiiformes; family Gobiidae; genus Paratrypauchen; species Paratrypauchen microcephalus. The sequence continues at coordinate 2,591,776 of JAVJIX010000079.1, read as the reverse complement.
GGGGGGGGCTAAAGAGGGTAGGGGAGCTCACATTAACGTTCAAAAACCTCAGAAAGTGAAAATTTCATGCCATGGGACCTTTAAAGTGTTTGTGGGTTTGAAATAAACTGGGATTTCATATTGTCTGAAGGGCAGCCAGGTCAGGGCCAGAGGTGTGAAAACAGTCATTCGGGGTTGAATGGGTATGCTAAACTAGACGCCAGAGAAATTGGAAAAACAAAACACAGAAACTCAAAAACAAATAGGTGAGATAGTTTCAGAATAATTTCAGTATAGTTAGCTCCTCCCTGCAGCTAGATATAAGCAGTGTCTAACCAGCACTCTAACCAGAACTGACGAAGCAACTCAGATGAGCTGGATTTTTTTTTTTTTTTTTTTTTACTTCAACTTAAGCTAAATGTGTGGGCCTTGCTATGGATTTTAAAAGCTACTGTAAATATCATATCGCCAAATATCAGATACCGGCTCCATAGGAATCCAGATCGACCCTCCCTACTCTCCAGAGCATCCCTCCCCACATTTAGGCTATGTTTATATGATGACGGTCTGAGCAGAAGACGCAAAAGTGGCGTCACGTCTTCACTTTTTATTCCACGTTTAGACGAGCATTTTCGGGAGGAAATCTGCGTGCATACGGTGACGCAAACGTGTGTGGAATTGGATTGGGTATGCATGCCTGGCGGCTAGGTGCTGCTGTGATACATTATCACTATGTCGGCAGTTTCAGTTTTTTGCGTTTTTAAGCCCCCAAAACGCCGTCACCGTCTAAACGAAGGGCACTTCTGATAAAATATTTTGTCGTTTTTACCCGTAAGCGTTCTCGTGTAAACAGGCCCTTAGACAGTGGCGTTCCTAGAGTGATTTGCGCCCTGGGCGAAAGCCACTCTTGCCGCCCCCCCCCCACCCCGAGACTGACTTGCGGTCTCTGGGAGGGGGGGGGGGTTTCAAACCCTTCTTTCACAACAACAATTCACAACAACTACTTTCAAGTTAGTTTTAATGAACAATAAACAATAATTACAAAAAAGTTTTTGAAGGCCCAAAGGCGCAATTATTTCACATTATAGCCATGTAGGCCTACAGCCATTTAAGAGAGGAAAAGTGCAACATTAGTGTCACATAATTAACAAAAAGACTTAAACCTCCATTGAAGTCGCACCATATAAATAACAAAAAATTAAACGATCTGTACATTACAGAATAACATGATTTTTTTTTTTTAATTACTACACATTAAATTGGCAAAATGGTGCAAACAGTGCAATCCTGTATCATAAATAAATGAACGACCAAGGTACATTCTATACACATTACTGTACACATAAAAACAAATAATGAACACTATTGTGTATCATAATGAACAGGAAATAATAAGTGAGGAAGTGGCAAAAAAAGGCAAACCACTATAATTTGTCATAAATAACAAGGGCAAAAGAAGTAATATGAAAACAGTCTAAAAGTTGGATTTCCTGGCCTTCCTGGATGCAAATTCGTCCACAATGTCTTCATATGAGCTTGGAGGAAGGACAAACATGCATCAACAATCACATCGGGGGAGTTTAACTAATACAACATCATCATCATTAAGTCAAACTTGAAGACTAGTCGATAGCATACCTTTTTCTTTGCTCACTTCTCCTCCTCTTCTTTCCATTTCTTTCGAAATTGAGCACCTGATGGCTTCAATCTTTTTCAGTCCATCACTGTGACTGTTTTGTCATATACTGTACACCGTGCGCTACTCTGTCTTCACGTAACCACGAGCCAGCACAGCACCAGCCCCCCACCCCGGCCCCTGCACAAGGATCCGCGCGGATCTTTGCTCCGCGCCTCCGCGCGCCCCCGCCTCCGCGCGGCCGCACCCTTTTTTTTTTTTTTTTTTCCTTCGCACCACCGCGGTGCCCCTCCCGCGATGCCGCCCTGGGCAATTTCCCAGGTGGCCCCCGTCAAAAAACGCCCCTGCCCTTAGAGCCTGGACCTGTTTCCTGCGTCTGTCCTCACTGCACAAACACAAACACCGCAGGGGCTGTGTGGAGACGAGGGTCAGAACCACGCACCCGTCTACATGAACACAGAGCTGTTTACATCTCGTGAGGAGACGAGAGGTGTTCAGGGACAGATATGTTTATTCCACGTTGCAGAAGCCTGGGTGAGATCACACTGATTCTACTTTACACACTGAAATTATACAAGTACTTTTTTAGTATTTTTTCACATTTTAATCTGATGAAGTTGTTAACAGATGTAACAGAGTTTGTGGGAGATGTTAATTATACTTCCACAGTTACAGAGAGCTTTTTATGAACTGGTGGTTTAATTTGGAAAAAAAATCTTACACAGTGGGAGAATATAATTAAAGATGCACCTGCCACCTGTTTGCTTCCATAGAGATATTATTGCTTTAGTTAACATGTTCAACAGTATGCTATTAAGACATTCAGGACAGATCTCATCCAACCTTAGAGCTTTGACTCAGAGGAGCTCGCCCTCCACCTCAGAGACTCTGAGTCCTCAGGCTCTGCTTCCTCCTCTGAAGATGTGATGGTGGGACTGAGAAGATCCTCAGAGTCTTCCTTCTGGGCATGTTTCACCAGGAGAAGGCCAGACACGCTGGAGGGAGTATGTCTCTGTATGTCTCTCAGCCTTGGGCTCCCCCGCAGGAACTGTGGGAAGCATGCCAAATTTCCTCAGCCTCCTCAGGAAATACAGCCGCTGCTGAGCCTTCTTCACCACCTGTGCTGTGTTGAGTGTCCAAGTGAGGTCATCACTGATGTGGACCTCCATGTATTTAAAAGTGCTCACCCTCTCCACCTCAAGATCCCGGATAAACATTGGCTGATGAGGTCTCCTCTCCTTCCTCATGTCCACTATCATCTCCTTGATCTTGTCTGTGTTGAGAGTGAGGTTGTTGTCCCTGCACCATGTCACCAGACTGTCCACCTCCCTCCTGTAGGCCGCCTCGTCTCCGCCTGTGATACGACCTATCACAGCGGTGTCGTCAGCAAACTTCAGGATGATGTTTTCGGGGTGGGATGCGACACAGTCGTGGGTGAACAGGGTGTAGATGATGGGGCTGAGGACGCAGCCCTGTAGGGTCCCGATGTTAGTGGTGATGCTGGCTGAAGTTCTGTTTAAAATCCTGACAGACTGGGGTCTGCCAGTCAGGAAGTCCAGGAGCCAGTCACAGAGGGCAGGGTGTAGTCCAAGTGATGACAGTTTGTGGTTGAGTCTGTGGCGGATGACTGTGCTGAAGGAGGAGCTGTAGTCAATAAAGAGTATCCTGACGTAGGAGTCTTTATTTTATTTACTTTGTGACGACAGGCGGGGGAGTTGAATGGTTGAGGTGTATCTGTGCTCTGTGGGGGTGGTGGTCTCAAAGCGGGTGTAGAAAGCGTTGAGGTCGTCTGGAAGGTTGTCTGAGGCTCTGATGGTGGTGGAGTTGGTCCTGAAGTCTGTGATGTGGTCCAGACATTTCCACATCCTCTGTTGCCTCTTGGCCGCTCTTATGACCTTCTGCAGTCGGTACTGTGCAGCTTTGTACTCAGCCTCATCGCCAGATCTAAATGCAGCAGAGCGAGTGCGCAGCAGGTGGCAAGACAGTTAGATATATTTTTAGATAGAAATATGTTTAATGTTTCCAAGGAGATGAGACCAAGACCTTTGTTTTTATGGAAACATAGCTACACGGAAATATCCTGGACTCAGCGGTGCGACTGGACGGATTTTTTATCCTAGCCGGAGATTTCAATCATGCAGACCTCAGGACTGTCATCCCACAAATGTTGATTTTCCAACCAGAGGAAACAACATTTTGGACATGGTCTATACAGCACACAAAGGAGCATACAAGGCCTCCCCCCTCCTCCACAAAGGCCTCTCTGACCACATCTCTGTTCTGTTCAGACCAGACCCCGGGTGAGAGTTTCCAAACTGGTTCTGAAGCAGATCCAGGTGTGGCCAGAGGGGGCCTCGTCTGCACTACAGCACTGCCTCGGTACAACAGACTGAAGTGTTCAAACAGGCCGCCACATACAACAACCACACGGACATCGAGGAGTACTCAGACACTGTGACTTCCTACATCACCAAATGCATTGGTGACGTCACACACACCAGGACCATCATCACCAGGGCTAACCAGAAGCCATGGCTGACAGGGGAGGTTCACAGACTGATGAGAGCCAGGAACGCTGCCTTCAGAGCCGGGGATGTCACACATCTAAAGGCAGCGAGAACCAACCTGTCCTGTGGCATCAGGCAAGCAAAACACAAATACACACAGAAAATAACCGGACACTTTAGAGACAGCAGGGACACACGGAGTCCAGAACATCACAGACTACAAACCCTCGCCGCAGACCTGTGACAGCTTCTTTGCACAGTTTTGAGGCACAAAACAAAGTCTCCCCATGACCAGACACTGCTGCTAAGGACTACTGTTGCACTGTTGCACATTTACTACTGTAATTACTACTGTTGCACATTTATTTTTTATCCTTATTTTCAATGCACATTCTTTTGCACATTACTGCACATTTCACTGCTGCATCTTCCATTGCACATTTTGGACATCTGTAAATAGGTATTTATTAATTCTTTTGCACTGCTTTTAGATTTTAGGATTTGTCTTAGAAGTGTTTTTGCACTGCTTGGCCAGAGAAAAACTTTGAAATTTCGGAAAATTTCGATTCACTGTATGTTGAACGCATATGGCAATTGACAATAAAGCTGACTTTGAACTTTCACAGTGTTGCCAGATCAAAAAAAAAAAAAAAATACTAACCCTATGTGCTGTCGGATGCCTTTGAGTCCTGTGACGTGTGAATATGCTGCTCAACAAAACCGCAACCGCAACTGATTTTCCCCCTGCAACTTTTTTTTTTTTTTTTTTTTCAAATAGCCCAATTGTGTGGGAAAACTGCCGATCTGGCAATTGTATCCACAGGAAAGTTCAGATTAATACGATGAGTTCTGAGATTCATCAGATACTTTTGAAGAGCAGTTTTTCATTCATTCAGTTCAATACAATATTGGAGTAAAAAATGTCATTTATTTCCTCTAATATGAAAAATGACTGCAGTAAGTTTAAGCCCCATGACTCTGCTTCAGACAGAACACAGATATATAGAGTACACAGAACTACAGAGTACACAGAACACAGATATATAGAGTACACAGAACTACAGAGTACACAGAACACAGATATATAGAGTACACAGAACTACAGAGTACACAGAACACAGATATATAGAGTGCAGTGTTGAACTTTACAGAGACAAATCCTCCATGTTCAGCCAGTGGTGTCTCTGACTCATCGTTTCTTCATGTCAGCTCCACACATGTCCATGCAACTCCTCTCTCTTTCTCTCTCTACCACCACTCTACCACACTCCCCTCTCTTCTCAGCTCTCTTTTTCTCCTCACTCTACTCCCTCCCTCTCTCTTCTCTCCTGGCCTCCTGTCTCACTCTTCTCTCTCCCCTCTCTTCTACACTCTCTCTTCCCCCTTTCCTGTCTCCCCCTCTCTTCTCTTTGCATCTCTCACTCTCCTCTCTTTTTTCTTTTTCCCTCTCTCCTCTCTTCTCAGCTCTTTCACTCCCTCTTCTCTCCCCTTCTCTCTTCACAACTTTGACAGAGGATTTGTCTTTGTGTTTACGACACGTGGGCTCCTCATGCATCACCTTCTTTCAGTGCAAACAGCTGGAACAGGAACATCAAGTTAAAGCGACTCGGGGGTCTCCTGCTCTGCATTAATCAGACACTTAAACTGCTGCCAACATGCCACGATTTCACATTTAGTTTACTAGTCTTGTCAACAACAAAATATAGGCTAAGTTGGAAAAAAAAAATGTTAAAGGTCCCATGACATGAAATGTTCACTTTCTGAGGTTTTTGAGCTCCCCTAACCTGTTTAAGGGCCCACTCATGGCTAAACATTGCGAAATGTGTAAACCGAGCAATAGCGATCCTTTTCCACGTTTGAAAAAAAGAAATGGGTGGAACAAGCTCCCCTTATGACGGCATAAGGGGAAAGGTTTCCACCCCCTCTGTCTGGATGTCCACCCCCTTTCTCTGGAAATCCCACCCAGAGAATTTGGACTGGTCCTTGCCCAAACAAGCTACTAGCTACTAGCAGCAGGTTTGTTTTCCTGGAGAGAAGTGAGGGCTCTGAGGGAAGCACGGCAACTGCTCTGTCCCTGGATGTGATGATGAAGAAAAGAGTATGTTTTAGTTCCTTAATCCGAGCCTCTGAAACAGCAGTGGTTTAATTTTATTTTCTGTGGAAATGTGCCGATATGTATACCTAAAAAGAAGGGCAGCTCATCTTTCAGGCGCCCGGGGACCCATCTCCATGATCTTATGCTCAGCTTGGTCAGGACCTCAGCTGGAGGATTTTACCTGGAGCATGTTTTGGGTTGGTGGGGGAAACCGGAGTGCCCGGAGGAAACCCACCCAGGCAGGGGGGGAACATGCAAACTCCACACAGAAAGGCCCGGGCGAACCCGGAACCTTCTTGCTGTGAAGCATGAGCGCTAGCCACTCAGCCACCGTGCCGCCTTGTATGTAATCATTGTATGTCTGCGCTGTTAAGTGCATGTAAACATAGTCACATAGTCAAGTCATTAGGCTCCGGGAAGTTATTACCCCGCCAGCCTGAATTGAATTCCGTATTTAATAGCATGATGGGTGTTCTTCTTTACATAGCGAATCAGAGCAACATGAAAAGCTAACAACATAGGCTATGCTGGCTACATGCTAAGTGTAACAGTATACATAAACAAGCTAACAAACGTATTGTTTCCAGACATAACATTTCAAACTAACCATACGGAGACGTCCTGCTGAAGCCGCTGAGTTGCAACTTCTTCACCTTTGGGATCAGACTCGGGCTCATACTGAAAAGTACAATCACTTCTCCACTTTCCGTCACTACAGACATGTAAACATTTCTCACTTCAAGCTTCAATCTTTCTCACTTCACACACATGTTTATTAGTGGTATATTACTTTATACAAAAAAGTCCACTGAAATCTGACCATTGGAACCATGTTTTTTAAAGGTACAGTGTGTAGGATTTGTGGCGCATAGGTGGTGTAGGTACCATGCACTTCCTCTTTTGGCTACGGCAGACCTCGATGGTCACCCGGGCGCGCCGTAACGCGGACAGCTCGCGTACCAGCGCGCACCCGGCGCTGTGCGAGCTCTCGCCGACAACTACGGTATAAATAAAACGCGGTCCCGTTCACTGTTTTTTTTTTCTTTTCGCATGAGAGCACACATTCCCGATCGTGTACCATGACAATCTACACATCAAATGAAACCTTACAGTCTCCTCTGACTATGCAGTTCATTTCCCGGCACAACAATCACTCCCCGAGCACATGGGGCTTTTATACGGAAAAGCACAAAACGAGGTTTGTTACTTAGCTTACCTTTGAAGGCTCTGCACAGGTCAAACTCAGTATTTCACCATAAACTTGGGGGGTATTCCACGAAAGCTACTAAGCGCAAAGCCCGGCTTTATTCGTCAGTTGGCGCTAGTTTAAGTGAGAGTTCGGTTCCACGACGCTCGCTAAACTTAGTTCCTGCTGAGTTACTGGGGCAACATGGTCTTAGCAGATAGTCTGGTCGCGGCAAGGCTAAAGTTCTGTCTTACTTAGGCCGTGTCGCAGAGAATACGTACCTGACGTAAACAGAGTGTCAAACAAACAGTTCCGCACACCTCCCACATGAGTATCTGTGTTGTCCGAAAACAACATCAGCAAAAAAACAAATTACCTTACGTTCTCGGTTCTTGACAATTCTCCGGTAATCTAAACATATGCTTTTCAACCGCTGTCTTTACGACATTAACATATAGAAGAATTCCAGCAGTATTTCAAACAATATCTGTGGTAGAGTGGATTTGTGCTTTGACTCTCGCGTGGGCGGGCCGGGTTCGATTCCCGCTATTGACCTATTGATGCCCACGTCAAATTTCAGTTAAATTTTCACGCATTTATATTTGCAACATATTACAGAAATGGAAATGAATTTAACCTACAATTACTCTTATCATCACATCAAATTATATCAGCTGTGCCTAACATCACTCTCACTTGACGACATTGACACTTTATATTTTATGTGACATCTCTATCAAAGAATAAAGTTACAGGTAAACCTTTACTTTTAAAACTAAATGTAGCCAAATAACAGGCACGCTCCATGATGCAACATTTCAATGATTCAACAAATTTGCTTCAGAGATGCTGTGCAAGCCTTTTTAATGAAATCCTATTTATCAATTTCCATCAATAGGCATAAAACAATAGAAGACATTAGGTATGACATTCTGGTGTGAGGCCACTGCTGGAGGACTGCTGAGGGTCAGGCAAGGCACTGCTGGAGGACTGCTGAGGAGGGTCCAAGTGTACGCCATCTTCAGTAACTTGAATATACTCTTCAGGAGAACTCGCAGGAAGGATCTTTGATGGGGTCCCTCCTTCAGTTACCTCCACCAGTGGGCGACCCCGGTTTAGGGCCAGTGCCAGCTCCTCTGCAGGTGAAAGATTTTGAGGGGTGCTCCCACCTCCTGTGGCTTGGTAGCTACTGTTCATTTTAAATTAAATTAAGGTACCATTTCAACAGTATTACTAATTTCACTGAATAATAATATTAATATTATCTTACTTAGCACTCTGCAAAATGTTATTATGCTTTGTCTTTACCTGCAAAACAGTCCTCTTCACATTATTCCTGCTCAAAGACAAGATAACACAATTTAACGTATTAGTTGGAGCAAATACTTTTACACAGTAAAAATAAATTACAACTGACAAGACTGCTATACAAATATATAATAATTATGTCATCAACTGCCTACCATGAGTATCGAACTCACAATCTCCCGCTCTCCAGACGGTAACTTTGCCCCTGTGCCACAGATCAGCGTTGACGTCAATGGTGAAAAACAGACTTAAAAACCTCAATGTCCAGCACTGTTATGGGACTTAACTTACGTATTTAAGCGTTCGGCGAACTTCTGCCACGCCATGTCTCTGGTCTTGGTTATTGCAAATGTGTTGTAGAGTTCCAAAAGCAACTTCTGTTCTGATGCGCTGAAATAATCGGCCCGAATCTTCCACATGATCGCGTTTTCGACAGTCGCTTGTTCAGGGCTTCTTATTTACCCCGTGCACGCGTCTAGGCCCGGCCTGATTAGGCCAGACTGAGCTTAGCTCTGACTAGGCGCAGCTGAAACGCGTTAGTGGAACGGGTTCAAGCTTTTGTCTAAGTTGTGTCTCAGCCAGGCGAGAACTTAGCACTTAGTCGCGGCTAAGTTTAGCGACGTTCGTGGAATACCCCCTTGGTCTCAATCTGCCCGTAAGGATCCAGTGAATAAAATCCAGTAAAACAATTTAGTCCAAAACACGTGTTAGATCCATTACGACGTCTGATCCGGCAGCATGCTTGTCGTTGTTTACCCAAAACCACGAGCCTTGCCGAAGGAGAAGGCGGAGCCCAAATGTCCTTCTGCGGCTCTCGTATTCAAAATGGCTGCCTCTATATGGGGAAGATCCCCCTTTTATGTGACTATATCTAAGTCCAAAAGAATACTTTGATTTCATGATGGAAGTGAAAAGGCTTGGAAAACAATGTATTTTTGAATGGGTATCTTCAATTTCGGTAATTAACGGGTAAAAATCTTACACACTGTCCCTTTAAGGGGGAGGAAACCCTTGATTTCATGCCAAATCCAAGATGACCGCCAATCACAGCCTCATACAACAACAGGCTTTATTTTGAAACCAGTTGCCTTATAAACATACTTGTTGTGTTGGTTTTTACTAATTTTAGATACTCTTTTATTTTCTGTCACTTATGGGCATATTTAAGGTCTGATGTTTTGTGCATAAATAAGATAAGATAAGACTTTATTGATCTCACACAGGAGAAATTCACTTGCCACATTAGCTCCAGGCAGTTTAGTGCAAAAGAAAGTTAGAACAAAAAAGTGCATACAGACAAGATAATGAATAATAATAATAATAATAATAATAATAATAATAATAATAATAATAATAATAATAATAATAATAATAATAGGTAAATAAAAATATAGTAGAAAATTACACTCCACTATATAGTGTCAAGGTCAACATAAGCAATTGAAAAAAGAGTAAAAACTGTGTTATTTTATATAATATGAATTACTTTTTATCAGAATATCTCATTCTGCCACAGCAATATAATTTGTTATTCCTTTTGTTGGCTATGTGAAACATCCCTTTTACACATCATGGAGACCAGGAATGATTTTTGAGGTGAACTGGTCAGCAGTACAGTGAACCCTCGTTTATCGCGGGGGTTAGGTTCCAGAAATAGCCCGCAATAAGTGAAATCCGCGAAGTAGGACAATTTTATATTTTACAATTATTCTACATGTTTTAAGGCTGAAAACGCTTCACCAGACACATTATACACCTTTCTGAGACTGGTATTAACATTTTTCTCTTGTTTAAACACTCAAACTTTTGTAGATTTTCATTAAAATATATTAATAGTGGGGGGGGGGGCACGTGACACGCGGACACGTGACACGCGGACACGTGCGCGCGGACACGTGTGGCGGATACGTGCGCGCGGACACGTGTGTTTGTTTTGGTACCACATATCCATGCCATGTGCGAAAGTCGAGTGGAAAGCGACCTGGATATCATTTTGGGCAAGACTCAAGCCAATGCTAACAGTGCCGAACCGCTAACAGACGCCTCTGAGCACCAGTCCTCACCACAAGACCAGGTAACACTAACCTGCGCTCACAAGAGTTGGTTGCATTTCACCCCGGCTCCAAAATCAGTCCGCTATCAATGCGTCGCCAATACTCCACAGCTCTCTAGGACAGGGTCGGGTTTGTCCTCTCGTCCTCTCACGGGGAAAAGCCACTGTCTCCTCTGTGCGCGCGAGTGTCCTCCCCCCGCTGCGGGCTCCCTCCCCGCTGCGGCTCCCCCGGACGCCGCGGGATTGATTCTTGGCTCCATGTTGATTCTTGGCTCTTCGATGGTCCGGCTCGCACTCTCTTCCATGGCTCGTGCAAGTAAACAAAGGCCACACCTCCTGTCACCCAGGTGCTCTCGTGAAGGAAATCTGAGACTCTGTCCCTACCATCCCTGGTCTAGACCTGGTTTAGTCCTGGTTTAGACCTGGTTTAGTCCTGGTTTAGACCTGCTTTAGACCTGGTTTAGTCCTGGTCTAGTCTCTTAGCTAATCAGGGCGCAGGACAGAATGTTACACTGTAAAAAAAAGTTACACTATAAAAAAAAAAAAAAAAAAAAATTGGAAAAAAAAATCCGCGAAACAGCGAGGCCGCGAAGAGTGAACCGCGATACAGCGAGGGTTCACTGTATTTATATCAGATTTTCGCTTCTGAATTCAAGATCAATTTACATGGAGTTTAGCAAGATGTGTGTAGAATTCCTCAGTCGTCCAGGTAGAATCTATGGCAAAAGGAGAAATTCAATTTGTCAACTGGATAAAAGTTTAGTCGAATACGTTTCGCAGCTCATCCAAGCTGCGAAACATTGTCGATTAAATAAACTTTTGTCCAGTTGACAAATTGAATTTCTCCTTTTGCCGTGGAGTTTAGCAGGCAAGTCACTCTTATTAGGTTTATGTTTAGTTTACCTAAACCGGGACTAAGTCAGGTCTAAACCAGGACTTCACCAGGACTAAACCAGGTCTGAACCAAGACTAAACCAGGACTAAACCAGGACTAAATCTCAAATGTCCTTAGCTAGCCTTTTGCACAGTCTTCATGGATTCAAGAAAAACAAACCGCTCATTTCACACAATCCAACAGTCCCTTACTTGTTTTCTTCGAACTGCACATGCTGCACTTTTGAGTTGGTTAAAATCCTATGACAAAAAAGTTTTCAAAACCGCTCAGTGTGTGTGCCAGGCAGCCACAAAAGCAGCTACTGCTCCATTGCCAAATGTCAATGAACTTTACTTGTATCCATGCATATAGTAACCATGCATATACATTATTTAAAGTTATTCAGGATGATACAGTCCAAGATGAAGTTGGCTAAAAGTAGTTTAAAGCGGCTGAATAATGCATGATAGAACTGTTAAGAAGTCATCCAAACCTGCTCGTTCTACCTGCTCTGAGCTCGCTGTGGGTGGGCCTTTTTTCGACTAGAAACATTATTAAAATGTATTAGCTGTCGTCTGTATCTATGTCTTTGTAAATAATGGATTTTCAGAGAGGAGACAGTGAGTTTTGGGGAAGTATAGCTCATTTGAATGCAAAAGGGACAGATAAGGAGGCCGCGGTGTGTTTTAGGAGCAAAGTGACTGTTGTTGAGAGCCAAAAGCCAATTAAGTATGAGCTAATCCTGTGCATTTCAGAGCAGAGCAGGGGCAGAGTCTGAGAATGATAAATGACAAAAGGGAACCCCGAGGGCATCAAAATACCAGAGACCATAACACAAGGATCACACAACAGGCCTATATACAATTTTCTTCAATCGCTTTGACACATTTCTTTATTGAAAATGAACTTTTCCAAAACAGCTCAAAGCTTCATTCCAGGGGCTCCCAGGGGCCACAGAGAAGTGCAGTCTGACTCTGGGGTTCATACTTTACACAGATGTATTTGAAGATTTTTTAAAAGAATTTGAGGATATTCCAACATCTTTAAAAAGAATTGATTGATTTTTGATTTTAGGTGCTCAGAAATTGTAGTTTTTTGTTGTTCTGTTTGAGTTCCTATATTGTAAGTAACAGAGTTAAGGCCAAATGTGAGAACAGACCTACTGAAGAAAACTGTGAATTCACTGATGCTGTGTGTTTGTGAATGAAAGCTGTGTCAGATGTTCTGAGAAAGAGCTTGAGAACTCTGTGAACTGATTTGACCTGTGCTGCTGGTCAAAAATGATGCAAAATTGATTGATAAATCTGTAAATGCATGTTTCTATGAAGATTATATTGATTTGCCTGGAATGTTCCACCTTATGGCATTAACCCTCCGGTCGTGTTCGCCTCCAGCCCCCTACTTTAGTGTTCCCGGTCAAAATTGACCGGTCTGTTTTAACTGCTCTTAAATTAGCACAATTTTTTTTTTCAACACCAATTTTTTTTACTAAACATTTTTTAGTTGAGAACAATGTTTCAAAGTAGTGTCTAACAACAATTTATAGAAGTAAACATTAAATAACATCAATGAAAGTACAATTGGGCACTGAAAATGAACTACAAAATGAACATATAATACAAAAAATAAATGGAAAACCAAACACCAAACTCAACAGTGTATGTGTGTGTGTGTGTGTGTGTGTGTGTGTGTGTGTGTGTGTGTGTGTGTGTGTGTGTGTGCACATGAGTGGCATGTGACACTCAGGTCAGAGTGAGTCTTGCAAACATAAGCATGACATTAGCAGCATGTCAGGCTCGTTTTGATGTCTCTAGGGGCACAGAGGCCACAACGCTTCCTTTTCTGCCCATGTCCTTGTTGGGGGAGAGCAGCCAGGGCAGCGGCTGGAGCTTGCATGCTCCTAACCAGACTGGCGGAGGCTGGTGTGCGGGGAATGTGCTGACGTCGCTGTATAAGAGGAGTCACCAAAGCGAAGAAAAGTCTCCTCTTTAAACTTTTCCCCTGATTCCAGGTTGGGTTGATTGCTGTCCACACCACATACCCGTTGAAAGCTGACACATCCAGGATGTTGTGGAACAGTGCCACAGGCCAGCGAGCCGTCATCCGCTTACAGGTGTATGTACCAGTAAGCTGCAATAAAGGAACAATAACTAATAAGAGATTAGGAACAATATTAAATCTGTCGTACACAAAATGCTATGATTCACCTAGATAAAAATAAAATAAAATGCATGATGAGACTTTACATTACCTTATCAAGGCAGTCAACGCCTCCCTTGTTCTTGTTGTCGTCCTGGATCATCAGGGGCTTCCTATCCTCTGTGGTGCTGACAGCGGCGTCTTTGTGTACTGTGCTCATCAGGATGACATTTCTGTTCTTCTTGGGAACGTATGACACAAGAGTGTGAGTGTCAGTGAATGCAAATTGTGATGAGAGTGTCTGTCTTCCTCTGGTCGATACCAGCACAGGGGGAAGTTCGGGCTTGTTCTTCTTCACTGTCCCTACCATGGTGAGCTTTCTTTTCAGTAGCTCCTGACCAAGAGCATGTGATGTGAAGAAGTTGTCACATGTGATATTATGCCCTTGGAGACCGGTTGTCATGTCCAGCACAACACACATACCCTGGTTTGTGTGTGTGTGTGTGTGTGTGAGAGAGTGAGTGAGTTGGGGCAGTGTGTATGGGGATGTTTTCTGTATGTTGAATGAATTTACTCTGGATCTCCATTCATTTCCTATGGCGGTCACTTTTGACTGGGAACACCACAGGTGTAACAAGGTTGATTAAAACACTCAAAATTGAATGAAATAGGTGATCATCACTTTTATATGTTCAAGTCCACAGTGTGGAGGATATCATAAGATCTTGAGGTAATCAGATGAAAAACATAATATTTATGAATATTATAAGTTGTAAAACGGTCAGATTTGACCCGAACACGACAGGAGGGTTAAACATGTCTGTCTTGTATTTATGAAAGGTGTTTTTTGTTAGTAGAAGTAGTAGTAGTTTGTAGTAGTCCTTGGGGCAGTGCCACCATTTCACAGATCCGATCTATAATTTTGGCATCACCTGCTTCTGTCCTTGAAGCGTAGTAACCATCACTGCATTTACTTCCAAATGTTTCTAATGTCAAGACTCTTCTTTTAAATGACCACCAGAGGATTTTGAAAGTCAGTTTGAGAATTCACCAAAAAGAATGAAGAAGAGCAACAAATAAACAAACTCTAACAGTGTCTCAATTCTCAGAGTGCAGAGTTCGGAGCGTCGTTTTAAGGGGGCTCAGACTGCAGTCAAGACAGCGCATAGTTGCTCAACCTTGAGTGTAGTCCACAGACCACATGGGCGTCAGCGAAATGCGTCAGGTCTCGCAACTACCAGATACAGCCGCCGACTCCATTTTCTCCCGTAGAAGAAGTAGCACGTGGTGCATGCTGGGATATATGAGTGCGCAAAGTGTGCTTTTTCACACAGTTGGTCCACGCCCCGATTTCCATGGAAACAACTGCAGTCTTCAGACCACATGTTAACTGTGCGTGGGACAAAAAAGAAATGGGACAGCAGTCGTCGTGCTGGATGTGACGTACATGCTCTTAAAACCACACTCCAAACTGTGCACTCTGAGAATTGAGACACGGCTATGGAGGTGCCAAGCTCTGGGGTCTAAACATGGCCGCCATTCAAGTCAAAGGGCCGAGCTCTCTCTATTTTAGCCTAGCCCGGCTAGGTACTTCCGATGGAACTTCCATTGAACATGAGCCGAAGTGCTCTTTTCTCCCGCGACCAAAATAAAGAGGACAGACATGTGTCTAGAACATAGAGCATAAATGAACCTTTACACACGCAGGGATGAAAAATTTCCGCTTTTTAATGGATTTCTGCTTTTGTGTCAGCCGACTGGGTCATTTCTTATATCAGTGCAAATCTGTCGAGAAAAATTTGGGGTGTGTATATATATATATATGTATAGTTGTGTTTAGGGTTGCCAACCGTCCCTTGAAAAACGGAACTGTCCTGTATTCAGGAAACAAAAGTACGCGTCCCTATTGAGCTGAAAAGGGACGCACTTTGTCCCGTATTACCGTGTGAATCAAAAATAATGTGTAAAACAGGGGTGCCCAATACGTCGATTGCGATCTACCAGTCGATCACCAAGGTAGTGTGGGTAGATCGTAGTGTCGACACCGGTGTCGACACTACACCGGTGTAGTGATGATGTAGAGATGGTGCGATCATATTTCATTACGGCCGCTGCCGTTAGCAATAAACTTTTACCAGTGTGCTGGACCGCTCAGGGCTTCTCACTGCAGCCTGTGCGGTCAACTGGAGCCCTCAGTGCACGCAGCTTGTCTGCAACAGCGTGTACCTTTGCGTACCAGCGTGTATCACAGAGCAGGTTAAACTTTATAAAACATCCTACCTGTCCATCCATCTCATGTCAGCGCGCCGCTCCTTTTCACGCTCTCGCTCCTCCTGCTCATAGCGCACACAGGCTCCCTCCTCAATGCCTCTGATTAGAAGTGCAAGACTAAGTGCAAAGCAAAAGCTAATCTAAATTTATGTTACAGCGTCCGCACAGAGCAGGTCTACAGCGCAGAACAGGTCTACAGCGCAGAACAGGTCTACAGCACAGAGCAGGTCTACAGCACAGAGCAGGTCTACAGCACAGAGCAGGTGTACAGCACAGAGCAGGTGTACAGCACAGAGCAGGTCTACAGCACAGAGCAGGTCTACAGCACAGAGCAGGTCTACTGTGACATGTGGTTGAATTTTGCCTAATAAAAGTGCACAAGTTTGTCATGACATACATTTGGTAAATGTGCAGAGGTAAATACCACTGCAAAACCAGTAAGAGAATGTGACTCCAGGTAGGAAGTTGAAAAAACAGGTTAAAAATAAATAAATAAATAAATCAAAGAAGGGGTCCTTAAACTGTGAGTGAGGGTCCAAAAATGGGGCACAGAGTGTTTAAGTGCAGTGCAGTTTGCTTGTCTTATTTTAAGATTAAAATGAACATTTATCAGATAAAATGGAGATAGATTTATGAAAACTTATTTATGTGAGTCAGCCTTTTCCCACATGAAAATGACATGACTTTCAGCTTTTTTCAATGAGCTCCATCATTTCTCATCTGTCTCTGAAATAAATCGGATTGGATGGAGGGATTTGGTACAAGACTGATATCCCTCTATATAAAAATACAGAGATACATATTGAGGACATGTAAAGATTCTCCTAGCTTCCCCGAGAAGCCACACTATGGCATTAAACATATCTATCTCCATGGAGATGAGCTAAAGTCTATTTTAGGAGATGAGTTCAAATCTATTTTAAGAGATACTTCAGTGAATTGGAGTAAATGTGATTCACTGCTAACCTTTTGGGAATAAGGTGGATGTGGTTAAAATGGAGCAGACTGTTCAGAAATCCACAAAGAAATGAAACAAAGATCTAGCGCAGGACTTTGTGAATCTGTGCACGTGGAGCTGCGTGTGCCCCCTGCTGGGCAGCTGAGAGACTGCGGATTTGGAAGACTTCAAAGACATTCTTTTCAGAGCACATTTCCTCCTTCACTGAAAACAGACGAGCCGAGATCCAACAAGAGATCCGAATAAGCAAAGAAGAGCCATGAAGCAATAACACAAATGTCACTGTTCCTCTGAATGTCATGGAGCTGTAGAGCTAAAGATTTGCTCTCTTCCTGATGAGGAGAGATAGGGCTGGATGGATGGATGGTTTGTGAATCTAACATTTGGACAGCTCAGGTGACATTATAGTCATGAGAGAGATATCAGGAAATACATACAGTTGTTTTGGAGATATGTGAGTCTAAAATATATTTTAATATTTAATATTAAAAATATTCCTTGTTTTGGTGCAGCGCCTAAATCTCAACCAAGACATTTGTTATGTCACACGTTAAGGTTTTATATTTGTCGTCAAACTGCATGCTTCTGTTAGCATGCTGGTCATGTGGCTCCAAATGGGTTTTTTTTGTTTGTTTGTTTGTTTGTTTTTTTCGTAGTTCATTAACATGGGTGTCAGCAGATGGCAATGCCAAATCTCATAGGGAGTGCAACAGATGCATAATTATGTGTAGAAAAATGATTTGACATTTTAAAATGTGAAAACATGAAATGCCAAAGCAAATATGCTCAAAAGCATGTTTAAAGATGGGATAATATGCTAAATCAACTCAATCCAAATGTGAGCTTTGTACCATGTTATAACCACAGACCATCTGTATATGTGACCGACCACGGCAAAACCCGCCACAAGTCGCTCACAGCAGGAGAAAATCACATTAGAAGCATTTTTTTTTTCCCAAAAAAATTTGTGATTTTCGTTATTTTGCAAAATGTGCTAGTTGAGATCATGAAGAAGCCACTCCATGTTTTAGAAAACAGCATCGGTTGCTTTAAAAGCATACATTTTTTCTTTGAAATTGGCTAGTTTTTTGGAAAGAATCGGGGCATGTGTAAATTACCATAATTACCATACTGGTGCTACTGGCTATTCATGTGACAATTAACGCTCTTTTGTTTTCTTTGTGCAAACCTTGTGGCTAATTAAGCTGCGTAGTTGCATGTAAAGAATTACGGATGAGCTGAATCGTGGCTGTTTTACCAGACGCCAATCTGTCGGCCTCGCAAAGAGGAGCAGAATCGTAAGATATCAGATGTTATATCTACAGTAACATTTGAAGCGGATGAGCACAGTGAAATGGAGAAAATCTGTAACTTTGAATGTAAATGCTACGTAAGAGGGAAGGAGAACTCTCTCCTCGGGACACATTCATGTAGCCAGAAACTTTCTCCGGAGCTTATGTAGTTACATTGGAAGTGACCAGTTCCAGCAGAAAGCTCCCCCGTGTCCCCGTACTACATAATGCTGGAGGCAGTGTTTGCAGGAACACATTTCTCTTTCTCATGGGGTGAGTAAAGTGCCTTTAGCATCATATTACTAGCCAAAACCGCCCATTACAGCATACTTTTGATTTGCGATGGGCAATTACTGTGAATAATGCTTGAATAGCTAGACTAGTGCGTGAAGTGCTAGTGATCAAGTAATGATTGTAGATACTGCAGTACTTGTTGCTAAGTCATTAGCATCACTGTCAATTCAAGCAATGCTAACAGGCACCTAGACAAGGTGCTAAAAGAACCAGTCACTCCAAGCAATTATTTTCAGTAGACTATCAAAAATACTTCATTTTACTGCACTGTACTGCATAATGCAGTATTTTGGACATGAAAAAACTGCAGTTTTTTTGTTATACACTGCAGTTTTTTTCATAAGGGTGAGGAACAGAATACATCCAGTGTGTGTGTGTGTGTGTGTGTGTGTGTGTGTGTGTGTGTGTGTGTACATGTGTGTGTGTGTGTGTGTCTGAAGTGTCCCAGACTATGCTATATATACCTATATACCACTTATTTTTTTAAATGTATTTTTTACTTTTACCTTTCTTTTTCATTTTACATTGTATAATACATTTCATATTGTATTGTATTAAATTGACAATACAGGTGACTTTGACTTAACCAGACCTCTCAAGTTTTGAAGTTTGGTAGGAGTGAGATTTAGGAGCGGGTGCGGGGGGTCCGAGTGACTTTTTTCGCAGAAAATGCGCAGTGCCTGCATTAACTAACCTGCATTAACTAACCGATTTTCTGGGCACAGAAGCACTGTGAACAGTGGCTAGAATTTTGAATTTCTGCGTGAGAAATACCATGTGAGCGTGTGAACATGTCGAATTGCATGTGTCACACTCTCAAAGCGTGAGACTTGAGAGCCCTGGACTTAACATATGTGCCTGACCACGGAAAAAACAGACACAAGTCGCCCCGGAGGCTTTTTGAGTTATTCACAATTCTGAAAATGTAGATTCTAAGCTTTCCAATGATGCCTTACACATGGAAATCTGAGAACATTTGAAGAATTTGTGGCCATTTGAAAGCAGCACATCTGAAAACAACAAACTGAGAAAAGCTTCTCTAAAGATTCTCTAAGTCCAGGCCTTCAGAGCTCATTTGCATGACATTAAGCTAAGCCCTCCCCCATCAGTGACTATCATTGTGGTGTGATGTTACATTCAGGGCGGGTCAGAATTATAAGGTACTTTGTTAAAATGGAAATGCGTTTATAACTAAAAGTCCAAAAAACATTCAATAATACACAGGATATGTTAAGTTAAAAATCACCTGTATTGTCAATTTAATACAATACAAAATAGTATAGGACACTACACACACACACATACACATACACACACACTCTGGACACACACACACACTTTACTCCTGTTTTAGTCCTGGTTTAGTCCTGGTTTAG
Organism: Paratrypauchen microcephalus; assembly: GCA_036785185.1. Taxonomy (NCBI): domain Eukaryota; kingdom Metazoa; phylum Chordata; class Actinopteri; order Gobiiformes; family Gobiidae; genus Paratrypauchen; species Paratrypauchen microcephalus. The sequence goes on along the minus strand of JAVJIX010000079.1, from coordinate 2,571,808 downwards.
TCCTGGTTTAGTCCTGGTTTAGTCCTGGTTTAGACCTGTACACACACGTACACACACGCTAATGTTGACACAAGGCCCCTGCTTTCACCTAATATCTCCATTTGATGCAGAAATAATCTGATAATATGACTCACCCCGTGTTGTCATGTTGTCCGATAATTCGCATATCTACACATGTATGCGCATATATCCACGGTCTTTCTGCAGCTAAATTTGCTGACCGCACTCACACATGAGCTCCGGAGAAACAGACATGTCCCAAGCATGTCCCGTGTCCCGTCAAAGTAGTATTTACAGTCCATTTTCACTGTCCTTATTCTCTTGAAATACAGCGTACATATTCACGAGCTCCTCACAGCTGATAGGCGAACAGGGGAAAACACAACGGCGCTACTCGGAACATGATTGGCAGGAGCATGAGCGTGGGTAATTATGGTGATTTATGCACGCCCTGATTCTTTCCAAAAAACAAGCAAATTTGAAATACAAAATGTATGTTTTGTATTTCCAATGTATTTTTTTGTACAACCAATGCTGTTATCTGAAACATAGAGTGACTTCTTCATTATCTCATCTAGCACATTCTGCAAAAAAAAAAAACGAAAATCACAAATTTTGAAAAAATAAAAACTTTAAACGCGATTATCTCGGTTTCACAAATGCCGAGTTGTTGGGGGTTTTCTCGTGACGACTCATATTATCCTATATATTATTGTATTATTGAATGATTATAAGGGCTTTTTGTTATAAAACCATTTCCATTTTAACAAAGTACCTTCTAATTCTGATCTGCCCTGAAGGCTAACACCACAGTGATGATCTGCAGGGGGAGGGCTTAGCTTAATGTCATGCAAATGAGCACCTTTCTGCCCCTCAGCCCTAGAGTGAGCCAAACAAAGCTTTTCTCTCAGCTTTCTGTAATCTCATGTGCTGCTTTCAAATGGCCACAAATTGTTCAAATGTTCTCAGATTTCCATGTGTAAGGCATCGTTTGAAAACTTAGAATCTACACTTTCAGAATCTGTGAATAACTCAAAACGCCTCCAGGATGACTTGTAACTGGTTTTTGCTGCGGTTGGTCACATATATAAATGGACATAGCTAACCCGCCAGGGTTCCAAACAGGAAGTGATCATGGCAACACTTCCATCTCCATCGACTTTGGCTCCAAATCGTTTTCTATACATAAAATGTCACCCCTCCCTCTGTAATTGCTGCTGTCATGCTCGTCATTTTGATCTGAAAATGTTCACATTAACCCACTCTGCATGATCCTGGGGGTTTTATTTTGCTATTTTATCTGTACATCAAGATATGAACATTAATAACAGACAAATAAGATGCCTTCATCAAGATTGCTCCTCTAGCATTAGCAACAGGTTTGATTGACAGCTCCAAATTTGCCCCAATAACTGTTCGGTTTGATGAACATCATTTGACTGGAGCCGAACAGTGTAGGTGTGTGGCTTCCTCAGTCCACTTCTTTATACAGTCTGTGGTTATGACATTGTTCCTAATCAAAAACATGTCTGAAGTGGTTCAGTAGAGTCATGTGTGCATGTTTGAATGAGCTTGTCTCTCACAGACACTATCTGTTACAGTTCAGTGATGTGGTTGCGTACACCTTTCTAGCGCTCCTCATTCTCTCACCACATCACCCCTCCCTTCACAGAACAACCAGAATGAGCCAATAATGCATAATATATGTGAGTTGATCAGTCTCCGTCTTCTCCCACTCGTCTCAAAGTGCTGATTCAGAGCTGTTCCTGACGGGAGCGATGAGCGCACACTAACATCAGGAGCAGGAGATGCATTTGTGACAAGAGGTGTTTATCAGGGCCAAGAAGGATGTCCAGAGGAAGCTCCAGGAGAGAGGGGGGAGACAGGAGAGGGGAGGGGATGCCTTGAAGGATAAGCAGAGGTTAAGGCCCTGATTACACATACTCACATATTTCACTCCAGCTGCTGTTGTGCAAATGTTTAACTCTCCACCAGTTTCATGCATGCACAGCCACACAAGGTCTCAACAGAGCACCAACAGGCAGAGCACCCTATAGCAGTCTGTAGACAGCGCCTATCCAGCCTCGTTTAATGAGTTTTCCTTATTAAGCCTGATAGCAGATTATTATTATTTACTGATGATTTGTTTTGTGTGTGTGTGTGTTCATTTGCTTAATGTGCTCTCCATCTCCATTTTTCTTTTCAATTAATTATTGCTAATGTTATAATTTTTTGGGGGCGGCAGTAGCTCAGTTGGGTTGGCGGTTCGAATCCCGCTCTTGACGGGTTGACCGCATGTAATCCCAGCTCCCACAGATGAGCGCTGCCGTTGTGTCCTTGGGCAAGACACTTAACCCCACCTTGCCCCCAGTGTCTGCGGATACTGGTAGCCCCCATGGCAGAAGATACATCAAGGCCCGTTGTGACGTGAGCTGTCCTCCTGTGGACCCACCACCTGCGGGAGGATTCATGGGGGCTGTTGCATTGTGTTCTGGAAGAAGAAATGGAAAAGTGGAAGAAAATGAATAATGTTATAATTTTTCTTAGTAATTTTTTTCTTTTTTTTGTATTATTTTGTAGTCTGTGGCTCCGTATGTACATGTAACTCCCTTGCAGGAGCCTCATGGGTGACCTTTTTAACCTTTTGTTGCCCTTTATCAGTAAACTCCCCTTTTTATTTGTCTTTGTCCTGAATAACGAGGACTCATTAAAAAGTTTTAACTGCACCTGGGTCACTTTTCTGTGGTTTCAAGTTCACATGTTTGGACTATGTTTGGCACAGTAAATACAAGAGCTCCTCAGTAACAGCACCAGAGCTCCACCGGGAATGAGACCATCTCTCCACTTTTCCTTTTACAAGCATGAAAATGCTGCTAGCATGTAGCGCTAGCCTTAGCTAACCAATTTGTAATTCAAGTGATGTCACTGAACAAAGCCTGGAGCTTGATGATCGCTCATACAAACTTTGGCCATTGCCCAGACTGATGCTGCGCACCGTCCCGCAGTGTACTTTTATAAGTCTGAATAAAGTCACAACCTTTAAGTCAGTGAGTGGAATAATGCCTTTGAAAAGTTCTTGTATTTTCCCATAATCCCCTGACTCGTGTGTTCTCTGTTGCCCAGGTGATTCCCCAGGCCAGCGTGGGGGAGGTGCACCACGCCGTCCGAACTACCTTCCAACGAGTCAGCGATATCTTCATCCCTCCCACCAACCTCATCATCACCCACGTCAGGTAAGCAGAGCGCCCCCTCTGGAGACTGAGCAGATCACAGGGCCCCTGTGGTATCTTCACAGACCACACCTGTGTACTGTCTCATCATCTGTGTTAAATGATCATATATCTCATGATCTCTCCCACTGCTCTGAAGATCCTTCACTGACTGTTGCTCAAAATACTAGATAAGAGGCAAAAAGAGGTTAATAAGCAATACAGGGATGGGGATTTCTGTAATTTTATCAAAATAAATGTATACATTTGTGGCGGAGTGCCTGTTACCTGCTTGTCTCCATGGAAATGTTTTACCTGAAATGTTCCATATTCCAATTGCTGGTGTTTTAATTGTTAAAAATATACCTGTAGGTAGAGTTGCCCCTCCACCAGATCCTAAATGTAACTTGGCCTTGTCTCCATGGAGATAAATGTAAGGCTATACTGTGGAACATTTCAGGAAAAGCAATATCCATGGAGACAACAGAAGTTAGAATGTTGCACCTTTTAAATGAATGCTACTCAGTCTTGTACAGGAATTCTTCCTCATGCCAGATCCACTTTCCAGAGCTCAAAGCTGTATTTAGAGTGATTCATATCTGAGTAATCTTCATTCTCTTGCACTCTTGCAAATCAGGAGATTTATTCTCTCTTTCGGGTTATACACTGCTTCGTTGGGCGATCTGCAGCTGTATGTGATGATGTGTGTGGCATCATACCCTAACCCTAACCCTAGGAGCAAGTGGGAAATGGCAACTAAAACCTCACTGGACTATGCAGTTTTCCAACCAGTAAAACTAAGACTTCAGGTCAATATTAGATCACTATTTTTTAAAATGTTCAAAATAGGGATCAACAATTAATCGACTTACAATTAATTGTCGATCAAGACGTTGGCCGAACAAAATGCATTAATTGTAACTAATCGCTAGAGGGCGCTACTCTGGAATGTGAACACGAGATGCGAACCCACTCGCGAGAAAGACCATAGCGTTACATCATGTAACCCTTTCCTCTCTGGATGTTGCCATACAACTCGCAGCAGAGCTGGACCTAGAACCATATATTTTTGAAATTATAAAAGCATGTAACTTACATGCTGCCGTGCACCTGTGGTCACGAAACAAGGCAAAGAGCCGCAATTCTGGTTTAAACCTGGTCTAGTCCTGGGCAGGGCGCACCGCGCTCATTCAACGGCACTGCCATGTCCCGGGACGCGACGCGCACCAACCCCTTGGAGAAGTGCGCGACACGTGCACCGTCGGCACGAGGCCGCGCGTACACCGGGGCTGCAAGCACAAAATCAATCCGCGGCGCCCAGACAGCATACTCTCAGCCCGAGCCACAAACCAGCCGCATGAAACCAGCAAAGAGCGGCACGTGGTGGTTTAATCCTGGTTTAGACCTGGTCTAGACCTGGTCCAGTCCTGGTTTAGTCCAGGCCCAGTCCAGGTTTAGACCAGGTTTAGACCTGGTCTAGACCTGGTTTAGTTCTGGTCTAGACCTGGTTTAGTCCACGTTTAGTCCTGGTCTAGTCTCTTAGCCAATCAGGACGCAGAACACAATGTTACACTATTAAAAAAATTTTACACTTTAAAAAAAATAGAAAGAAAAAAAAATCTGCGAGACCGCGAACAGTGAACCGCGATAGTGCGAGGGATTACTGTATTTTGTTATTCAGCATCAACACATTTGTCTGCTTTTTACTAAGGAATAATTAAATGAGGAATATACAATATAATAATACTATGATATATTTATGACTCAGTGTTATGTATACTATAGCTTATATTCTCAAAGACCCTATTGAAACACTAAAATGCAGGTGAAAAACACCACTTATCAGTTAATCGTAAGTCGATCGATAAGGTCAATCAACTATAGATTAATGAATTAATTGATAATTTGCATCCCTAGTTCAAAATCTATAATCATCCAGAGTTTCCCACAGCTTTATACTGGGACTGTAGTGGCACACAAGTGCTCCCTATTTGGACCATTTCATTGGATACAATTTGTGGAGAATAAATGTCTCTTATTGTCTCTGCTGATGAAAAAAGATAGATATCAACTAAAGTAATACTACAAACATAAATATTATTTGTTTTGCCAATTACCAATAGTCTCCTCTATTAAAGGTACACTGTGCAACTTTTTGGTTGAAGGTATGTCACCTGCTTGTTTCTCTCTGCCTGGAATATTCCACATTAAACAGATCTACCTTATATTTGTTCAATTACAGGTAGATTATAGCTCAAAAAGTCTTAGAAATATAGACATTCTGACTGTGAGTTGTGGGTTGCGTCTTCACAGATCTGACCCGTAATTTGGTCTCCATGAAGATAGAAAGGTTTAACACCATGAAACATTCCAGCAATAGCATCTCCATGGAGAAAAGCATTTGACAAACCTTCCGCCAGAAAAATTACACAATCAATCAGTTCTTTAAAATGTCCAGAAAACCTCCTAACTCTCCTTGTAATATTCCACCATGCAGGTTTGCCTTCCTCTTCCTGAAGAACGAACCGGCCGTGCACAAAATCGACTTGGAGACGTTCCATCGAGTCAAAACCATCAGCCTGAAAAACTACAGCTGCATCCCCAAGAGCATGGCCTACACCCACATGAGCGGCTTCTACTTTATCCAGTGTCAGAACCTCCACAAGACTTTCAAAACTCCGCCTCCTCAGCTGCTCATGGACAGTGTTACGGACACTGTCATCAGACCCAATCTCAACCTATCCGGCCCAGCTTTCGTCTCACCTGACGGCCGCTTCATTGTAACACTGCAAACGCAAAATTCTAAGCTAACTGTCCAAACTGTGTCATTCCAAGGAGAGCTGCAGCTGAACCAGGAATTACACAACCCTTTGGCGGTTTCCGATTTAGTTTTCCAGCCTTCGTTCACGGAGTCCAACCAGCATCTAGTGGTGGCAACGTCAAGTATGGGAACGGATTTGCTGTTTGGAGATCTTTCGTCAGGAAGAGTAGAGGTGTTAAAAAGTCTAAAACATCCGATATCACTTGAGGACTGGCCGTGGGGTGGGCCGAATCGCGTTGTCGTTTCAAGTGGACCATTTGGACAATATTTGGTCACGCCTTCTTCGGAATCGCTTTTCGTTCTCAACGGGAAGCAAAGAACGCCGCACTGCGAAGTTTCAGACATTAAAAGAGGGAACACAGTAGTTTGGGTCGGCGAGGTATGAGTAACAACAAACCAGGTTCATTTCTAACGCAATGGGAAGAAGGAAAGATGGCGACAGAAAATTAAGTGGACTCAACCCTAGAACTGAGCGTGAGGAGTATTTGGGTTTATTGTATCAAAGTAACACTAAAATAGACAAAACATAAGAATCGTGATGTGGGAGAAAGTGTCTCTGTGCACTTGTACATCGCTGCACTTCCTTCCATGTTATCACAGCAAATAGAAGGTTTTATTATTAACAAACTACGAACTATGCACAATGTTCACTTTTTTTTAGAGTAAAAAGCTTTCTGAGTTTAACTTTCACAATGTCTCACCCGTGCTGCATACTTAGTCACCTGCACCTGTCCGTCTCTGTATATGTGGTCTTTTAAAACTGTTTCAATAGTTTTTTCTTTGTCTTGTATCTCCGCCTCCACGCTGCAGAGGGTGCCGTGATTCTTCTTATTGCACATGTGTTTCTGTACGTGGTTGACCCAAAGAGCCTGAATGGTCAGTTAGCAGCTGTCAACAGTCAAAGCCCGAAAAATTAAACCATTTGTAATTTAGGATATGTCCGAACAACTGTGAATCTGGGGCGTTTGTAGTGATAATAATTCATCAAACAAAAAAGACGAAACATAAATATCTACAATATCTTTTATTTGAAATTATTTATGCACAAACATAAGAGAAAATTTCAATCCACGAAGACAATTTGCAGCATCATTACTGCGTGTCCTGCGAATCCTTCAGTCGTCCAGGTAGAATCCATGGCAAAAGGAGAAATTCAGTTTGTCAACTGAACAAAGTTCATTTGGTCGAAGACGTTTCACAGCTCATCCGAGTTACTTCGTCAATTCTAAACTGACGATGTAACTCGGATGAGCTGCGAAACGTTTTCGACCAAAAACTGAATTTTCGACAAACTGAATTTCTCCTTTTACTAAAGCTGTAATCATTACTCATTCTCTCCACATTCTGAGGTGATAAATTACTATTGTAGCCACAGCTGCCCCGGGGGCATAGAGGCAGAAAGGCTGTCAATCTGCACTATCTGACTGACCTAGACTTTATGCTGTCTGGTCAAAATAGAATTTGTAGCGCTGTGGCACCTCTGCTCTCACGGGTGCATCATAATTTCTTCCACAAAATCTCCTGTCTTATTCTTCACAAAAACTGCTAAAAGAGAGTCTTTTCACCAATTCTCCTGAAGGCTCTTTAAATGTGAACTTTGAACAGAATCCTCGTATTAAAACATAACGTACACATAGACTAGCTGGGTGAAGTGCCCAAGTACTGTACAAAACAAACATACACATGGTCAGAGCTAGGAATTAAACCACTGACTTTGGAGTTGTTTGTCACACAGGTGTCACATTGGCAGGTGCTTTCCCTGTCTGTCTGTTTGATCACCTCATTAACAACACAACAGGCGCTTATCACCTGACCTTTACAGCACATTTCAGGACGAGCCATTCCTCACAGACTCACCAGGTCTGTGCACATCTGAGGCAGGTTCAAAAGGAGAACCAAAAAGACACAACCTCAATTCTACAAACACGCTGGGGCACTGTAAACTAAAGACAGAGCAAGGAGGCTGCAAGTTAGATTCCCAAACACTGACTATCTTCATGTGCACAAAATGTGATCATGATCTGACTTCTGGAGTTATCAGCTTATCGAAATGTCATGTAAACAGTTACAACTGATGTGAGTAATCACATTTCTTTAAAAATAATAATAATAATAATAATAATAATAAAAAGGTCAAACTAATGGCTAATGATGGTACTGGAGGAAAGAGTTTTGATTATTGGTAAAAGGAGAAATTCAATTTGTCAACTGAACAAACTTTATTTGGTCGAAAACGTTTCTCAGCTCATCCAAACTGCTTCGTCAGTTCTGTTAGAGTGCTGATGGACACTGCTTATATCTAGCTGCAGGGAGGAGCTAGCTACAATGAAATTACTCTGAAACTATCACCTCTTTGTTTGGCATACCCATTCAGTACCATAATGGGTGTTTTCACACCTCTGGACCTGACCTGCTGCCCTATTGTTTTCTTTGTTTGTTTTGATTTAGGTTTGAGAATGGAATTATAGATGGGAGACAAATAGTGTCTGACCCCTCCATTCCTGTTCAAGGAAGGATTCTCTTTTTTGACAAAAATAGCCTCTTTAACTCCCATCTCAAACCAGTTCTTTTTCCTGGCTAAGATCTGTGCCGTGACCACATCCCTACGGTGGACTACATCACGGCAGCGGAAACCATCATTAGAAACAACAAGCTCACAGAGACAGAAGCTGGAGACCTTAGACTGAAATTAACAGCTGCACTGAGCAATGCCAAACTTCCACCCTCCAACGTAACACCAGAGGAAAGGAAGGCCATCATTGCTCTAGAGAGGGACCACAGCATCATCATCCTGCCTGCGGACAAAGGGAGATGCACAGTGATCCTGAACTCAGCTGATTATGAGGCTAAGGTGAACAGCCTATTCAGTGACACGGCAACCTACGAATTACTGAAACGACACCCCACCAATGGGTACAAAAAGAAGATCAGTGATTGTTTGCAGAAGCTGGAGAAGGAAGAAGTCATTGATCGACAACTGTATTACAGACTGTACCCTGGTGATGCCATGGTGATGCCCTTGTATCTATGGTCTCCCTAAGATTCACAACCAAGGAGTACCGCTCAGACCCACCTAAAAACCATCCTGGTTCCTCTGGTGGGTAACACAGACACAATTTGTCTCCCATCTATAATTCCATTCTCAAACCTAAATCAAAACAAACAAAGAAAATAATAGGGCTAGCCAGATCAGGTCCAGAGCTGCAGCTAGGCGCTTTGTGTTACATTTTTGTATGAAAAGCGCTTTATAAATATTGTTTGATTGATAGATTGACAGAGGTGTGAAAACACCCATTATGGTACTGAATGGGTATGCTAAACAAGAGCCCAGACAGAAAATGAAAAACAAAGAGGTGGGATAGTTTCAGAGTAATTTCAGTGTAGTTAGCTCCTCCCTGCAGCGAGATATAAGCAGTGTCCATCAGCACTCGAACCAGAACTGACGAAGCAACTCGGATGAGCTGCGAAACGTTTTCGACCAAATAAACTTTGTCCAGTTGACAAATTGAATGTCTCCTTTTACCATGGATTCTACCTGGACAACTGAGGGATTCTTCACACAAAGTTTTGATTATTGTGTATTTATTTATTTATTTTTGGATGACCAGATTTCCACATATTTGAAAGAAATGAATACATTATTTCACAGAGGCTAAATTATTATTCTTATTTTAACTGAGCATTTCAACCACTCACCATTTACAAGGCCTTTTCACAACTCTCAGAAACAAGTGCAGAGTAGAGTTTATCTGTGACAGTAAAGCTAACAGCAACTGGCATGCTAACACACACTTCCTTTTAATGGTATACTTTATAATTAGATACACAGCGGACTTATTTTGACGTCAGAAACTGCTTTTAAAATATATCTGTACTAAGGAAATACTAATTTTACTCAAAAAAATAAATTACAGGTCAAAAAAGAGATTTGAAAAGCAATCCCTTTATTTAGCATGTCCCAACAGGCTGATGAATTAAGGGTGCACTTACTCCATAATGCATCATGTATTTCCAGTCTTCCTGTTTTGAGGACTTGATTATGAAACGCTCTACAAAAACGCACTGTACAGGCTTGTTTGTGACCACACTGTGTACCTACTATTGCAAACTTTAAGCACCAGCAGAACATCCATCAAAACACGTGCATCTGCGTCCTGTCTTTAATTTATGTTTGCCATTTGCACTAAGTACCATAATGATGATCCATTAGCAGAGATGGCGCCGCCGCTTCTCCGTATATGTCAGATTATTAGAAACATTAGCGCGCGTCGAGTGTCTGCCAATGAGCTATAACAAGGGGCTAGAGAGACTGTCGCCATAGTAACCTATAGTAAAGAATGTCCCTTTAATGCTTTTATTTAATGCCCATGTTCTACCAAACTCATGTGAACAAATCTCTTTAAAAATGTCCGAGCATTTTAGGTAAGACATTTTTCTTTTATAGTAATAGAGGCAAAGTAAAGAAGAAGGATTAAAGAAGGGGTTTTTGTTTTTTTGTTTTTTTTAACTTTCTGCCATTTTATAACATTCTCTCACCAAAAACGATTCAAACTTATTCCAGTTAAGTGAAAGATTCTGTACAAAGCTCCACCCACAAGCCTACGTCACCCGTGCTCCCACATGACAATTCTCCATAAATATACAAAACCATGACACCAAACTGTACACTACAACAACGTGCGGGAGTTTCATTAGCGGGATGCACGCTGATTGTGTTGCAATAGCACTCTGAAGGGTGAATGACTTAGCACAGAGCGTGAAGGGGGGGAGACAAAGCACTAAAAACAAAAATGAAACTTATAAAACAATGTTAATACATTGCTTTTGGCAAATATAGCATTTTCACAACAATAAAAGGTAACAAGGTGATCTAAATATGTGATGTATTAGCAGTTAAAGGAGAATTAACGTTTTTTTTTTACAATCTGAGCCTTATTTGGGTAATAAAACAAGTTGTTTTACTCACCCATAGCACTTTGGTGTCATTTGGAGCATTTCCGGAGATGTTTTAGATTAGCGATAGCGTAGCGCGAGTTCACGTATAATATATGCCCCGAGCGGTCTCCAAATAACACAAACTTTAGCACTTTTCAAATCATAGAAGCTCGATGTCTTAGTCTACGCTTTCGTGTGGTCAAAAGTGGCCTGTAATCCGAGATTTAGCCATAGTTTCGAGTAGATGAGGAGGACGGTGCGCATGTGCTCAGTCACAGCTGATTTCGCTCTCAGCTCCCGGGATGCAAATATGAAAAGCAAAGCTGTAAATTATGGATAAATCTGGGATTACAGGCCACTTTTGACTCAAACGAAAGTGTAGACTAAGACATTGAGCTTCTATGATTTGAAAAGTGCTAAAGTTTGTGTTATTTGGAGACCGCTCGGGGCATATATTACATGCCCCGAGAACTCGCGTTACGGATATAAACATCTCCGGAAGTGCTCCATATGACACCAAAGTGCTATGGGTGAGTAAAACAACTTGTTTTATTACCAAAATAAGGCTCAGATTGTAAAAAAAACATTAATTCTCCTTTAATACACCATACAAATGTAATACCTCCTCTTTAAACACTTTAATCAATGCATTTTTTGTGTCTGTTTTACATAATTTTCAATCACATTTTTGCTCTTACTCCACTCACAAGACCCTTGTTGTATCTAGCTCTTATAATCCGTCATTGGCCTGTGCCTCTCCAGCGCTCACTCAGTCTGAACACATAGTCTGGTCAGCACACTCAATAGCTTTTCAAAGTGGATTTTTAATGGGCTCCTCTCTTTGGTTAATAGCATTGTGCTTTATTATGTTGTGGTGTCCGACTGTTGGCTTCAAGAGAACGACTATAACTAAGAATAAACGCCTCGTAATTTCGGCCTTTCTATCTGCCCCATCAGCAGGTACATTATGGCTTCTCCGTTAGGCCCTATAGAGGGGAATGGGAGATGCATTCAGGTACGGCGTGTCGCTGGTTGTTGATTTGCAAACTGCGCCATAAAGATTTACAATGTTGGATATAAAATTGGATTACATTTTGCACTGAGAAGAAATAATCAGTAAATCTGTTTCAACCTTTTCACAGCTACGGAGCAATTACCAAGCAACAATTTTAAAGGTCCCATGGCATGAAATTTTCACTTTCTGAGGTTTTTGAACATTAATAGAAGAAGAAGAAGAAGAAGAAGAAGAAGAAGAAGAAGAAGAAGTGAACTTTATTGATCTCACACTGGAGAAATTCTTTTCTGCATTTTAACCCATCCTATATACATATATATATATTAGGAGCAGTGAGCAGCACACATTAGGGCGCCCGGGGACCATCTCCATGATCTTCTTGCTTCGGCTTGGTCAGGACCTCAGCTGGAGGATTTACCTATGGTGCATGTTTTGGGTTGGTGGAGGAAACCGGAGTGCGCATGTGCGGACTGTGCTCTCAGACACGGGGAGAACATACAAACTCCACACAGAAAGGCTCGGGCGACCCGGGGATCGAACCCGGACCATGCATGCAAACTCCACACAGAACACACACAGAAAGGCCCGGGCTGTGAAGCAAGAGCGCTAACCACTCAGCTACCGTGCCGCCATAATATGAGCTCCCCTACCCTGTTTTCTGCGTTACAAAAAATCTGAGCTCCAACGGGCGATTTTGAACAAGGACCTTATTGACGTCAGATCGAAAAAAGAAATGCAAATGCAGTTCCACCCCCGTCTGTCTGTACTCAGCGTCTCTGTAAATCACGCCCAGAGAGTTTGGACTGCCAATGCGCTAGGCAATGCGAAATGCGTTTTTTTATTTGCCTGGAGGCACGTCCGAGTGTTTCTAGGCTCAGAAGTCCTTTATCTGAGCCTCTGGACCTTTGAACAGCAGTGGTTTAATTTTATTTTCTGTGGAAATGTGTTTATTTTTCAATGGAACGCTTCAAATCTCTCCCCCCGTGCAAAAACACGGAAATGGATCAGCTGAGCGCTACAGAGGAGAGCGGAGAGTTTGGCCACGCCCCCACCCTCTACTATAGGCCAGCTCTTTTCTCCTCATTTGCATTCAAGCAACAACGCCCAGAATAAAGTGTTTGAGAGAGATATTTATGACTCTTTCTCATCTTATCTCTGTTTCTCATGCACTGAGTGTTGATTTTGAAGAAGGATTCATTTACAGTATTAGGGAACCATTAAGGAGCCATATAAAAGCATCAAGAAGTACCATGTCATGGGATCTTTAAGCTTACTGATTGGCCGATTATTACTTTCTCTTGCATCAAAATAGCTTTTATAATTCAGGCCTTATTAACATTTACATATTGAATATTTCTTTGCCGTGGAGGAAGGTACCGTAGAGGTATATCGATACTGAAAAAGACCCATTCACAGGGCAGAAATAAACCTTTCCTGAATGTCTTGAGCTGTATCAGAACAAGTATAAGAGCACAGAGACTAGTATACACCCATGGACCACTATGGAACCTACAGGACCACCGAGGGAGTACACAGATGTAAGACCACATGGGAATAGAAAAGAAAGTACTACCATTTAATGTGAAAAACACATTCTGTTTTCTAAAGAAAGACTTTTTTTTTACTATGATCACGGTATAGAGAGACAAAAACGAGTCAAACCTACAAACTGAAGACACGTCCAAACACCACCTGAAGGAGTTCACATACCACAGTTCGACAAACACTGTTCTAATATTTATAACTGAGAGAAATATTTCCTTCATTATTTAAATCAACATGTAATAACAACCGTCACTGACCGCCATCATTTCTCTTCGTAACAATTACTCAAGAATCTGTCCAATCACAAACCAGCCTGAAAAATACGCTCTTTAAATATCCATGCCTGTTGTTAAAAGTATCGAAAACCAGATACTAATCAATACAAAAACTATTATCAAAACTAGATACTCAGTTAAACAAGTATCAATACTGAAAATCTTACACAACCAGATCAAATTTGACCTTTCCTCAACAGTTTCATCTTGAGTTTTGTCAGATCTAGAGGATGACCTCATGGTATAATAAAAAATATACTATTATTTTGTGCTGAAAATTACAGTATTGTCTAAAACAGGATCATTTGGGTATCTAAATCGGTATTTTTAGTATCGTGACAACACTAGTACCTCCCTAAATGCAATGCAATGTGTAGGTTAGAAAACAACTGTGTACCAAGAGAATGACATGAATATATCAATATAAAAGTATACAAATTGTCCTTGTTGTTCGTTATTGAGTATATGCTGCGAATATGCTGGCACGAAAAACAATGAAAAAAATGTTGGATTTTTATTTTTGAGATTTTTATTTTTGAGATACGTATATCCTAAGTGCATATGACAGGTTTTCATGTTTCTCTAACTGGTTTGGTAGATAGTACCTGTGGTCAGTATTTATCATAGTTTTACATCATTCCCTTGACGTTATTCTCCAGATTTTTCATCCATGTTAGGGGTGAAGATGCAATCATTTAAAAGGGAAAAAATAATAACAACAAGAAATCGATCAGGAAAAATGCCCCTTGCCAATTAATTCATTATTGGCTGAAACCCCCCGAAAAATGTATATAGGTAAGGTATAAGTGGGAACAGTGAGTTCTAAAACAGATTCCCTCTACCTAATGTCGTCAACACCACCTATAATTAGTAGATACGGTGTGTTCAATGCTAATGCTATCATCAACAGAACTCACCTAGTCCAGGAAGGTTTTGGAACACCACAGCCAGTCCCCTGTATTTATGAGAGCCTCGATTAAAGGAAAATTCACGTTTTTTTTACAATCTGAGCCTTCTTTCGGCAATAAAACAAGTAGTTTTACTCACCCATAGCAGTCTGGTGTTAATTGGAGCAGTATCGCAGAACTTATGTTGAGCCGTTCTGTTCTACCAATGATCCCGTATCCGTCAGGGTAGACTTTTAGTGGATTCCAAAACGGCCTGAAAGCCGATATCCAGCTATAGTTTCATTTGATGACGTCATCAGAGAGGACAGTGCGCATGCGTGAACTCAGCTGTTTTGTAAACACCGCTAGTCCGAAAGAAGCTAACACCACTCTGAACTTTACTTTTCTGTTGCGATATCGGGTTTCAGGCCGTTTTGGAATCTACTAAAAGTCTACCCTGACACAGCGATCTTCTGTGATTTGAAAAATGCTAAAGTTTGTGTTATTTGGACACCGCAAATCAGTGCCCCGAGCACTCACGCTAACGGATACGGGATCATTAGTAGAACAGAACGGCTCAACATAAGTTCTGCGATACTGCTCCAATTGACACCAAACTGCTATGGGTGAGTAAAACTACTTGTTTTATTGCAGAAAGAAGGCTCAGATTGTAAAAAAAAAACGTAAATTTTCCTTTAAAATCATTGATTGGTGTTTTGTTTTTGTTTTTTTAGATCCTAATTAGCGTGTAAAAATGGCATCTAACACACTTTCAGTTGTGAATTCTGAATTTGTGTGGGTGTAGTAAACATTAGACTTAGACAAAATGTATTGATCCACAAGGGAAATTATTTGGACACAGTGTAGCTCAGACACAGAGTAGCTAAATAAATAAATTCTAAGTAAGTAGCAAAAAAGATAGCAAGAGACAGGAGTGAAATAAGATGTTCTTATATAAATAAATTTATATGTACAAAATTAAATAGAAAAATAAGACAAGAAAGACAGTGCAGTAACGATATGATCATTGACCGGACATAAGGTTATACATTACATAAGACTGAGTTGTAGGGAGTATTATCGTATGAATGTGGTCCTGTCCCTATAGTCTGGGGCAGGGGGTGAGCAGGAGTGTCCATGATGGAGAGCAGTTCGTCCAGTGTCCTCCTGTCCCTCACTGTGACAAATGTCTCCAGCTCACAGCCGATCACGTGACCAGCTTTATGGATCAGTTTGTCAATCCGCCCAATGTCTCGTTTGGCTGAGTGGCTAGCACTTACGCTTTACAGCAAGAAGGTTCTGGGTTCGATCCGCCTTTCTGTGTGGAGTTTGCATGTTCTCCCCGTGTCTGGGTGAGTTTCCTCCGGGAACTCCCATCAACACAAAAACATGCTCCATAAGTAAAATCCTCCAGCTTAGGTCCTGACCAGCCAAAGCAATAAGATCATGGAGATGGTCCCCGGGCGCAGTAATGTGCTGCTCACTGCTCCTAATTACAGGATGGGTCAAATGCAGAGGACAATTTCTCCTGTGTGAGGTCAATAAAGTCAGTCTTCTTTTACTGGTGCTGCTTCCCCAGCAGACCACAGTGAAGTACAGGACGCTGGCCTCTACAGACTGGTAGAAGATCTCCAGTCACTTGCTACATGTCACTGTGAGGAGAGCAGAGACATGGCAGAAATATCATGAAATAAACATGTTCTTTACTTTAACATGGGGACTGGCTTCACCATTCATTTGACTTAACTCCAGGCAGCACTGGCACTAAGTGGTCACGTTCTAGCAATAGACAACATGGAAAATTCTACCCAAAATAACAAGAAAGACATTTTTCCTGACATTTTCTGCTGCCCTTGTCCAATCAGGAAGTAAATCATAAACTTATCCAAAATGTAAAAAACTAGGGAAAAGATTTTCATAATATCTTATATATAATAATGTATAACGATGTTTTGGTGAAATGAGTAGTCTAACCTGTAATATGCACTTTAACTTACATTTAATGTCTGACTGGTCACCCTGTTTTCTCACTGTAATTGTGTAGAAGGCTCTAATGCTTAGTCAGAATCCACAATGTGGCTTCAACAGACAGCTGCCAACATGCATGTGCCAAAAACACCTCCAGATCTCATTCAGAGCCCTTTCTGTCACAGCTGTTGTCACTTTTTGTCACTCAATGTCCGCTTGTGTCCTGAGGTTGTGTTCAGCTAGCGACAATGTTAATGTAGCCATGGATGGCGCGTAACACATGCTGCGGCCCTTGCTATGTTTCTAATACCCTTTTGGCTAGCTCTTGTTGTGGGGCTGGGCTGCAGAGCGCGATAGGAAAACCACTGTTGTAGATACCATCGTTCCAATCTGTACAGTTTTCTTTATGCATTTTGTGTGTTCTGGTTTATCGGGGAATTGTTTTCTAAGAAAATTCAAATAAAACAACTTAAAAATATTCATTTCATTTGGTTGTGTTTTTCAGTGTTCGGTAAGTTCGACCAGAACTGAAGAAGGAGCTTTGATGAGCTGCAAAACGTATTCAACCAAATAAACTTTTGTTCAGTTGACAAATTGAATTTCTCCTTTTGCCGTGGATTCTACCTGGACGATTGAGGGATTCTACACACACGTTTTTCAATGTTAGAAAACTCTATTATGAGTTATTTTGTTAGGATTGTTTTGTAAGAACTTTGGGTTAGCCTCTCAAGAGTTCAGGGTAAAGTGTGAACAAACTCAATCAGTTAATTTGTCCTTGAGGGACGTTTTAAGCACATTGAGCAGTACAATACAATAATAACAGAATGCTCCAACTAGTCTCAGTGCAGTTCAGCAGGTAGAGTCATCAGATCCAGCGTCAGGGCAGTTTGAGGAGAGTAACAGCCCTGTGGACAAAACTGACAAAAACTCTCTGTTGCCCCTTTTCCACCAAGGCGGTTCCAGTGCTGGTTCGGAGCCAGTGCCAAATCTCGAACCGGTTCTTTGTTTTTCCACACACATAAGCCTGGCTCTGGCCCTGGAAAACTGGTTCCATCTCAGAACCGATGTAAAGCTGGTCCAGAAACAAGAACCGGTGACGTATAGCACTAGGGGCGGGGTTATACTGACATTCTGAGCTTTGAAATTTAGCTATTTTGGCCGCCATCTTTAAATAACCAAAGCGGGCTACGTCTAATTTTGGTTGCTGTCAACTTAGCCTATGACATGGATGTAAAGGCAAAACAGCAGTGGTCGGCAGAGGAAACATCGTGTCTTCTGGCGCTGTGGTCCTCTGCCGAAATCCAGACAAAACTGGAAGGGGCTGTACGAACTAAGCCCATTTTTGATCATTTACAGCGGGAGATGGCAGTTGCGGGGTACGACCGCAGCGCCGATCAAATCGTGAACAAGCTCAAAAAACTTGCGCTTTGACAGATGTTGCTACGACAACGGTAGCGCGTGCAGTGGCATAGCGACGTAGCACTCAGCTGGCTCTCAGCTGGTGGAAAAACGAGCCGGTTCTTGGATAATCAGTACGGCGGCACCAACTCAGAACCAGAATCTGGAACAGATGCCTTCCCTCAGCTGCTCCTCTTCACATGGAGGAGGAGCGGCTCTACTCCAAGCTCCTCCCCAGTGACTGAACCCGTCACCCCATCTCTAATGGAGCACCCACACACCCTGTGGACGAAACCTATTTAAGCACTTGTATCTGTGATCATGTCCTTTCAGTAATTTCCCAAAGCTCATGAGTTTTCAGTGGTCATACTAGGAGTGCATTCAGATGACATCTTCAGAGACATTTAAAAGTCTGTAGGGGGTGCACGTCTCAGCTGGTTCAGCGCTCTGCCTCATGTGCAAACTAAACTTTCAGTGAAATTCGTCACAAGTCAACGGGTTACAGACATTTAGAAATGCAAACGCAGCCAACTGGAGGCGTCTGATGCTGCAGTCTGAACGGGCACATTCAGTCAGCTGGAGAATTCTGTCAGTTCAAAAGCAGACAGCTCCATTAAAGTTACATGGTTATAACTGAGATGCTTAAGCACTGGAATTGAAAGTAGTGGTAGGTTACATTAAACGTGTGATATTTATAGCAGGAACAATAAAGTTATTTGATTTGAATTGCTTTAACACAATATGACCTTGAAACTGACGGCAGCATGTTTCAGTCCTCAGTATTACAGGGTATTGATCGATGTGTCAGTGGGATAAAGGTGTGGACAGGACTGTAATCAGCTGACTGCATGTGTTTTTCACTGCTCCATGACTCCAGGTTTCTGTGGTAACCTCTGGGCTCAGATCTATGACTGTGATCCAGAAGCATGACTGAGAAAACTGTAGAGGGCGCTGTCGATGTCTTCTCCATCAACATAACAACAGAAGACCAAAGGTCGGGAAATGTGTGCGAACCATTATACACAGAAGTCAACTAAGTGAGTGTGACATGCCAAAATGAAGCCAGTCAAGGCTAAAAGCTTATAGCACCTAATCTCAAGCCAAGACTCATATTTGGAATTCCAACCGTGAGTATCATAGCAACGAAAGAGCCAATCAGGAGTGAGGATGGTGAAGGTAACAACCCTTAGCAACACTGTCAATCAAACCTGTTGCTAATGCTAGCGGGAGCAACCTCGAGAAGAAGAAGTCACTTTATTGATCTCACACAGGAGAAATTCTTCTCTGCATTTAACCCATCCTGTTATTACAAGCAGTGGGCAGCACATTACTGTGCCCGGGGACCATCTCCATGATCTTGCTTCGATCAGGACCTAAGCTGGAGGATTTTACCTGATGCATGTTTTGGGTTGATGGGGGAAACCAGAGTGTCCGGAGGAAACCCACCCAGACACGGGGAGAACATGCAAACTCCACACAGAAAGGCTCGGGCGACCCGGGGATTGAACCCAGACCATGCATGCTGTGAAGGATGAGCGCTACCCACTCAGCCACCATGCCACCATTATTATTAATGTTCATATGTTGATTTAGGGAGAGGGGCAAAGGTTTTTCAATAGAAAGTGAACAGGAATCTATGGAGTCAAATTGCACCCATGTGCACTTATTTACAACACATTGGTTTGCAGTCTAGCTATGTCCCAAAAAAAAAATGTGTTCCTCACCTTCCACGGTGGTTGATCTCTCACTCTCATCCAGCTCAGGTCCTCTACCAGAGGCCTGGGAGCTTGAGAGTTCTGCGCAGTATCTTTGCTGTTCCTAGTACTGCACTTTTCTAGACTGAGATGTCTTACCAGGGGCTGGAGAAGGCCTGGAAGGTGAAGGCATCAGCGGTGCCCGTGGTGATCGGAGCACTTGGGGCTGTAACCCCCAAACTGGAGGAGTGGTTACAACAGATCCCAGGAAAAACATCAGACACCTCAGTCCAGAAAAGTTCTCCCAGGCCTCTGGAAGAGGACCCAAGCTGGATGAGAGAGACCAACCACCGTGGAAGGTGAGGAGCACTTTATATACAAGTGCTGTCAGGCGATTTAAAAAAAAATCTAATTAATTACAGGATTTGTAATTAATTAATCTAATTAATCGCATTTTAATAAATTTTTTAGGTGGCTTATTGTTCTCACCCACAGTGCAAAAAAGGTGTCAAACGTGCATGAAAAAATATTAACAGTGGTACAGTGAAAAGACTGTTTATCGATCTTTTGATTTGTGTGTGTGTGTGTGTGTGTATATATATATATATATATATACTGCTTCCATAACCACAGCTGCTGAGATGTGGCTGCAGCTGCACCATTTTCAACAAATCACTCTCTCACACATACCAGACTAATTAAGACAAGGTGCATGATGTGTCTTGCCCAAGGGCACGTCCCCATGATCTGTCTCCTGTCTAATCCCTGGTAATTACAGATACAAACTCCAGTCGATACCTTGTCCTTCAGCGTCACATCCACAAAAGAACACACACTAAACAAAAGAACACACACGAAACAAAAGAACACACACTAAACAAAAGAACACACACTAAACAAAAGAACACACACTAAACAAAAGAACACACACTAAACAAAAGAACACACACTAAACAAAAGAACACACACTAAACAAAAGAACACACACTAAACAAAAGAACACACACTAAACAAAAGAATACACACTAAACAAAAGAACACACACTAAACAAGTTAATCACACTGACACTGAACACTGTGTTTATCTGAGTTTACTTTTTATTTTCTATTGTTTGGCATCTCTATGGACATTGTGCACTTTTTCAACAAAGATGGCTGCCTTTGCCAGTAACATTTATTTATTTATTTATATTCAGGCTTGTCCCGATCATTTCCCTTGTAGATCAATAAAGTGTGTAAGTCTAAATCGAAGTTATCCTTATCTCTTTGCAGTGGGTTAGGGCAGCCTGAATGTCGGAGGATCCATCCATTGCCATTTGGAGCACGCGCTGTTGTTGTGTCCTTCACCCAACTTGAAAGTGGTGTGTGTGTGTGTGTGTGTGTGTGTGTGTGTGTGTGTGTGTGTGTGTGTGTGTGTGTGTGTGAGTGTTGGTGGTGGTTGGCAGGGCCGATGGCACACATTGGCAGCCTCACTTCTGTCAGTCTGCCCCAGAGCAGCTGTGGCTACATTATGGAGCACATTAATAATGAATACAGTTGAGCTTACAGAGGTTTCAACTTCTTATTAAAGGTCCCATATTATGCTATTTTCTGATCTATTATAATGTAGTTTCCTCACCACAAACATACCAGGAGCTGTGCTTTGTTTCATTCACATAGTTTAATACACAAACTATGTATTCAAGCTGAGGTCTTCTCTCAAACTGAAAACACTGTTACACCTTGTGATGTCATGTGGTAATGCAGTTTTTAAACCCCATACACCTTCATTAGAATCATTTCCAGTTTCTACAAAACATAAGGTAAAAGGAGCTGTTAATTTGAGAACTGCCGCCTCATGACATCACTTGAACTTTGGAGACAAACTAATAATAAAGGATTACTCAAACATGTGTGAATGAAACAAATGTGAGGTGGTAACACCATGATAACATGTCTTAAATCTTATAAGAGTCAGTTTTGTGTCATATAGGACCTTGAAAAAGTAGGAACACTATAACTGTATTCCAAATGCATTCTTAAAGTGCCATCTCAGCTCTACATAGACAAAGCGTCTATAGAGTTATAGAACAAAAATCAGACAAAAGAGCAGTGAGAAATCCAATAACTTTATCATTTCCTGAAATGCTCCTGACAGGTGCTGTAGCTCCCTGCCACATGCACGTCAGTGACACCTGCCGAAAGTCAGGAGGAAATCAAAACATGAGGCCCCTCTACTGAGGGTTGAGCAGTGGCATTGTGGCACTTACGCACTTACGCTGGCACTTACGCCTCACAGCAAGAAGGTTATGGGTTCGATCCCCAGGCCTTTCTGTGTGAAGTTTGCATGTTCTCCCCGTGTCTGGGTGGGTTTCCTCCAGGCACTCTGACACAACACTTAACCACTCAGCCAAACTCTTTATCAATAACAGCTTTGGAATTCTTTTATCTGATAATATTGTAGTAATATTTTAAATTACTGGAAATGTGTCAAAACTGACCAAGAAAGTAAGGTAATTTTTTTTTTGGCTGATATTGTCACTCTTTTTTTCGGACAACACAGATAGTCATGCGGGAGGTGTGCGGAACTGTTTGTTTGACACTCTGTTTACTTCAGGTACGTATTCTTTGCAACACCGCCTGATTAAGCCTCATCTTTAGCCTGCCCGGGACCAGGCTAGTTCAGATGATTATGTTGCCCCAGTAACTCAGCGGGGACTAATGTTAGTGAGAGTCATAGAACCAAACTCTCACTAAAATTAGCCCGGCCTATCGAAATGAGCCAGGCTTTGCGCTTAGCCGCGTTGTTGGAATACCCCTCAGACCAACAGGGAAGAAGAAGAGAGACACGTCATACACGCTCAAAGTCAGTATCCCAACTGGGCCATAAACAAAGAAGAAGAAGTGAACTTTATTGATCTCACACTGGAGAAATTCTCCTCTGCATTTTAACCCATCCTATATATATATACATACATTAGGAGCAGCACACATTAGGGCGCCCGGGGACCATCTCCATGATCTTCTTGCTTCGGTTTGGTCAGGACCTAAGCTGGAGGTACCTATGGTGCCTGTTTTGGGTTGATGGGGGAAACCGGAGTGCCCGGAGGAAACCCATCCAGACACGGGGAGAAACATGCAAACTCCACACAGAAAGGCTCGGGCGACCCGGAGATCGAACCCAGACCATGCATGCAAACTCCACACTGAACACACACAGAAAGGCCTGGGCGACCCGGGGATCGAACCCGGAACCTTCTTGCTGTGAAGCAAGAGCGCTAACCACTCAGCTACCGTGCCGCCAAAGGCAGACAACAAAACCAACAAACCCCGGAAATAACACAACAACCCAATAGAAGGCAGCAGGATCACAAGAACACAGTCACACTGCCATAAGTTAGAGGAATAACTGAACACAACACAACATAAGCACTGTAGTCAAACCACATACAAAACTCTGCCAACAGCTGCAGCGGTCCAATGTCTTTCTGGACGGGGTGGAACTCAGCCTCATCAAAGAGTTTAAATACCTGGGACTGACGCAAGGACGGAGGTCGATGATCGACTTTGTTGTCGTGTCATCTGACCTCCGGCCGCGTGTCTTGGACACTCGGGTGAAGAGAGGGGCAGAGCTGTCAACCGATCACCACCTGGTGGTGAGTTGGGTCCGCTGGCAGGGGAGGAAGCCGGAAAGACCTGGCAGGCCCAAGCGCGTAGTGAAGGTCTGTTGGGAACGTCTGGCAGAGCCCTCTGTCAGGGGCACCTTCAACTCGCACCTCCGGGAGAGCTTCTCCCAGATTCCGGGGGAGGCTGGGGACATAGAGTCCGAATGGGCTCTGTTCTCGGCCTCTATTGTCCCGATGCGGCCGCCCGTAGCTGTGGTCGTAAGGCCTGTGGTGCCTGTCGCGGCGGCAATCCCCGAACCCGGTGGTGGACACCGGAAGTAAGGGATGCCGTCAGGCTGAAGAAGGAGTCCTATCGGGCCTTGTTGGCTCGTGGGACTCCGGAGGCAGGCGACGGGTACCCGGCGGGCTAAGCGTGCTGCAGCCCGGGCGGTGGCAGAGGCAAAAACTCGGAGTTGGGAGGAGTTCGGAGAGGCCATGGAGGAGGACTATCGGACGGCCTCAAAGAAATTCTGGCAAACCGTCCGGCGCCTCAGGAGGGGGAAGCAGTGCTCCACAAACACTGTTTACGGTGGGGGTGGGGAGCTGTTGACCTCGACTGGGGATGTTGTCGGACGGTGGAAGGAATACTTTGAGGATCTCCTCAATCCCGCCGTCATGTCTTCCGAGGAGGAAGCAGAGGCTGGGGACTCGGGGTCGGACTCACTCATCACCCTGGCTGAAGTCACTGAGGTGGTTGGAAAGCTCCTCGGTGGCAAGGCCCCGGGGGTGGATGAGATCCGTCCTGAGTATCTCAAGTCGCTGGATGTTGTAGGGCTGTCTTGGCTGACACGTCTCTGCAACATCGTGTGGCGGTCGGGGACAGTACCTCTGGACTGGCAGACCGGGGTGGTGGTCCCTCTGTTTAAGAAGGGGGACCGGAGGGTGTGTTCCAACTATCGGGGAATCACACTCCTCAGCCTTCCCGGTAAGGTCTATTCCAGGGTGCTGGAGAGGAGAATTCGACCGATAGTCGAACCTCGGATTCAGGAGGAGCAGTGTGGTTTTCGTCCCGGCCGGGGAACACTGGACCAGCTCTATACTCTCCATCGGGTGCTCAAGGGTGCATGGGAGTTTGCCCAACCAGTCCACATGTGCTTTGTGGATCTGGAGAAGGCATTCGACCGTGTCCCTCGTGGGGTCCTGTGGAGGGTGCTCTGGGAGTACGGGGTTCGGGGCCCTTTGTTAAGGGCTGTTCGATCCCTGTATGACCGGAGCAGGAGCTGTGTTCGCATTGCCGGTAGTAAGTCGGACCTGTTTCCGGTGCATGTTGGACTCCGCCAGGGCTGCCCTTTGTCACCGGTTCTGTTCATTATATTTATGGACAGAATTTCTATCTGCAGTAAGGGGCCGGAGGGGATCCGGTTTGGGAACCACAGGATCTCATCTCTGCTGTTTGCGGATGATGTTGTCCTGATGGCTTCATCAAACCGGGACCTCCAATGTGCACTGGGGCGGTTCGCAGCCGAGTGTGAAGCGGCTGGGATGAAAATCAGCTCCTCCAAATCCGAGGCCATGGTTCTCGACCGGAAAAAGGTGGTTTGCCCTCTCTGGGTGGGTGGAGAGTCCTTGCCTCAAGTGGAGGAGTTCAAGTATCTCGGGGTCTTGTTCACGAGTGAGGGGAGGATGGAGCGTGAGATTGACAGGCGGATCGGTGCAGCGTCGGCAGTGATGCGGTCGTTGTACCGGACCGTTGTGGTGAAGAGGGAGCTGAGCCAAAAGGCGAAGCTCTCAATTTACCGGTCAATCTACGTTCCTACCCTCACCTATGGCCATGAGCTTTGGGTAATGACCGAAAGGACGAGATCGCGGATACAAGCGGCCGAAATGAGTTTCCTCCGCAGAGTGGCTGGGCGCACCCTTAGAGATAGGGTGAGGAGCTTGGTCACACGGGAGGAGCTCGGAGTAGAGCCGCTGCTTCTCCACGTGGAGAGGAGCCAGCTGAGGTGGCTCGGGCATCTGTTCCGGATGCCTCCTGGACGCCTCCCTCGGGAGGTGTTCCGGGCATGTCCCACCGGGAGGAGGCCCCGGGGAAGACCCAGGACCCGCTGGAGGGACTCCCGCGGGTCTGGGAACGCCTTGGGGTCCCCCCGGAGGAGCTGGAGGAAGTGTCCGGGGTGAAGGAAGTCTGGAGGTCCCTGCTTAGACTGTTGCCCCCGCGACCCGGCCCCGGATAAGCGGAAGAAAATGGATGGATCGATGGATGGACTGACGTTGGACCCGACACTGACATTTAAGAAACACATTAAGCGCCTCACAAAAACTGTGAATTTTAGACAAGCAAGATCCTTTATGACTCTATATGCGGCACAAATGTTTTTACACTCCATGATTCTGTCTAATATATATCATCATATATCTGCATAACCACATGGGCACTTGCTGCTGGCACAACACTCAAACCAGTTGAATCACTTTTTTAAAAAGCTGTGAAAATATTAGACAAGAAACCATTCTCAGTTCACTACTGCACAATTTTAGACAAGTATAACTTACTCAATTTTTAATAATTTTGTTCCTTTTAAATATGGTTAAGAGAAACTCCAAAACTGGACACTTCCAAATCATACTTTAATAATAATAATAATAATACATTTTATTTATATAGCGCTTTTCAAGACACTCAAAGACACTTCACAAATCATAAAAGAATAAAATATCACAAAACTGACAACATAAAGTCAAACATTTAAAATATCACAAAATTTACAATATAAAATCAAACATTAAAAGCAATTTTAAACAGGTGGGTTTTGAGTTCTTTTTTGAAGGTGGGGAGATCAGAGCAGTCACGGAGGGGTTTGGGCAGTGAGTTCCAGAGGGTGGGGGCAGCGATGGAGAAGGCTCTGTCCCCCCAGGTTCGGAGGTTGGTCCTACAGGGCAGGGACAGGAGGTTGGAGCTGGAGGAGCGGAGGGAGCGAGATGGAGTGTGGTGGTGGAGCAGGTCTGTGAGGTAAGGAGGGGCCAGGTTGTGAAGTGCTTTAAACAGTGGCTAAAGGAAAACCAGACTTGTGGACACTTTTAATGTTTTAATGTTAGTGTTTTTGCCAGTTGTCATTGTTATTGTTTTTGCGTTGGTGTCACCTGCCCAGGGACTATAGATGGAAATTGGCATTCTTGCTATAATCTGGCATATTCACACTGCAATGTTGCAGATGTTCATTAATATGCACTGTCCCTATTAAATAAATAAATTTACTGGTCAATCTACGTTCCTCCCCTCACCTATGTTCATGAGCTCTGGGTAATGATCGAAAGGACAAGATCACGGATACAAGTGGCCGAAATGACTTTCCTCCGCAGAGTGGCTGGGCGCACCCTTAGAGATAGGGTGAGGAGTTCGGCCACACAGGAGGAGCTCAGAGTGGAGCCGTTGCTCCTCCACATCAAGAGGAGCAGCTGAGGTGGCTCGGGCGTCTGTTCCGGATGCCTCCTGGACGCCTCCCTCGGGAGCTGTTCTGGGCATGTCCCACAGGGAGGAGGCCCCAGGGAAGACCCAGGACACAATGGAGGGACTATGTCTTTCGGCTGCCCTGCGAACACTTTGGGGTCCCCCGGGAGGAGTTGGAGGCCTTGCTTAGACTGTTGCCCCCACGACCCGGCCCCGGATAAGCAGAAGAAAATGGATGGATATTAAACAGTTCGGCCGGAAAAAGGTGGCTTGCCCTCTCTGGGTGGGTGGGGAGTCCTTGCCTCAAGTGGAGGAGTTCAAGTATCTCGGGGTCTTGTTCACGAGTGAGGGGAGGATGGAGCGTGAGATTGACAGACGGATCAGTGCAGCGTCGGCAGTGATGCGTTCGTTGTACCGGACCGTTGTGGTGAAGAGAGAGCTGAGCCGAAAGGGTCCTACCCTCACCTATGGTCATGAGCTTTGGGTAATGACCGAAAGGACGAGATTGCAGATACAAGCGGCCGAAATGAGTTTCCTCCGTAGAGTGGCTGGGCGCACCCTTAGAGATAGGGTGAGGAGCTCAGTCACGCGGGAGGAGCTCGGAGTAGAGCCGCTGCTTCTCCACGTCGAGAGGAGCCAGCTGAGGTGGCTCAGGCATCTCTTTCGGATGCCTCCTGGACGCCTCGGCATGTCCCACTGGGAGGAGGCCCCGGGGAAGACCCAGGACGCGCTGGCGGGACTATGTGTCCCGGCTGGCCTGGAAACGCCTTGGGGTCCCCCCGGAGGAGCTGGAGGAAGTGTCCGGGGTGAAGGAGGTCTGGGCGTCCCTGCTTAGATTGTTGCCCCCGCGACCCGGCCCCGGATAAGCGGAAGAAAATGGATGGATGGATGGATTAAACAGTTCACTTGATGTATATATATGAAGGAAGACAGCAGCTCCCAAAAGGGCCCAAGACGTGGGACCCCAGGCCCCTGGATGCACATGGTCGCACCTACAGGGAGTCAGTCCTTCACAACAATGGCAGCTCCATAGGACTCCAGTGGGGAAACGACACCCTCAGACGGTTTTATAGTAGGGGTGCTGTCTGCCGGTCAAGATGGGTGCACCCTGTACTGCTCCATTCCGGAAAATGGCCATGTGGGAGCATGGGTGGCGTGGGCTACAGTTAGCAGTACAAGGCTCATGAGTCTTGTACTGCTAACTTAAGGAGGGTTTGAATAGGGCCTGTGAGAGATCACTAGATTACTCAAACATTCATGGATGACATCTAAAACCGCTTCAGGTTTTTGATGAGGTAGATGAGTTAGAACATGGTAGAAAGTTCCAAAAACAAATGTGGAAATATAGGGCTACAAATCCCAAAGCAATCATCTGAATTTATGTCAGCTAACACAGCGATGGTTGCTGCAGTGTCTGGGTTAGCGTGCGGGTGAAATACGTGCTGGCGTAGCAGTGCGTTGGCAGGCAGTTGACACATGGCATCGTTAGCGCTGACGCCTCGATCACGACTTGCTGCTGCTAACGCTGCTCAACCAGCTCAAAGAACCAAAACAGAATGCACACCACGGATTTGTCAAGAGCATGTCAGCCATTACTGACAAAGTGAAGAAAAACACCAGCCGTAAATTCAAAATGTCTCCCAGAGTCGTGCCTGGTCCTGGTGAAGCGTAGAGTTCTGAAGGTTACGAGGTTTATTGATAAAAGCTGCAAGGGAGGATAAAAGCTCTGCCACACCATTACTGTAAGGTGAAATATTATGCAAAGCACATATTCATAACTTGGGCAGGAGGAGACAAGAATAGAGTGACCAGACGTCTCTATTTACTCGGGACAGTCCCAGTTTTGAGCCCTGTGTCCCCTGTCCCAGCAGAATTATCCAAAACCATTGATTTGTCCCAGTTTTATACAAAACATGTCCCTGGTGTCTCTATTTTTGACACTAAAGAGAGAGATACATTTTCACTTGTTTTTGTATACTACAGAAAATTATGCTTAAAATTACCAAAATACAAAGAAAATGTGACTTTAATGACTCACATTAGTCATGAATGGGCCGAGTGCAGGACAATTTTCCATAATTACGCACTCATTTCACAATTTCATTATTACGATCCACCACAAACCGCAGGTGTCCCAGATTTTTATTTTGAAAATCTGGTCACCCTAGACAAGAACTGCTGTTATCAAGTGGAGATGTGAAAGCTGTGGTACCTGAAATGTTGTCACCCCGTTAATGGAGAAGCGGACCCCCTACCAGAAAGGTTACACAGTGCACCTACTAGTTGTTTCTTCATATTAGCTCAAATACAAAGCGTAGGGTGAGTCAGGGTGCTGCAGAGACCTCCTCCTCTCACCTCTATCAGATAAGTTTGTATTGGGCCCATGCTGACATAATTATCTCAGTTAAAAGAACTGTATGTATGTATCCTGCACTTTATAGATTTAAAAAATAAAGGCCTTTAATCCCAACTGCACCTGTGTCACCAGAGCCTTAAAGGAGAATTAACGTTTTTTTTTACAATCTGAGCCTTATTTCGGTAATAAAACAAGTTGTTTTACTCACCCATAGCACTTTGGTGTCATTTGGAGCAGTTTCGTAGATGTTGTGGTGTAGCGGTATCTGTGAACGTGAGTTCTCAGGGCAAATGTTTGCGGTCTCCAAATAACACAAACTTTAGCACTTTTCAAATCACAGAAGATCGCTGTGTCAGCGTAGACTTTAAGTGGAGTCAAAAGCGGCCTGAAACCCGATATCCAGCTATAGTTTCATCTGATGACGTCATCATAGAGGACAGCGCGCATGCGTGAAGTCACAGCTGTTTAGCAGATAAACACCGCTAGTCCGAAAGAAACTAACACCGCTCTGAACTTTTCTGTTGCGAGACATGGCTGAAGATTCGAACTTTGAGATTGAAGAGGACTTATTTGAGTATGATGTCCGTCCCTATCGTTTTGAGCCTGAGTATATGGAGGAAGAGATATTAGAAGGAAGCGGAGACAGTTTGAGGAGCAGCGCACAAGAGAACAGCGAGCGACGGCCTGTCTACGAAAAGGCAGTACCTTGTGGTGTTTATGTGGACAGTGTATGTCGATGGCCACAGAGGAAGAATGCCTTTGCTGTCTCGAGTGGGATATCGGGTTTCAGGCCGCTTTTGACTCCTCTTAAAGTCTACACTGACACAGCGATCTTCTGTGATTTGAAAAGTGCTAAAGTTTGTGAAAACATTTGCCCTGAGAACTCACGTTCACCGATATCGCTACACCACAACATCTACAAAACTGCTCCAAATGACACCAAAGTGCTATGGGTGAGTAAAACTACTTGTTTTATTACCGAAATAAGGCTCAGATTGTAAAAAACGTTAATTCTCCTTTTAACCTGCAGATATAGGACACATTCAAGTTTGTCTAGTTCTCAGCATATGGACAGAACAGGTCTCATGTGAAAGCTCTGAACTTCCAGAATTCCCTCCCTAAGCTGCAGAGGCTGCAGTAGCACTGATTCATGAGGGGCTGGGGTTTAGGTAGATTCAGATCAGAGAGGGGCATTTTAGGTTTAAAAGTCCCATATTTACACTACTTTCTTGTCTCTGTTATAATGTTGTTTCCTCATTACAAACAGGCCTGGAGTTGTGTTTTGTTTCATTCACACATGTTTAACACACAAACCCTGCATATTTAGGCTGAGTTCTTCTCTAAAACAGAAAATACTGTTCCACCTTGTGATGTCAAGTAGTAATGCATGCAGTGCTTCATACACCTTCACAGAATCATTTGGATGATCTCTACTAAACTCTAGTGAAAGTAAAAGGAAGCTGTTAACTTAAACTGGCGTTTCATGACATTCTAAGGTGGAACAGAATTTTGAGCTTTAAAGATGTAGACAAAGTAAAGGCTAATGCACACCAGAGGGGCCGCATCCCGATTCAACAAACACCAATAGCTGTGCGTGTCAAAGCAACCCTTAATAATAAACGATTACTCAGTAAAATCTTGCAGTTCCTTTTTAAAGGTCCTATACTACGCAAAATTGACTCTTGTGAGCTTTAAGCCATGTTAGAATGTCAAAAATAGACCTGGAGTTGTGTTTTTGTTTGTTTCAGACATGTTTGAATAACCCTTTATTATTAGTCTGTCTACATCGCCAAGCTTAAAATGCTCTGTTCCACATTGTGATGTCATGAAGTGGTAGTTTTCAAGTTAATAGACAGGTGTTACCTTTAGTTCAGTAGAGATTGGCAAATTCAGGGCTGAAATGATCAAAAATGATTCCAGTGAAGGTGTATGGAGTTTAAAAACACAGTGGAACTCTTCCTGTATTATACAGGGTTTGTGTGTTAAACGTGTAAATGAAACAAAACACAACTCCAGGTCTGTAGGTGATAAGGAAACAACATTATCACATTGATCAGAAAAAAGTGTATGTAATATGAACCCTTTTTAAACTTACTGCTTCCTGCTTGTGTGAAAACCTGCAGAAATAATCACCAAATAAAAAGAGTCATTAAGTTCACAACGTCGCAAAAACAGCAGCCACATTTCCAGCTCTGAAATTGGACTAATCTGTTTGTCAATTCTACCTCCAGCAAGAAAAGTGCCGAGCAATTACTCAACAAGACCAGCACAGGTTTGTAGCAAAAACAGTGACAATAATTTTTATTATTTAAATACAAAAGCTAAGTGTCTATGCAAGATAACTGTTGTTGGCATTTTTGATAGATTTATTGTCATGTAATTAAAACAGATGCCTTTCTCTTCACAGCTATCCACATGCTTTGGTCTTGGCACAACAACAGAATGAGTTTGAGTGGGATTTGAACCACCAGCCTTGTGACTGCTGAGTCAACGCTTAAGTCATAGTCATAGTCATAGTTTGCTTTATTGTCGAAAAACCATGTGTACCTGTACATAGAGTAATTCGAAATTTCGTTTCCCTGCTAGCCAGTCAGGACAGTGATAGAGTGGCTAGGGGAGGGGCCTCTGCGCATGTGCTAGCCGCAGAGTGGAAAAGATGCAATACAATCAGTGACAATTATACAAAACATGTAATGACAGAAAAACAATTGGATAGGTAACATACGGTGTTCACACTCGGCTGCAAATCGCCCCAGTGCACATTGGAGGTCCCGGTTCGATGAAGCCATCAGGACAACATCATCTGCAAACAGCAGAGATGAGATCCTGTGGTTCCCAAACCGGATCCCCTCCGGCCCCTGACTGCGCCTAGAAATTCTGTCCATAAATATAATGAACAGAACCGGTGACAAAGGGCAGCCCTGGCGGAGTCCAACATGCACCGGGAACAGGTCCGACTTACTACCAGCAATGCGAACACAGCTCCTGCTCCGGTCATACAGGGACCGAACAGCCCTTAACAAAGGGCCCCGAACCCCGTACTCCCAGAGCACTCTCCACAGGAACCCACAAGGTACACGGTCGAATGCCTTCTCCAGATCCACAAAGCACATGTGGACTGGTTGGGCAAACTCCCATGCACCCTCGAGCACCCGATGGAGAGAATAGAGCTGGTCCAGTGTTCCCCGGCCGGGACGAAAACCACACTGCTCCTCCTGAATCCGAGGAGTGTGAAGCGGCTGGGATGAGGATCAGCTCTTCCAAATCCGAGGCCATGGTTCTCGACCAGAAAAAGGTGGCTTGCCCTCTCCGGGTGGGTGGGGAATCCTTGCCTCAAGTGG
Organism: Paratrypauchen microcephalus; assembly: GCA_036785185.1. Lineage (NCBI taxonomy): Eukaryota > Metazoa > Chordata > Actinopteri > Gobiiformes > Gobiidae > Paratrypauchen > Paratrypauchen microcephalus. Next base: position 2,539,332 of record JAVJIX010000079.1, on the reverse strand, counting down.
AGGAGTTCAAGTATCTCGGGGTCTTGTTCACGAGTGAGGGGAGGATGGAGCGTGAGATTGACAGGCGGATCGGTGCAGCGTCAGCAGTGATGCGGTCGTTGTACCGGACCGTTGTGGTGAAGAGGGAGCTGAGCCAAAAGGCGAATCTCTCAATTTACCGGTCGATCTACGTTCCTACCCTCACCTATGGTCATGAGCTCTGGGTAATGACCGAAAGGACGAGATCGCGGATACAAGCGGCCGAAATGAGTTTCCTCCGCAGAGTGGCTGGGTGCTCCCTTAGAGATAGGGTGAGGAGCTCAGTCACATGGGAGGGGCTCGGAGTAGAGCCGCTGCTTCTTCACGTCGAGAGGAGCCAGCTGAGGTGGCTCGGGAATCTGTTCCGGATGCCTCCTGGTCGCCTCCCTTAGGAGGTGTTCCGGGCATGTCCCACCGGGAGGAGGCCCCGGGGAAGACCCAGGACACGCTGGAGGGACTATGTGTCCCGGCTGGCCTGGAAACGCCTTGGGGTCCCCCCGGAGGAGCTGGAGGAAGTGTCCGGGGTGAAGGAAGTCTGGGAGTCCCTGTTTAGACTGTTGCCCCCGCGACCCGGCCCCGGATAAGCGGAAGAAAATGGATGGATGGATGGACATACAGTGTTTGTTTGTTTGTTTTTTTCTTTGGCGACAAGGAGGAAGGGTGTGGGGCAAGGGAGAAGATCAGAAATCAATTAAATTGATTGAAAACTGAAGTAGAAGCAGACATCCTAAAAATAGACAGGGCAGTATTACTTAATACATGTGAGTGTGAGTCCAATAGTGTGTGGCAATATTTTTGTAGAGTCTGTGAGATAAGCGGCAGCTGGCGGCCTTGGACGTGTTTGTGCAGAAGATGCAGTCAAAACAAAGAGTCCAGTTCAGTTGGATCACATTTTCCAGGAGAACTGATTACAAAAGGGGAATTTAACATAATCGTTTATACATTTTAGAACCCAGGCGAACAGACAATTTGCCAGAACCCTGGTTTCTGTCAGGTCCCCACTTCCTGCAGGTCTGTGCGACTCGCAATCCTCCCCCCGCACGTATGATAATGAATACGGACTGAGGCGCTGTTCCCATAGTTCCACATCCATTTCCCCGATGTTATCCAGCACCAGGGGGGTTTCCACAGATGGATGGAACAGTTCATCTGTGTTTTTCCTTCTGATGTTACCTTTCCGAGTTCGCAGTTCCCCGTTAAATGACTGTCCAGCGGATCGGGACTCTTTATCTGCTCAGCTCCAATTAGTGATGGGTCAGAAAACATCCCCCAGACCAATCCAGATGTCCTGCCATCAAAATTCCAATAGTGAATCGCTCCATGTCCTCCAGTAACAGCGGTGCCAGGCACATGACGTGTCCGTGTATCAGGCAGCACGTTCCTTAGGACTGACCGGCTCTCCGGACTGGCGCTCCTCTGTGAAAAAAAATATACAAATTGCGTAGGGACCAGCTCCAATTCATGATTTAGGATTTGAAAAATCTGTTCCAACAGGAGAAAAATGATGAGACGAGAGAAATAAAATATCACACAGAGCAAAGATAAGGGAGGAAGAGAAAAGTGTGTCCGCTCCTAATTAAGCCACTGCATCACAAAAATGTCTTCATTTAAGACTGAGAGAAAGAGAAGGATATTTTTGTCAGCTCTATCAAGAGATTACACGTTTTAATTAGTCTGCTTTTGTGCACTTGAGACATGTTTATAATTGTACAAATGATCTTAATTACAAGCAAATAATAATATGAACCAGACAACACCAGTGCTCCAGGACCTACTCAAGTGTTGAATAAAGAAAATAATGTCTGATGTCTGTTTTCCTTGGATCTGTTGCTATCACTACTGTAAAACACGAGGGGGCGCTGTAAGACTTTGACCCACTGCAGGGTGTGCACACAAAACTTAAGACTCAAGCCGTGTCTCAATTCGCAGTGTTTACAGCTCGGAGTGTGGTTTTAACGGCGCATACGTCACTTCCGGCGTGACAACCACTGTCCCATTTCGTTTTTGTCCCATGCACAGTAAAAAATGCACCCTGAAAACCGCAGTCGTTTCCATGGAAATAGGGGCGTGGACCAACTGCATGAAGATGCACACTTCGCGCAGTCATATATCCTAGCATGCACCGTGCGTTACTTCTTCTACAGGAGAAAATAGAGTTGGCGGCTGCATCTGGTAGTTGTGAGACCTGTCTCATTTCGTCGACGCCCATGCGGTCCGCGGACTGCGGAGTACCCTTAAAACCACACTCCGAACTGTGCACACTGCGTATTGAGACACAGCTTCTGTCTTTGGTATTGGAGATTTAAGTATTGAGGGTTTGTATATTGGTGGATATGTGTGTGGTTCTATAAGAAACAAAGTAAAATGTAATGTAATAAAATGCACACAAATAAGCAAACATTACAAATACTAAGTAACCACTTGCTATTAAACAAATATAAATAAATGACTGTACAAATAAACCCAAACAACAGGGCATCACTCATGTCACCACAATAACCTATATGAGCTACAGATGCGTGAAAAGTCCCTCAGTCATCCAGGTAGAATCCATGATAAAAGGAGAAGTTCAATTTGTCAACTGGACAAAGTTTGTTTGGTTGAAAACGTTTCGCCGCTCATCCGAGAGGCTTCGTCAGCTCTGGCCCTCATGCTGGTTTGACCCTGTTTATATCTAGCTGCAAGGGAGGAGCTAACTACCCTGAACAAAGCTCTGAACCTATCCCAGCTACTCTCTTTTGTTTTACGAATTCCTCTGGCGTCTTGTATTAGCATATCTATAAGCCCTAGGCGGCGCTCACTACACTGAAATAGCTCTGAAACTATCTGATCTATCAACTAATCTGTCTCTGGACGCCAGAGAAATTTGAAATACAAAGAGACAGATTAGTTGATAGTTTCAGAGCTATTTCAGTGTAGCGAGCGCCGCCTAGGGCTTATAGATATGCTAATACAAGACGCCAGAGGAATTCGTAAAACAAAAGAGAGTAGCTGGGATAGGTTCAGAGCTTTGTTCAGGGTAGTTAGCTCCTCCCTTGCAGCTAGATATAAACAGGGTCAAACCAGCATGAGGGCCAGAGCTGACGAAGCCTCTCGGATGAGCGGCGAAACGTGTTCAACCAAACAAACTTTGTCCAGTTGACAAATTGAACTTCTCCTTTTATCATATATGAGCTACACTAGAGCTGGCCCTTTAAGAGAGCCAGCAGACAGTGTCGTCACGCACTGTCTGCTCGTGTAACGTTGCCTTTAAAATTATGCGACATGTTGCAGTGTAGTATATACAATAATAATCTCATAATGGACACAAGGAAGGCAAATACACACTCACAAAGAACCATTAGCAACAACTATAGGACTATTTGTTGGCACACATGCAGTAATTATTCAATTAACGCTATAACACCGTAATAAGGCACACAGCAAACTTGTCACACATCATAAACAGTTACTTAGGTTATATTCTCACGCACACAACATGAAAACAACCAAAGAAATCCAGAACAGGTTCTCACTAAATACTTAGGCAACTTAAAGGTAGGAGTATTTTCCAAGGAACGAGAAATCCAGCAGCCATTTGTTCTTGTTTCAAATATTATCCATGTGTGAAAACCATCCCCCCTCCTCCACAGCTTCGTAAGTAGAAACGCCTCCTCCCGCCTCCTCCTTATGCTTACACTGCTTGTTTATAGCTCAGAATCACTGTTGCTGCTGTAACTATACTGTACGTTTTCAAATGATAAACAGAAGTTTCCTGTCCAGAAGTAACGCGTCAGTCTTTAGGCCTGTTGCTTCAGTGCACGCCATCGCTGGAAGGAATCTTCAAGAATCACCTTAGTTTAGCTTTGCTCCTTTTCCTCTTCTCTTCTTCTTTCAGCAACCTCAAAAATGAACTTTCTTTTGCAGCTAACTTGTAGTACAGTAATCCCTCGTTTTATCGCGGTAAACTTTCATAGATTTTCAACAAAATGTATAGTGAAGCGTGGGGGGGGGGCACGGCTCCGGAAGCCCCGCCGGATGCGCGAGGAGCACTGCCACGTCCCGGGACGTGACGCGCACCAACCCCTTGGAGAAGTGCGCAACACGTGCACCCCTCATCATGGACAAATCCGTGACAGAGCAGCACGACCAGCACGAGGCTGCGCGTACACCGGGGCGAGCACGAGATCGAACCACGGTGCCCGGACCGTGTCCTCTCAGCCCGAGCCACAAATCAGCCGCACAAAACCAGCAAAGAGCGGCACGTGGTGGTTTAATCCTGGTTTAGACCTGGTCTAGTCCCGGTTTAGTCTTGGTCTAGACCTGGTCCCGTCCTGGTTTAGTCCAGGTCCAGTCCAGGTTTAGACCTGGTCTAGACCTGGTTTAGTCCACGTTTAGTCCTGGTCTAGTCCCGGCCCTCCCCGCGTCCCCATCTATCATTCGGCAAAGGTCTACAGTCTCTTAGCCAATCAGGACGCAGAACACAATGCTACACTATAAAAAAATGTTACACTATTAAAAAAAGTTACATTATTTTAAAAAAATGAAAAAAAATTAAATAAAATTTGAAAAAAAAATCTGCGAAACAGCGAGGCCACGAACGGTGAACCACGATAGAGTGAGGGACCAATGTAGATTCTTATCTGCCATTGCAACAAATTTAACTGTGCTATGCTAACTGTGAGGAAGCTACAGTTGGAAAAAGTCGCCAAGAACCGCTGCGTTGGTTGGAGTAAACACCGTGTTGGAATGTGTGAGAGGCAAACGTAAACCCATCTGTCCATCCATCCATTTTCTTCCACTTCTCCTTATTTCGGGTCATGGGGTCTGAGGGAGGTGGGATTGCACCTCCAACCCGCGGGACAGAGGATCCGACCGCTCAACTAAACGTAAGCAAACGTAAACCACGTAATCCCAAACGCCCAGTTACGCTAGAAGAGTAGAGAGTTTGACACAGTTAATGGATTTTCATTCATCATAATTACAAGGCTGCTGCATCTCTATATCAATGATGATTTGAAACAAAAAAATCCTCCATACACCTTTAATGCATCCTCCTTACTCGGAGTCCATCTTCTCTCTGCTCCACGTAACCCACAACCCTTTAAGACGGGGTCATATGGGTGGAGTTCTGATTGGCTACTCGGAAAGTGTCAGTCCCTGGGCAGAATAATGTGAGGATGCTGGTGGGCCTTTTCAACAACTACATCTGGACCACTGTATAAAGAAGTGAACTGAGGGAGTAGAATGTCACCCACAGTGTTCGGTTATAGCAGCTAATCTGCAACCAGTGATCATATTTGGAAAAGCAAAACCAAAAATCCAATCAGGAACAAGGTGGTGGTGGAAGTTACATGCCCCTTCCTCTTGCACATGTGGTTTGTAAGGGCTGTGAATCAACCTGTTGCTAACGGTAACGGGAGCAACGTCAGGGAAAGCTGGCCCTGGATTGATCTCTTATTAATGTTCATATCTTAATTTAGGGACAAAAGAATGATATAAAAACCCAAGGATCATGTAGAGTGGGTTAATAATTTCAAGACCAAATGAGGAATGTGACAGCAGAAGTTACAGAGGGAGGGGAAGATTTTTCAATAGAAGTCATTTGCAACCAGAGCTCAAAAGCTAGTTTACAATTTATATATATATATACATACAGTCTATGGTATTGATGCTTTGCAGTGACATCACGCTGGGGGGGACTTCGTGTATGTCTATGGAGGAATGTTCAACAGTTACCATGGTGAAACTGCGCGCCCATAAGCCTGATATGTTTTTAGATTGTCTTAAAACTCAAGAAAAAATACAAAATGGATTTAAACGGCACAGAGCCTTGATCAATACGAGCATTCATGGCCCTGTTTAGGAGTTTGATTTCAACAAAAAGGTGAGAGTAACTGTTGGCTAATGCCAGCTTGTGACTGTAATGTCCTTTCCAAGTGACTCGTTTAACAGCAGCAAAATCCGCTCACTTGTAGTTCCAGCTAAGTCAGTTCTTTCTGCTCTGATTATTTTAAAATAAAATTTTATTTAAAGTCTAACTTGAGTAACAGAGCTTCAGACAGAGCAGTGCTTCCAGTTAGCAGCCTCTACACAGCAGACAAAAGTGTGTAGGCCTACTTTACTGTCAAATAATCAGGAAGGGTGTGTAAGCATGCTAGTTGTTGGTAGCTATACCCCCACAGCAAAACATTGAAAAGTGCTTATAAACGTTAAGAGTTGTGAAAAGTGCTTGATAGATTGCTGATTTTATTGCACACCCTCTTACAATACTTTTTAATCTATCAATTGAACACAAAGAAATTCCTCCAGTCTGGGAGACAGCATTTGTTGCAGTTTTAGCTAACAACAGGCCAATATCAAATCTGTGCGTTTTGTCAAAAATTCTTGAATCCCTTGTTTGTGGTTTCTATACTTTAATGACCTTCTTTCAAAACTGCAGTCAGGCTTTAGGAAAAAGCACAGTACCATCACTACTGCTACAAAAGTAATCAATGATATACGAGTTGCTCTTGATAAAAAGCAGTATTCCGCTGCACTCTTTATTGATCTGTCAAAGGCATTTGACACTTAAAGCAAAGGCTTATCAGTTTTGGTCTGTCAGATCATGTAGTCTCCTGGTTCACTAATTATTTGAGTGACAGAACCCAATGTATCAAATATGATGGTCTGTGCTCTGAATTTGTGAGTCTCCACAAGGGGGTGCCACAGGGTTCTATATTGGGACCTCTCCTATTCATTATGTATATTAATGACTTGGGACAAAATGTGTCCAATGCTAACATGCACTTTTATGCCGATGACACAATCATTTACTGTTTGGCTCATCTCCTGTTAATGCTGTTGAATCTCTGCAGAAAGCTTTTGATGTGGTGCAGCACACACTTCTGCAGCTAAAACCAGTCCTTAATGCTGACAAAACTAAACTAATGTTGTTCTCAAACTCTAGGAAGAATCCCCAAGTTGTCGCCACAGTGTCCACTCTTGAGGGAAATAAAATTCAGGTGGTTCATTTGTACAAATATCTTGGCATCTTGCTTGATGATGCCCTGACTTTGAAACCTCACATTGAAAATCTTGTGAAGAAACTTAAAATTGAAACTGGGTTTTTTATTCAGATTTTTTTTTTTTCTTTGAATGTTAAAAAGCACCTTGTCACTGCAACTTTTTTATCCATTTTAGACTATGGAGACTTGCTGTATATGAACGTTTCAGCTCAATGTCTGAGTAAGATTGACTCATGCTGCTTTGAGGTTTGTTACTAACTGTACAGCCTTGAGCCTCCAGTGTGAATTGTATTCTCAAGTGGGATGGCCTTCTTTATTCACTAGGAGATTGACTCACTTTTACACAAGGCCGTGCTTGGACTACTGCCCTCCTACATCTGTAACTTAATCACACAGAGAAGTGTTGATTCTTATGGTTTGCGTTCGAATGATCAGTTGCTGCTCTCTGTTCCATTTGTTCATGCAGAGTTGGGAAAAAGGGCTTTTGTCTTCTCTGCCCCCTCGACATGGAACAAGCTGCAAAAGGACTGGAAATTAACGGAATTTATTTCATTGAATGGCTTTAAATCCATACTGAGAGCACTTGAGACAGCCTCCATAAATTGTACCTGTTTTAACTAATTCATGTCATTTTAATTGTGATGTCCCCTATTTGAGCCGCCACCTTAACGTGGTGGAGGGGTTTGAGTGCCCAAATGATCCCGGGAGCTATGTTGTCGGGGGCTTTATGCCCCTGGTAGGCAAACCCAAGGCAAACAGGTCCTGGGGGACGGGTCAGACTAAGAGCGGTTCAGAAGCCCTTATGTCGAGACATAAAACAAGGCCAGATACATCGCCTGGACTGGCGCTACCAGGGTCCCACCCTGGAGCCAGACCTGGGGTGGGTGCTCGTCAGCGAGCGTCTGGTGGCCGGGCGAAACCCGAAGGAGCGACGTGGAGCCGTCTTTCTGTGGACCCATAACCTGCAGGAGGATCCATAAGGGCCGGGTGCAAAGAGATCTGGGCGGCAGTCGAAGGCAGGGGCCTCGGCGGCTGGATCTCTGGACATGGAGACTAGCTCTGGGGACATGTCACCTCGCTGGAGGGGAAGGAGCCTGAGCTCGTGCAGGAGGTTGAGCGTTACCGACTAGATATAGTCGGCCTCACCTCCACGCACAGCTTGGGCTCTGGAACCCAACTCCTTGAGGGGGGCTGGACCCTCCATTTCTCTGGCGATGCCCGCGGGGAACGGCAGCGGCCTGGAGTGGGCCTGCTCATTGCCCCACAGCTCAGCCGCCGAGTGTTGGAGTTCACCCCGTTGAACGAGAGGGTCACGTCCCTACGCCTTCGGGTCGGGGACAGGTCTCTCACCGTTGTGTCAGCCTACGGGCCGAACAGCAGTGCAGAGTACCTGGCCTTCTTGGAGTGCCTGGGAGGGGTACTGGACAGTGCACCAACCGTTGTTCTCCTGGGAGACTTCAACGCCCACGTGGGCAACGACAGTGACACCTGGAGAGGGGTGATTGGGAGGAATGGCCTCCCTGATCTGAACCCGAGTGGTGTTCTGTTATTGGACTTCTGTGCTAACCACAGTTTGTCCATAATGAACACCATGTTCTCCCGGAGCTTCTCCCGGATTTCGGGGGAGGCTGGGGACATAGAGTCCGAATGGGCTTTGTTCTCGGCCTCTATTGTCGATGCGGCCACCCGTAGCTGTGATCGTAAGGTCTGTGGTGCCTGTCATGGCGGCAATCCCCGAACCCGGTGGTGGACACCGGAAGTAAGGGATGCCGTCAGGCTGAAGAAGGAGTCTTATCAGGCCTTGTTGGCTCATGGGACTCCTGAGGCAGCTGACGGGTACCGGCGGGCCAAGTGTGCTGCAGCCCGGGCGGTTGCAGAGGCAAAAATTCGGGTTTGGGAGGAGTTCGGAGAGGCCATGGAGGAGGACTATCGGACGGCCTCAAAGAAATTCTGGCAAACCGTTCGGCGCCTTAGGAGGGGGAAGCAGTGCTTCACCAACACTGTTTACAGTGCGGGTGGGGAGCTGTTGACCTCGACTGGGGATGTTATCGGACGGTGGAAGGAATACTTTGAGGATCTCCTCAATTCCACCGTCACATCTTCCGAGGAGGAAGCAGAGGCTGGGGACTCGGAGGCGGACTCATTCATCACCCTGGCTGAAGTTACTGAGGTGGTTGGAAAGCTCCTTGGTGGCAAGGCCCCGGGGTGGATGAGATCCGTCCTGAGTATCTCAAGTCTCTGGATGTTGTCGGGCTGTCTTGGCTGACACGTCTCTGCAACATCGCGTGGCGGTCGGGGACAGTACCTCTGGATTGGCAGACCGGGGTGGTGTGTTCCAACTATCGGGGAATCACACTCCTCAGCCTTCCCAGTAAGGTCTATTCCAGGGTGCTGAAGAGGAGAATTTGACTGATAGTCGAACCTCGGATTCAGGAGGAGCAGAGTGGTTCTCATCCCGGCCGGGGAACACTGGACCAGCTCTATACTCTCCATCGGGTGCTCGAGGGTGCATGGGAGTTTGCCCAACCAGTTCACATGCTTTGTGGATCTGCATGGTTTATTATTTTGTTTTTCTCCATCTGCGTTCTACCCTCCTGCACTCTCTCTTGGATTTTCTCTAATCTTCATTTCTCCATGAAGGTTTTAATTTGATTTTGATGTTTTTGGTTTTGAGTGGAGCAACCAGATCTCGAGCTGACCATAGTCTACTGTTAAAATGGTCAATAATAAAGAGGGTCTAAAAGGTTTTCTATGGGCAAGTTTAAATCAATAATAATCATATTAAATGAACTGTGTAAAATAGACAGAAACTCACTGATAAAAAAAAAGGTTGCATTTTTTGGGTGGTCTGTATATAGTGACATAAAATTTGGGGGTTGCTAAAAACAATTGTAAAATTGAGTAAAGAGGTGAGTAAAGACGATGCCCTGAATGCATAAGGTAAGAGAGGGATAACTGCAAACTGTTTACAGTGAACTAGTTCTGATTGTCATGTTTTTAACAGTCAAAATCAGGTGTAGCCTTTTAAACATTGCAGGATTTGACATGGTGCAAATTTTAAACATCAACTGAAATGTTGCGTAGGTTTTTTATGTCAAATAACTTTATTTGGTGCCATTATGGTTTGAAACGTGACAGAAGATCCCGACAAGACGTACCAGAGCTGTTTGGAGTTTAATTAGACCTGCCCACACACACCGCCCCCATGAGCACCAGCGAGGAACTTCAGGAGGATGTAGCAGATTATCCTGACACAAGCCTGACTTACTTCCATCCTCCACAGAAGACCTAATTTAGACAGATGTGGAGAACATGTCCTGTTACCTCAAATTACCTTCAGATCTGGACATCATTTTGCTGAAAAACTTCACTTTTTCTCTCTACCTGCATTTCAGACAGAGCTCAGAGAGACCAGGAGCTACAACCAGATATTCAAAATTGACTTTTTGGAGCTTTCTGACATCTTATAACGTTCGTCAAAAACATGCCCGAAGAGGTTTTAGATGTCATCGATGCATGTTTGAGAACTCAGCCCACAAGCCTACATGCTTCCACACTGTTTTTTTTTTTTTTTTTTACAAAACAAGCACAATACAATCCGAGATTTAGCCATAGTTTAGAGTAGATGAGGACGCCAGAGTGTGCTCTCAGCTCCCGGGACCCAAACATGGAACGCAAAGCTGTAAACTATGGATAAATCTCGGATTACAGGCCACTTTTGATTCAAACGAAATCGTAGACTAAAGACATTGAGCTTCTATGATTTGAAAAGTGCTAAAGTTTGTGTTATTTTGAGACCGCACGGGGCATATTACATGCTCGGGGAATGCCCCGAGCTATGGCTATAAGTCGCGCTAGGCTAACGGCGTTAGCCTAACGCTAATCTAAAACATCTCCGGATTCTACCTGGACGACTGAGGGACTTTTCACGCATCTCCGGAAATGCTCCATATGACACAAAAGTGCTATGGGTGAGTAAAACAACTTGTTTTATTACAGAAATAAGGCTCAAATTGTAAAAAAAACTTTACTTTTCCTTTAAAACCACGCTCCGAACTATGCACACTGACAATTGAGACACGGCTATAGTATTTTACCTGCCCGCTTCTCCTTCCAACACTACAGGGAGATTGCAGGTTGTTGCAGCATTTCTACAGCACTGAAATACCTACAATGTATCGTGTTTACCCCCTCCCGTGGTTGACATGTTTAATCCTGGTGGGAAGTATCGAAAAGAAATTAGCCGAGGACATTCTAATAAGCGCTTCTGGGCGATATAATGAGAGCTAATGAAAAGTGCTGGCTCCAGAACGGGCCCTGTGAAAACACAACACAAATATGAGAATGTGATAGTGAAAAAGAAAGCACAAATCAAGGTTACGCAATTAATTAGAAGTCATTCATGCAACATAATAATATGCCAAACAGATCAGGGAGTTCATACAGAAAATACAGTATATGACTAGTACGAGTGCTGTAAAATCATATTACTCAACCAGAAATAGGGTTGTCAAAAGTATCAAAAATCATTACTAAAAGTGGTATCTAGTATCAAAACTAGATACAAATTTTTCGCAGGTATCAATACTAAAAGATCACAGTATATTGTCTAAAGTGTTTCTTATTATTGGGGTATCAGAATTAGTATTGAGTAAAATCCTTAATATTGAGATTGAGTTGAAATTTGATTTTATTATCATAACAACACTAAAGTAACTTAAAGTGTAACGGTCCAGATGTTAAAGGTCCCATGGCATGAAATTTTCACTTTCTGAGGTTTTTGAACATTAATGTGAGCCCCCCATGGCTAAAAGTTGCGAAATGTCTAAACTGAGCATTTGCGGTCCTTTTCTGCGTTAGAAAAAAACACAGCTCAAACGGGCGATTCTCAACAAGGCACCTTATTGACGTCAGCTCGAAAAATGCAGCTCCACCCCCGTCTGTGTCTCTACTCAGCGTCTCTGTATATCACGCCCATAGAGTTTGGACTGTAGAGGAGCTACGCAATGCGAAATGCGTTTTTTTATTTGCCTGGAGGCACGTGCGAGTGTTTCTAGGCTTGGAAGTCCTTTACCCGACCCTCTGGACCTCTGAAACAGCAGTGGTTTGATTTTATTTTCTGTGGAAATGTGTTTATTTTTCAATGGAATGCTTCTCATCTCCTCCACGCAAAAACACGGAAGCGGGAGCCAGCCAGTCTGAGCCAGAGCGCACAGCTGAAGAGGAGAGAGTGGAGAGTTTGGCCACGCCCCCACTCGCTACTATAGGCCATCTCTGTCCTCCTCATTTGCATTCAAGCAACAACGCCCATAATGGACTGTTCCAGAGACACATTTATGACTCTTTCTCATCTTATCTCTCTTTCTCATGCACTGATTCTTGATTTTGAAGAAGGATTCATTTACAGTATTAGGGAACCATTAAGGAGCCATATAAAAGCATCAAGAAGTACCATGTCATGGGATCTTTAATGGAAGTTAATGGGCAAAACTTTAAATAAAGCACAAAATCTGGTATTTTCATTAGCATTCACCACAAAAAGGAAAAAGTAATGCTCAAATAACTTAATGAAATGAAATGACTTTATTGATCTCACACAGGAGAAATTGTTCTCTGCATTTAGCCCATCCTTTGTCTTAAAAATGTTGACATAAGAACTGGTTCATTTGAAACAGTTTGCAGTGGTTATTCCTTACTTACCTTAGTTGTATTCTGAGCGTCCTACGTATTCACCACGATGAGTTTATAAGTGCTTTTCACAACTCTTAAGAGACTAGAGCAGTTTTGTTGTAATGGTAAAGATAACTGATGGAATAATTATATATTATTAACTTTTGTGATTCATTAATTTTTAGAAATGAAGTTTCAAAAGTGTGTACGTGACTTGTGATCATATGTTTTGAGTTGCAGAAAGGCCAGATATCTGAGGGGAGACGTAAGCAGACAGCTTGGCTCCTCCACTATCTAAGTCACAGTGACATTTTCCCTGTGAAAGATGTCATATCTGGGAATTATCTTATAAGTGTTTTGGTTTTAATGATTATGTTTTGGTTTTAATGATTATGTTTTGTCGGCTGTCCTGCCACCTGTTCCCCCACCCCTTATGAGCAGGACTGCCCACTGTAACTAGGGTTGTGAAAAACTGAATAAATACGCAAGCGGAGGGCACAGAGGGCCAGAACGCTCCGAGCAGATTGTGGCCAGAGCATTTGTGATCTGGGCTTTCTCTCTGACTGTTCTCCGCTTGCAAGTGAAAAACCTAATCTGTCTTGTCTTCCTTTCCTTGTGTGCAGAATATGTTGGGTTTTTGCTAGCACCCATCAATAACCACAACTAGCATGCTAACTCGCACTGTATATACATAAGATTTGTATTTTATATTTTGCAAATTGGCTTACAATTCGTAAAATTGAAGGATAACAATTGTAATGCTGATTTATTCTTAATTACAAAAAAAAATTAATATAATGACATGGTGTCCCGCTCAAACAGTGACAGATACAGGACAACATTCATACCATACTCCATACATCAACCCTTATGAAACAGATAATACGTCCTACAACTCAGTCTTGCGTCCATACAACTGTACAACAACTCAGTCTTGTGTAACGAATAACCTTATGTCCTTTCAATCATCACATCATTGCACTTTTTCTTGTCTATTGTATATAGCTGTGATTTTACATTTTATTACTCATTTTTATATTATTTTGACTTGTACATATACATTTATTTATATAATTATGTATAATTTGACACCACCATTTATTATTTATTTTTTACTCTTTGTTATTATATTATATTGTGATGTGTGAGCTCCTGTGTCCACGTAATTTCCCTTGTGGATCAATTAAGCTCGTCTAAGTCCAAGTCCATTTATTTATGTAGGTAGGTAGATCTATTAGCTAATGTTTAGCTGGCCCCACCACGTCGACAGTTGATGGATTTTCATTATTTTTTTTGTCATCATAATGAGAGGCAGACAACACACAGCAGACCTCAAGAGCTGCTTATACACTATCTGTACTGGGGCAAATACATGCGGAAAAAATAGATCAGCCACCTGCTTGTCTCCATGGAGATGTTTGTGTTTTTTGCGTGGAATGTTCCAAAAAAGGGCATTAAACTTATCTGTCTTGCAATTATTATATTCTGTTTTATTAATGCAACATTTCATCAATGCAAATGACCTCAGAATAACACATGGAATGCACGCACACTGAAACACGCATTCTTACTGTGAGCAGGGTCGCACTTTTCACAGATCTGACCTGTAGTGCAGATTGTGATATTTTCATGGAAACAAGCACATGGTGTATGCTTCCCCAGAAAAGTTTCATAGTGTGCCTTTAAATGTGTTTAAGAGGCCTTAGGTGTATTCTGAATGTTTATCAGAATGATGTCAGATGTTCAGGTAGAGGATCTGAGCAGCGCTGGTCACAGATGTCTGCAGGAAATAAAGATGAGACTAATCTGCGGAAAACCCTCTTCACCTGTGGTAAAAGGAGAAATTCAATTTGTCAACTGGACAAAGTTTATTTGGTCGAAGACGTTTCGCAGTTGACAAATTGAATTTCTTTTACTATGGATTCTACCTGGACGACTGAGGGATTCTTCACACCTCTTCACCTGTGCAGAGCAGAGACATTCCTTTTACTCCAATCGTCTGATTCACTTAATACTGAAAAATCATGGCCCCTCTCACTGTGACTGCTGCTGTCAGACTCGTCATTTTGGTTTTAGCATGTTTGTAGAATCCTTGAGTCGTCCAGGTAGAATCCATGGCAAAAGGAGAAATTCAGTTTGTCAACTGGACAAAAGTTAATTTGGTTGAATACGTTTCACAGCTCATCCAAGCTGCTTCTTCAGTTCTGGCTAAAGTGCTGGTGGACACTGCTTAAAAACTGCCTGTAGGGAGGAGCTAAATACAATGAATGTTTTCAATTTCTGTTAGTTAATAAGCCTATTCAATATGCAGTGGGAGTGATGGGTCTGGTTAGGAAAGCCATTCAGGACCATAATGGGTGTTTTCACACGTCTGGACCTGACCTGCTGCATTATTGTTTTCTTTGTTTTGATTTAGGGTTGAGGACCGAGTTATAAATGGGAGACAAATTGTGTCTGAGACCTCCATTTCTGTTCAAGGAAGGATTCTGTTTCTTGACAAAAAAAAGCCTCTTTAACTCTCCTCTCAAACCAGTTCTTCTCTCTGTACCTCAGTGTCCTCAAAGGAGTGGCCCGTGGCTTCTAGGTGGAGAAGTACGGCAGATGACGGTCCACTCTGGCACGCCCGTCTGTGTTGGTACATCCTCTTGTGAAGTGGCTGTTTTGTTTCTCCAGTGTAGCGCTCACTGCAGTCTTCACTACACTGAATGGAGTAGACCACATTGCTTTGTTTGTGGCTCGGTGTTTTGTCCTTTGTGTGGACCAGTTTTTGTCTTAAAGTGTTTGTGGGTTTGAAATAAACTGGGATTTCATGTTGTCTGGTGTGTGTGGGCTTCAGGAAGGTCTTCAGGAAGCCCACACACACGGGCCAATACCTGCTTTTTGATTCACACCACCCACTGCAGCACAAACTTGGACATTTATTCGGACATTACAACACAGGGCCCAAGTGGTTCCCACAAGCACAGAGGGTAAGGAGAAAGAAGAACAACATGTGCAGGAAGCCCTCTCTGTTTGTGGAGATCCTAAATGGGCTTTCAATAAAACTAAGAAAGACAAGGACAACAAATAAGACAACAGAGAATCAGAACCCAGGAAAAAGGGTGTAACCATTCCTTACCTGGCTGGTGTTTCTGAAAAACTACAGAGGATTTTCAGACAACATGAAATCCCAGTGTATTTCAAACCCACAAACACTTTAAGACATCCCATCTATAACTCTATCCTCAAACCTAAATTTAAAAAAAGATTAAGCCTTTATTGGTCTCACACACAATGACACACGGGAGAAATTTGACCCATCCTTTTCAGGAGCAGTGAGCAGCCGTGTTTTCGGCACTCGGGGGGAGCAGTACCGTGAAGGGTCTTACCCAAGGACCCACACTGGCTTGCTCATTGCCGGGGATGATTTGAACTCAGGTCCCCTCGGGGAAAGTCAGTGACTTGCCAGTTAAGCTAACCAGCCGATAAATCAAAACAATGAAAGAAAATAGGGATAGCCAGGTCAGGTCCAGAGTTGTGAAAACAGCCATTATGGCCCTGAATGGCTTTGCTAACCAGACCCCCCACTCCCACTGCATATTGAATAGACTTATTATTACTAACAGAAACTGAAAACAAATAGGTGTGATAGTTTCACAGTAATTTCATTGTAGTTAGCTCCTCCCTTCAGGCAGTTTTTAAGCAGTGTCCAGTCAGAACTGAAGAAGCAGCTTGGATGAGCTGTGAAACGTATTTGACCAAATAAAGTTTTGTCCAGCTGACAAACTGAATTTCTCTTTTTGCCATCTCAACATGTTCATATTAACCCACTTTACATGATACTGGTGTTTTTGTTTTACCATTTTGTCCCTAAATGAAGTTATGTGGGCAGGAACAGGCATTATTTCCAACACCTTCGCCTTAATTGGCTCTGCGGTTGCTATGATACACTTACTTGAAATTTGCTCTAACTGCTAGCCTTGATTGGCTTCATTTGACTGGAGCCACTTTGGGTTCACTTCACTTAGTCCACTTCTTTATAGTTTGTTTAAGACAGACTTTAAGTGTCTTGAAAATACTGTATTTGCCAAATATGTAATTATTACTTCACTTTCGTTTTGCTGAGCCCTTTTTTTGCTCTCTGCACTCACTCCCTTCAGAGCGGATGAAAATCAGCATGCATCCATCTAATGAAACTACTGCACATCGCATCAGGTTTGTCAAATACAGTGTATTGTTTTGTATCCAGCTTTAGTTTATTCTTGAAAAATGCGTACAGGCTGTAAGGAGGGTTCAATCAGGCCCCAGAAGAGATCACAAGATTACTCAAACATGCATGGATAACAGACATGTTTATGGTGAGGGGACAGCATTATCCTCATGAGACCCGCCCATGCATTTGTGTCCTTTATAGTGGACATCTTTATGTTTTGAGATAGACTCTAGTTTGTGGCTGCACTATGATAAAAAAAAAGAATAATTAATTAATTTATTAATTAATTAATTAGTTAATAGTATTATTATTGTTGTTATTATTATTGTTAATAATAATAATAATAATAATAATAATAATAATAATAATAATAATAATAATAATAATGCATAAAATATATAAATAAAATACATAAAAAATTAAAATAAAACATAAAAAAATAAAATAAAATAAAAATACATAAATACAGACGCTCCTCGACATAAAAACATTCGAGTTACGAACAGGGTCGAAAAAAAAAAAAGTAAAATGTTTGGGCAAAAGTGCTGTACATGTACGCAAGTGAGTTTTTGTATTTAGCGCCTATTCCGACTTCAGAGTACAGTACGTAGTGCGTATTTCCTCCGCTGATGCACAGGCAGGGCGCTGCGAAAGTGTGCCCAGCATCCCCCAAGCATCACGCCCACTCAGTTGAAACTACCCAAGTGTTCAGACGTACTACGGTGTTACTACGGTGCGGTGTTACGAACTTTGTTGTTTTATCTTGCATCCGTAATCCAATATGGTTGGTGAAAAGCGAAAAGCTTCTAGTGAAGCTTCTAGTGGAAATGTGAAAAAGCGGCAACCCATCTCATTTGAAAAGAAGGTGGCGATAATAAAGAAACTTGATGCTGGTGAGAAGATGGTGAATGTGGCACGCGCGTACAACATGAACCGTTCGACGATCGGTACGATCACACATACAGTACATTCACACACACACGCTCTCTCAGCTGTGTCTACTGCGTCTGCCTCTGTGTCTCTTCTTTTTATCTCATCAGTTTTCCATATTTTTAAAAAGCATATTGTTTTGTTACTATTTAGTGTTATTTAAATGCAGTACAAATCCATATAGATTACTTATACAAGCCTTAAACATACATTCCCTTCTAAAGAATGCCCTATAACGACTTACGAACAAATTCAACAAACGAACGGCCGTTCGGAACGTAACTCGTTCGTAGGTTGAGGAGCGTCTGTAAATAAATAAATAAATAATAAATTCAAAAGGAGACTAAAAACTTTTTGAGGCGACTGTAAAACCGACCGAAAAAATGTTTTTGTTAGTGTTAGATTAGGTTAACCCAGTGCTTCTCAATTATTTTCTGTGACGCCCCCCCTAGGAAGAAGAAAATATTTCACGCCCCCCTTCCTGCGCGCGACTATAAATAGTATTATTTGTCTAGAATATTGTTATTAGAACACCATTGTATCCTTTTATTAACATTATAAACAAAAAAAAAGAAAGAAACTTACAACAAAGACTGCACTGAGGACTCAAATATTAATGTGTTTTTAATGCAGCTTTGCGCACATTTGTTTACGTTTTACAGAAATGAAACTTAAAATCACCTCATTTGCATAAGCTAAAAGCACTGAAAAAATGCGCTCTCTCCTTGTGCCACTGATGCGTCAGCTTCTGTCGGACTAAAGGACACGACTCAGTGGAATATACGTGTTTTTTCTGTGACAGAGGATGTTCTGTTAATGGTGAGACTGTGCGTAAATCGCATGTGAGAACGCCACTGCCAACTACTGTTGTTGATGTGCAATTACACTTAGTTCTAGTACAGTACAGCAAAAAAACATGTTTCCCAGGGTCATACGCGCCCCCCTGGCATCACGCCACGCCCCCCCAGGGGGGCCCGCCCCACTATTTGAGAAGCACTGGGTTAACTTGACATGGATTTAACACTGTTACAGTCCATTACAGAGGACATGTTACAAAAATATGAATAAAAATAAAATTAACAAAATGTAAATGCTAAGGTGTTCATTTACCTCCAAATAGAAAATTAAAATAATAATAATGATAATTTAGATACACTTTTTTCCTGCAGGTCCCAGGAGGATATAACATGGTAGAAGAGGTCAATTTACCTTTAACTGCTACACTCTATTTATTCTCCTGTACCTGCCAATCTCATCTCCTCAAATCTCATTAATTCTGGTTGTCAGGCACAGATTTAGCCGGTGTTGTGATAGCGCCTGTCAGTGTGCGGACCTGTTGGCCGGGGTGTTTGTGGATATGATTCTCTCCAGATGGAAGCCATCACTCTGAATTGGCGGCTTTCACTTTGTGCTTTCACTTTGGGAACTGTCATCAGGGTCTTTAGCACTTTATTAGAGGCGCTAATGTGAACACAGAGGAGTTCATTTTTGTGTTGCCATGGCGAACAGGCGGAGATGAGTCAGCCAAGGAAAATGTGAAATAAACCAGCCAAGCAATCATTCCTCACGTCTCAAAGAACTTTTTATGGAAAAGATAACGGCAGTAAAACTTAAAATGTGAATGAGCTAAATGGTATATACAGTATAATACTCATTTAAAACAAAAAGAATGTAAAGGGCCAGCGCTATTTTCTGATCTATGTTAAGTGTTATTTCCTCATTACAAACATACCTGGAGTTGTTTTGTTTCATTCAAACACTCTGTTCCACCTTGTGATGTCATGAAGTAATCATAGATCCTATAAAGAAGTGGACTAAGTGAGTGTGGCGTCACCGATAGCGTAGTCTTAGCCAGGCTCCATATCAGAAGTAGGAATTTTTAATGGACAAAATAGTAAAGAAAACCCCAGGATCATGTAGAGTGGGTTAATACGAACATTTTAAGATCAAAATGAGTCTGACAGCTGCAGTTACAGAGAGAGGAGCCACAATATTGCAATGTAAGTCAATTATTCCTCCTATTTGGAACATGGCAGCATTAGCCATGTTCATTTATACGTACAGTCAATCAGTTTGTGACAAAGAGGGCCTTTGTCCCTGTATCCTCACCTTAATTTCATTTAATATTTGTTCATTTCTGCATAATCAACTAAACTACGAAATATAAGTAGTTTGTTTTATTTAGTCTTTGTTTTGTTCCTTTAAGTTAAACACAACACACTTTAAATTACTTTAAATATGTTTTATTTGGTTAAATCTATTCTGTTTAGTTCAACATTTTAGTCACTTACCTACTTACTTGTTACTCCACCTGGTCTGGAGACAAAAGAGGGGGTGTGCCCTGAGACGGTCATATTTATAGCCTCTGGGGGGCGGTTTGGGCCAGACCATGTGGAGGGGAGAATTGGTATCAGTTCCTTTTGTTTGTTATGTTTTGTATATTTGATTTTGATGTCTTAGTGTTTATAGATTATGTGAAGCACTTTCATTTAAAGGGGACTTAGGCCCGTGTAGTAAATCGAGTGGTTAACTTTAGACTAAAGTGAAGTTGCCTCATATCTAACCTGGTAAGAGACTGTGGACTTACCTGGAGGGAGGAGCTTCCTGTGGGGGAACTATAAAAGCAGGTCAGCGTTTCAGCCTTTCAGAAGAGTCGCGTCGCGTCAGCGTCGCGTCAGCGTCAGCGTCGCGTCAGCGTCAGCGTCGCGTCAGCGTCGCGTCAGCGTCAGCGTCGCGTCAGCGTCAGCGTCGCGTCAGCGTCGCGTCAGCGTCGCGTCAGCGTCGCGTCAGCGTCGCGTCAGCGTCACCAGGTACACGTGTTTTTTTAGTTTCATTAATTTCTATTGCTTATGTCTAATTGAGTACAGTTATTTTTTGTAACTATGTATTATTTTTGTTATGATACCAAGGTGAATTTTGAAAAAACCTTTAGGTCAAATGGAATATTTTCTGAGTCTGACTCCTGCTTAACTCATTCACTGCCGGCCTGTTTTCAGAATTCTAACCCCAGAGTGCCACAGGTTTCAGTAGAATTTCACTGATTTTCCAAGACCCACAAAATACTGAGTTCTTTGACTATATAAACATGGGACACATCAAAATAAAGTGTCGACTCTCTTCTTTCACCTGGAAAAAAAATTATATTTCTAACCTTTTCGGTTCTCAAATAACTGATAGTAGAACATAGGGAAGTTTCAGCAAAAACACTGGTTTTTGAGCAAGAAATGGAGAAAACGAGCGTTTAGTTCAGAGAAGGATTTCGAGCAGATCAGTGACTTTGACATCAATATTTATCGATTTAGTGACACCTCAAACATCTAAAATAACAGAGAAAGAGATTTTTGATGACAAAGTACATTTTTTATTTACAAATATAAGAATATAAGGCTCTGTGAATCCTTCAACTCAATTGTGCCAAGAGATGTTTACAGGATATAATCTCTTTTCATATAAAATAGAACTTTGTCACTTCACAACAATATTGAGGCTCAGAGTACACACTCATATACACACACACACACACACACGCACCTACACACACACACACACACATATATACGTATATGTACATACACACAAGCCCATGCATAAACCTTTACACACACACAGCTACACACGCACATACACACACGCGCGCGCCGCACGCACACACACACACATATAAACTCAATTCTTCTCATCTCGTGCCTCTTTGGAGAGCAGAATCCAAGTCAGTAAACTTTTTTGGCACTGTCTCCCTGCTCTGCTGCGCGGAGCAGGGAGTCCCCCTGCTCCGCGCAGCGCGATCAGAACACGCCCCCTGCCTCAGCCAGAGCAGATCTCTGCCCCGACATCGCTGCGTGTCTCTGTGATCCTCTGATCCGGGATCTTGGGTCCCAAAAGCGATCAAACCGCTCCGTAGGCGCTGATCAACAGTCCTCTGCTTTTCCGGGTTCACTCGCCTCACCATCTTACTCCATTCGCCTCCACTCGCACTCCACAGTACACACACACTACACTCCTCTCCTCTCCCGCCTCTCCTATCGGCAGATAATGATACAAGATCGCCACCTACATGTTGGGAAGTGTGAATTACACCTTCAAAGCTGCTCCAGGTCGTATCCTAGCAACCCCCGCTGAAAAACGTCCTTGACGAGTTTATTCGTCACGGCACTCAACGTTCGGATTCAACATGACGAGAAAACTCGTCACCGGCAGTCAATGAGTTAAAGGTACAGTGAGTAGGATTCGTGGCGCATAGGTGGATGGTGCTATTCCACTTCCTCTTTTGGCTACGGCAGACCTCGAGGGTCACCCGGGCGCGCCGTAACGCAGACAGCTCGCGAACCCGCGCGCACCCGGCGCTGTGCGAGCTCTCGCCGACAACAACGGTATAAATAAAATGCGGTCCCGCGGTCACTTTTTTTTTTTCTTTTCGCATGAAAACACACATTCCTGATCGTGTACCATGACACTCTACACATCAAATGAAACCTTACAGTCTCCTCTTTTTGACTATGCAATTCATTTCCCTGCACAACAATCACTCCCCGAGCACATGGGGCATTTATACGGAAAAGCACAAAACGAGGTTTGTTACTTTGCTTACCTTAGAATGCTTTGCACAGGTCAAACTCAGTATTTCACCATAAACTTGGCCTCAATCTGTCCGTAAGGATCCAGCGAATAAAATCCAGTAAAACAATTTAGTCCAAAACACGTGTTAGATCCATTACGACGTGTGATACAGCAGCTTGTCTTGTTTACCCAAAACCACGAGGCTCCCCCCTCCCCTTCCCCGGCTCCGCTCTCCTTTTCTCCTCTCCCTCAGGCAGCGCGGCCGAGCAGCTGTTAGCAGGAGCCTAGGCGAAGGCGGAGCCCAAATGTCCTTCTGTGGCTCTCGTATTCAAAATGGCTGCCTCTGCATGGGGAAGATCCCCCTTTTATGTGACTATATCTAAGTTCAAAAGAATACTTTGATTTCATGATGGAAGTGAAAAGGCTTGGAAAACAATATATTTTTGAATGGGTATCTTCAATTTCAGTAATTAACGGGTAAAAATCTTACACACTGTCCCTTTAAGACCACATTGGCCAGCTTCCTCACACAGTCACAATCAGTTGTTGTCTATTTATTCTTTTATCTTTTTTTTTTCATTTCCCTCTGCTTTATATTTGTATTATTAATGTACTCACCTATTCTCTCTCTTAATTGTAGAACATTTGTTACTTTGCCCCAACTGTTGTACACTTCAATATTTCAATAATAAATGCATTTTTTATACATTTATGATGAAACATTATAACATAGATCAGAAGATAGCATAATATGGGCCCTTTAAGGTACACTTTATTGTCATACAGGGAAATGTGTCCGCTGCATTTGACAGGGGCCCATCTCCAGATCTTGGGCTAGTTTTGGTCAGGAATACTTTTTCTGGAGGATTTGACCTATTGTACTTGTTCTGGGTTGATGGGGGAAACTGGAGAGCAAGAAAAACACCCAGACACAGAAAGAACATGCAAACTCTACACAGCGTGGCCCGTCAACCTGGGAGTCGAACCTGATGAATTCTAATTAGATTGGTGTTTTTCCAAAAGGCTAAGTTTTAAAAGATGACAGAAACAGGGTCTATCTGCATCCTCACAAATGCAAAAACAAGAGTAGAAATGATCAGTCTGCATTTTTCTGCTTCATTTATAGTTTGTTCAATTTTGTGCTTTACTTGAACCTCAATCAAGACCATAATATCCTCTGAAGTGTGCCCCAGCAGTCATCTATTATTTATCAAAATCACCCACCCCTTTTCTCACAATGAGTTAAATTAGATCTATTCTGCAAAATCGAGTTTTTAGCCATGTTTCCCCTCACCATTTACTCACCTGAAGTTGTATTTGGAGTGATTTGTGTATGTTTGAGTAATCACCAGCGTATGCCCACTGCTCTGTACTAACTTCTCCAATTTTCAGACCCTCCAGGAATTCACGATGTTGCGATTTGCAACTTCAACGCAACGTCAGCCAATCCCCGTGAATTCAGGGCGGTGTTGCAATTTTGACCAATCACCGCAACTTTACTGCAATTTTTACCAATTTTGACCAATCATCGGCGACGTACTTCCTTCTGCCTTACTTCCGTGTGACGAAACGGTTCGGAGCGTGGTTTGAAGGGGGCTCAGACTGCAGTCAAGGCGGTGCACACTTGCTCAGCCCTGAGTGCACTCCGCGGACCGCATGGCCGTCTGCGAAATGCGACAGATCTCGCAACTACGGGAAGCAGCCGCCGACTCCATTTTCTCCCGTAGAAGAAGTAGCGCGTGGTGCATGCTGGGATATATGAGTGTGCAAAGCGTGCTTTTTCACGTGCTTGGTCCGCGCTCCGATTTCCATGGAAACGACTGCGGTCTGCGAACGCGTGTTAACTGCGCATGGGACAAAAAAGAAATGACGCACATGCCCTTCAAACCACGCTCCGAACTGTGCACTCTGGGAATTGGGACACGGCTTCTAATGGCAAAGAAACATGTCTGCAGCGCCATTTGCCCACAAAAATAACAGCAAAAGACCGAGCGAAACAGTTCCCCTCCTAGTAGTAATTTATTTTCGATGTTGGTAAGGTTGTTTTAGGACCATATCTGTGATCTCTGTGTCTTTGTATTATTCTTTGTCAGTAATAACTCAGTATTCAAAATATTACTCAATTTTAATTACAAAAAGGGAAAATCACAACTATTTATCGCAACTTTCACTTCCTCCCGCAACAAAATCGCAACAAAAACCTTAAAAGCGCCGCAACTTTCACTGCAACTTTTTGGAGAAGCTCGCGCAAATTCAGGTATTTTAGCCCGCAACAATCACAAAAAATGCCCCCGAAATCCTGGGGGGTCTGAATATTATGTCCTTAATCCATGATACACGTAGGATTCCACAGCGTAAAAGAATATCCACTGTTCACTAGTGTGATGTGTAGCTATCCAGTGGATGCTCTGGGACTGTGGGTTGTGATAACATTTACGGCGATGTCAGCTCCCATGGGCACTACAGTTTTCTAAAGCAGAAATCAGCGCACTTGTTTCTTCATTTTAGAACAATATTGTGACTTAAAATGTCCAGATGATAACAGAAAGATCCACAGGTGTCGTAGATTATAACTATAGAGCACACACAAGCACTATATGTCTTCTTTAAGATTTTACTTTCGGAACTAGATGTCCCCATACCCTCCTCCCCAAACAGGAAGTACAAATACAGTCATCCTGATTGAATCCCAGTGCAGCTTCATTACTGTGGAAATGGAATGATTCTTTTTCCAATCAAGTTTCAACCAATCCAGCGTCTCACACTTCATGTTTTCAGCCTCCATTTTGATCCCGGATTTTCCCTCAAAACCAATGCATTTTAATACACCAATCAATACCCCATCAGCGCAGGCAGGTAGGCCGTGAAAATGGGAACACAGCCACTTCCTGGTTCATCGGCGCGTTTTGACAACACAATTAGCCGGGCGCAGCGAGCAGAAGATACGCCTCAAAGTGAGCCCAGGATCTCAGTTTCAATATTTGCAGCTCATAGTGAAGGAGCCAAAACAATCAGGCTCCACACGACCGACGCCAAGATGAAAAAGCCCTGTCCAAACAAGGCCAACTGTGAGTGAGCAAACCTTCCCCGCTCCGAGAGAGAGGGATGAGCGAGACAGAGGGGAGAGGCGAGATACTTTTTTATGAGATTTGAACAAGAATGACTTTAACAAAAGCCATTGAGAATTTCTGAACTGAAAACACATAGTTCATTTCAGTCCATGAAGTTACTAGTCAGATCTGATAGCCGGTATAAAGAGGTGGACTAAGGGAGTGTGATGTCACCCGTAGTTTTGGGCTTCAGCCAAATGAAGCTCACTGAGGCAAGCGGTTATAGGTGTGATTATGGAGCCGAGGAATTGGTTTACAGACCAACTGGGCGAAGAATGAGGAGTCTGACAGCAGCAGTTACAAAGTGAACTGGAGTCGAAGGAGCCGGAAACAAACCCACTCATAGGAAACGCGGTGACTATCATGTCCATTTACAGTCTACGGTGTGGAATTAGCTGCATCTAACAAAAGCCACAGAGAATTTCTGAACTGAAGAGACATAGTAATGCATGAGGAATAATTCATAATTTATGAAGTTACTGGTCAGGTCTGAGGATAAGAGGGCATTTTTAATTTTTGGAAGGATGGTGGGAGAGGTTGTAAATAAGATTCCTATAACTGCCTTCTGGGCTGGCCTACATGCCAAGTGGACTCACATGTGATCTAGGGTCAAATCAGGTCTATAACAGAACTATTCTAGGTCTAATCTAGGTCTAAACCAGGTCTATAACAGGACTGTTCTAGGTCTAATCTAGGACCAAACCAGGTCTATAACAGGACTGTTCTAGGTCTAATCTAGGACCAAACCAGGTCTATAACAGGACTGTTCTAGGTCTAATCTAGGACCAAACCAGGTCTATAACAGGACTGTTCTAGGTCTAATCTTGGACTAAACCAGGTCTATAACAGGACTGTTCTAGGTCTAATCTAGGTCTAAACCAGGTCTATAACAGGACTGTTCTAGGTCTAATCTAGGACCAAACCAGGTCTATAACAGGACTGTTCTAGGTCTAATCTTGGACTAAACCAGGTCTATAACAGGACTATTCTAGGTCTAATCTTGGACTAAACCAGGTCTATAACAGGACTGTTCTAGGTCTAATCTAAGTCTAAACCAGGTCTATAACAGGACTGTTCTAGGTCTAATCTTGGACTAAACCAGGTCTATAACAGGACTATTCCAGGTCTAATCTAGGTCTAAACCAGGCTTATAACAGAATTTTTCCAGGTCTAATCTAGGACCAAACCAGGTCTATAACAGGACTGTTCTAGGTCTAATCTAGGACCAAACCAGGTCTATAACAGGACTGTTCTAGGTCTAATCTTGGACTAAACCAGGTATATAACAGGACTGTTCTAGGTCTAATCTAGGACCAAACCAGGTCTATAACAGGACTGTTCTAGGTCTAATCTTGGACTAAACCAGGTCTATAACAGGACTATTCCAGGTCTAATCTAGGTCTAAACCAGGCCTACGTATAACAGAATTTTTCCAGGATTAATCTAGGACTAAACCAGGTCTATAACAGGACTATTCCAGATCTAATCTTGGGCTAAACTAACATGGGAAGTCCAAGGCTGCTTTGCACAATGTTTCGATCTGAAAGACAGCCTGGCAACGAGGCTAAGCGAGGGATCCTGAGCGGGGGAGCCAATCAGAGGGCGGGGAGGGGTGGAAAGACAGTGACGTGTACTACGCAACTGACATGATTGGCTATGGGCTACGTATACGCCAAATAATAGACATTTATAACGCCCAATAAACGGCCGTTGGCGATCGTAAACCACACCTCCGGTACGAGATATTCAGTAGGTGTGATTATGGAGCCGAGGAATTGGTTTACAAACCAACTGGGCGAAGAATGAGGAGTCTGACAGCAGCAGCAGTTACAAAGTGAACTGGAGTCGAAGGAGCCGGAAACAAACCCACTCACTTCGGATAGGAAACGCGGTGACTATCATGTCCATTTACAGTCTACGGTGTGGAATTAGCTGCATCTAACAAAAGCCACAGAGAATTTCTGAACTGAAGAGGCATAGTAATGCATGAGGAGTAATTCATAATTTATGAAGTTACTGGTCAGGTCTGAGGATAAGAGGGCATTTTTAATTTTTTTGAAGGATGGTGGGAGAGGTTGTAAATAAGATTCCTATAACTGCCTTCTGCGGCTGGCCTACATGCCAAGTGGACTCGCATGTGATCTAGGGTCAAATCAGGTCTATAACAGAACTATTCTAGGTCTAATCTAGGTCTAAACCAGGTCTATAACAGGACTGTTCTAGGTCTAATCTAGGACCAAACCAGGTCTATAAGAGGACTGTTCTAGGTCTAATCTAGGACCAAACCAGGTCTATAACAGGACTGTTCTAGGTCTAATCTAGGACCAAACCAGGTCTATAACAGGACTGTTCTAGGTCTAATCTTGGACTAAACCAGGTCTATAAAAAGGACACAATCAGAATACAAACTAAACATCACTATGAACAATGAACTCATAGAACAGGTAGAGCAAGAGAAATACCTCGGTGTGACACTAGACGCTCAATTAAATTTTAAAAAGCATGTCAAAAATATATCATCAAAAGTGAAAGCAAGCATTAACTGTTTCAAAATTATTAGAGACTGTTTGTCTTTTGAAAGCGCCTGTGTCTTTGTAAATTCAATTATTCTTTCTCAGCTGTCGTACTGCACTACTGTTTGGTCTCAAACCAACCCGACCACTCTAAAGCCTCTCCAACGACTTTAGAACCGTGTTTATAACATTTTAGACAAAAAGCCAATCAGATTTCATCACTGTCTAATTTGATCCAAATATAAGTTATTAAATTTTACAAATTTTTGCAATTTTAGCTATGTAAAGCTTGTTTTTAAATGTTTGAATAGACTTGCACCTGAAGCTCTCAGCAGATGTGTAAACAGACTCTCCACAAGGTCCACAAGAGCCACCACACATGGGGACTGCACAGTTCCCTTTTGCAAGACCTCATTTGCACAGACTGTATTTTCAGTGAAAGAAGCAAACCTTTGGAACTTTTTACCTGCTCATATAAAAACTATAACCAGACTGTCCACTTTTAAGAAACAGGCTAAGTCCTGGTTTATTCACCAGCAGCAGTGTGATCATGTGTAACTGCTGTATGTTTGTGTGTGTTTGTGAGGGGAATGACAGTGCAAGTGTGTTTTATGTGCCTATGTTTAGTGTGATATTGTTGTTTTAGCTTATCTTATCATTATCTTATCATTATTTTAACTTATTGTTGTTTTAGATTATCCATCTCTTTTATTCTTCATTATCAATACATTTTAACTGTTTTACTTACTGAAATCTGTTTAAAAGCCCTCCTAGGGACTGGTGTTGCGAATTAGCCATTGGCTAAAACACTGTGGTGCCTGCATCAGATGTTAATCTATGTTTGTTGTATCTGTCCCTATCAAATAAACAATAAAGTAAAGTAAAGTAAAGTATAACAGGACTGTTCTAGGTCTAATCTAGGGCCAAACCAGGTCTATAACAGGACTGTTCTAGGTCTAATCTAGGACTAAACCAGGTCTATAACAGGACTGTTCTGTTGGTCCTAGATTAGAATCTAGGACCAAACCAGGTCTATAACAGGACTGTTCTAGGTCTAATCTAGGACCAAACCAGGTCTATAACAGGACTGTTCTAGGTCTAATCTAGGGCCAAACCAGGTCTATAACAGGACTGTTCTAGGTCTAATCTTGGACTAAACCAGGTCTATAACAGGACTATTCCAGGTCTAATCTAGGGCCAAACCAGGTCTATAACAGGACTGTTCTAGGTCTAATCTTGGACTAAACCAGGTCTATAACAGGACTGTTCTAGGCCTAATCTTGGACTAAACCAGGTCTATAACAGGACTGTTCTAGGTCTAATCTAGGACCAAACCAGGTCTATAACAGGACTGTTCTAGGCCTAATCTTGGACTAAACCAGGTCTATAACAGGACTGTTCTAGGTCTAATCTAGGACCAAACCAGGTCTATGACAGGACTATTCCAGGTCTAATCTAGGTCTAAACCAGGCCTTTAACAGAATTTTTCCAGGTCTAATCTAGGACTAAACCAGTTCTATAACAGGACTATTCCAGATCTAATCTTGGGCTAAACTAACATGGGAAATCCCAGGCTGCTTTGCACAATGTTTCGATCTGAAAGACAGCCTGGCAACGAGGCTAAGCGAGGGATCCTGAGCGGGGGAGCCAATCAGAGGGCGGGGAGGGGTGGAAAGACGGTGACGTGTACTACGCAACTGACATGATTGGCTATGGGCTACGTATACGCCAAATAATAGACATTTATAACGCCCAATAAACGGCCGTTGGCGATCGTAAACCACACCTCCGGTACGAGATATTCAGTAGGTGCTCCCAGACCATATTTCACTTGTGATATGGTCAGGTGTAAACCAGGCAAGGACTAAACCAGGTCTATAACAGAACTATTCCAGGTCTAATCTAGGGCTAAACCAGTTTAAAAAGTGGAATACATCATTTCCACTGAAGCTCTAAATAAGACATTTCCAAAATGAACTCTAAATGAGTCAAACCCACACACTGAAAAGAGTCCCACCTCACATACCACAGTAGTACACCTACCACAGTAGTACACCAACCACAGGTTGAGAAACACTGCTCTAGCAGCCTGTACAATCATGTGTTACCTTGATCCATGTCATTATATCCCGGTCAGTGGTAAAAAGGTGAAGTAACTTCCTCCTGCTGCATTCTCCCAGTGGTCCAGTGTGGTGCATATCTCAGGTATATTTGAAAATTCTAATGAGAAAGCCATCATTGTGTGGACAAGTAGCAGATCAGGTAGGAACTTGTCTCTGGCCAGTGGGAGAGTGGGGTTTCTACTTGTGAGAATGCATCAAATGAAAACTACAACAGTGTTTCAACTTTAGTCCCCAATGGAACAGGTTAAGTGAACTAAGGTCGTTTTCACACCAGGAAAGTCCGATAGTTCACTTGCTTTGGTCCGGACCAAATGTTTTTTTTATTTTTTATTTTGGTGCGGTTCGCTTTCACACTGCAGTTTTTCCCCAAGCGAACTAACATCTATAAACAAAACCACGTGTGCTGAGGTCGCTCAGACATTGGACAGAATGAGCCCTGTCGGTGTCCAAACAGAAGGAGAATCATGGTGTTACGTGCTGTTTTCAATATAGTCATAGCGATATGGTTTGCTCAGTTTATACAGTTTGCACAAATGTTTGAGCAGCATCGTGAGGTTTATACTATTTTACAATCAATTTCCAAATGATGAAGACACAGGGAAAGACGACTACAGAGGACAGCACTCATGTGCACATCAAGTTCTGACTCTTGCTCTTCACGCAAAACGTAGTAAGTAAGCCTCGTGAGTTTCGTTTTTTGTTTAGTTTAGTTTCGTAAGCCTCAGTTTCCCATAATGCTCGACATACGACGGGAGCTCGTTAAGTACAAAAAGCCAACTTGTGTCGGATCGAGTCCGGTCTGCATTCTCACCTCAAACGAACCGCACCAGAGTTCGAATGGAACCGGACCGAGACCGAGCTTTTTAGGTGGTCTCGGTTCGCTTGTTTGCTCCGGATCGAGATTTTTGGTTTTTATTCACACCAGCCCAAAAGGTCCGAATCAAAGGAGCAAACGAACTCTGGTTCGTTTTAAGCGAACCAAACACGGCAGGTGTGAAAACGACCTAAAATGCTCTAAAACACAGCCAGTAGTGTACCGTCTACTGACTGAACCAGAGCTGAACCAGAGCTGAACCAGAGCCCAGTCTACACCTCCAAATCCTGCAGTCTGTGGGTCTTTCCTCAGAGTGGATCTCTCCAGAGCTGCACATCTGTGATACCACCTGGCACAATGCCTACTGGAGTTTAGAGGGGAGGGGAGAGGAGAAGAGAGGGAGAGGTATAGGAAAAGAGGAGAGGGGGAAAGGAAGAGAAGGGAGGGACGGTGGTGTAAATTAGACATGACCAATGGGCTCCTTCGTTTCACATGTGTTACTGAAATAAACAACTGGGTGATCTGATTGGACGATCATGTTTGGTTCTGGTTGAAGATGCACTGGAGGGAGTGATGACCAGACTCATATCAGATACCGGTAACCTCTCCTCCTCTTCTCCTCCTTTCACCCTCTCCACCTCCTCTCTTTCTGTCTTCCCCTTGCACTGGTTCTTCGTCTGGTTTGGTCAGAGGAGCAGGCTTCTTTTCCTCTTCTCTTCCTCCTCCTCCTTCTGTCCTCCTCTGGTTCTGGACCTTGGTGTAGCGGTCAGAGGAGCAGGCTTCAGTGCCAGAGCCCTCCCCCTCCTCTCATCCTCCTTCTGTCCTCCTCTGGTTGGTTCTTGGTGTGTAGCGGTCAGAGGAGCAGGCTTCAGTGCCAGCGCTCTAATCGATGCTGCAGGACTTCAGTGGAGCGTGGGGACCCAAAGGTGAATGAGCCCTAATGATTCACACAGTTCATTACACTCATCACAACTGCACGGGCCATTAGCCGCACATTATACAGGCACTTCATATCAATCTGAGGCTCTACGTGAACGTATAAAAGTCATTAAAGATTTGCAATATTACATCAAATTCATGTTTGAATGTGAGAATTTTAAGGACATTTTTACTAGTTACGCATAAAACATTTTTTCTTATTCCAAGTGTTGTAAAGCCACAGTATGTAACTCTTTTGCCCAAAAATAGACACAATTTAAACTACAAGCTCATAACCAAGAAGAGTGAGGTTCAGGGGAAGGTGTGACCATCTGGGGGCCTGTTTACACGAGAACGCTTACGGGTAAAAACAACAAAATATTTTATCGGAAGTGCCTTTCGTTTACAAGGTGACGGCGTTTTTGGGGCCTAAAAACGCAAAAATCTGAAACTACTCTCCAGAGTGGAAAAGTTAAATACGCTCCACTGTAGCGTTTCTGTGTAAACTGCCCAAGACGCAAAACTGGTCAGATCTGCTCGCGTCGCGTACACGTTTACGTCACATAGATGCGGCAATACAAGAGTCATTTCAACAATTGTATAAATCGCACCCACCCACGTCTACAGTCTTTTCTCTTCTTCCCGTACAAGTCTTTCTCACACTCTCACAGCTACAGACGCCAAGACAAGCGACTTCCGCATGAGGCACTTCAAATGTAAAACCCGATGTGATTTTATATTTTCTAATTCACTGTAATCCTCCTGTAATGTCACTATTTTCAGTAGAATATTCAAAAACGTGTAAACAAAAATACAAGTCACTGAAATGTTTGGAGCCGAACTTAACAACTCATTTAAAACGCAACTAGAACATTTTATTTTGAAGTTTTACCTTTCTCTTTTCCGGTACAGTCGTGGTTAGAAATGTAACTTGACGCTGTTGTGATGTTTTTTTAATTTTTTTTTCAGTCCAGTTATTTACAGCGTCTCCCTTCGGTGGCTTTTGCGTCCACTTTTGCGTCTTCGTATAAACAAACATTTCCCGTTGAGAACGCTCGTCTAAACGCGGATAAAAAATTGAAGACGAGACGCCACTTTTGCGTCTTCTGTTTTGATCGTCGCTGTATAAACGTAGCCTGAATCATTTCTTAAGATGCGTGACAAATTGAACTTCTCCTTTTATCGTAGCCTGAATCAGTTCTGCCAAAGTTACAAAACGGCTTCATTAAGAGCTCGTTATGACCACACCTTAGTGAAACTTAGTGCTGTTTTTGGTTCCACTCACATGAGTATGGGTTGCAGTGGGCTTTCTGTTCATACTTCCGGCGACCTGTACATGAAGCAACACAAAAAAAAGAGCTGAGCTGACAGTGCACAATAATCGAACAGTGATGTTTTCACCACACTAGCTCATTAAAGAACCAGGTTTGTGGGCATCCAGTGTCCTTCTTCCTCTCTGACTATATTGTAACATTCGTTAGCTTTTAGTGTTAAGGGTAAATAAATGAGGGCTAGTGCAGCCAAGCTTGTGATTGCTGCTGTAACATAACAGGAATCTTAAATGACAGGAATGAATCATCTCATCAAACAGTCTCCAGTCATTTACTTAAGTCTCAAACGGAAAATCTCTCATTGCCTAAACACAGATCTGTATGATTTAGAGTTCAAAACCTGGTGACAAGGCCTGAGTGCACCCACAGTTTATCCGAGCATCAGATCATCTTCAAATCCAACAGAAAGTAATACGTAATCCAATGAAAAAGGTAAACCATTAAACCAGGGTACAAAGTATTGTGTCCAACGAGCAGCAAGGGTCCAAAGGTTTGACTGTGGTGTTGGTGATGGCGAAGGTGGCGACTCTGCAACATGGAGAATCAAGTTCCATTGTGGTGAAGTCTTTTGGCCCTCCATTTTCATCTGGAGCTGTGTTTTCCTGAGCTTCTGAGCTCCCACTGTACTTTATAGATCCCAGACACTGTAATATTGTCTGGGACCTATGAGGGCATCACGCACAATGAGGTTGATGATGTGGGCCAGGCAAGAGAGATGGTCCCATTCAGTTTTCTGTAATGCCCTTGTTCTGTTTGTTGCATTATCAGATACACAGCACACTCTTTTCTATCCACACCCAACTCCTCTGCCACTGAGGGGTTTGTTTGAAAGACTGGCTGATCTGTGTCTTTTGGAAAACTCAAAACTGTTTCGCAAACAGGAGGGCATTTCAAAGTTTCAGAGTGACGGACATTAAGGAAGTGGTCACTTTTGATGTCCATCGATCTGTGACTAAGCAAACTGCTGATGCTGTGGAACCCCTTTTCCATTTTTATCTGTTTGTGACACTGTAGGGTGTATAGATAGATAGATAGATAGATAGACGTCACGTGCCATGTTTGTTTTCACACAAACGCACCATGTTTCTCTTATCTGCCTATTGTTGAGGGTGCACATTCTATTGAAAGAGGACCAAGATTCAAAAAGGTTCAAAAGTTTATTCCCCTAACAAAAAGTCGAATATAGAGCTCTGGTCCAGTGTTTCCCTAGTAGCTTACAATGTGTAAGTCTTATGCCAGGAGCTTACAGACTGACTGCTTACCTTTCCTTCAAACCCAGATAGAAATACAATATGAATAAGCAAATATGCAAATAATGTTGATCAGAATCCGTTCGGCTCCTCCTCGCTTTCCCACATTCGCTGCTAGGCACGGGTAACTCCTTATTCACTCCTTATCTCCAGTTAGAGACATCTCTCCGGCCCCCAGTTAACCTGCCATAAACACATTCCCCTCTGCCTGGTACCATAGTACACACACACATCATAAAGAGTGTTACAGAAATATAAGCATTTAAGACCATTTTAGCTCCAGTATAAGAATATAATAAATAAGAATATAAGAATTGCACTCACTTGAAAAGCTTTATTAATTTTAAATTTGTTCACTGTCAATCACACCCTCTGGAATCAGGGAGACAGCGTACGGTTCCAGACGCTCATCTTTGTAAAGTTCTGTCAGTGTGTGCTTCTGGTTGGACAGTAATCACCTCGGTGGATTCCTGTGCTTAGTTCATTTTGATGGGATTTCTCTGCACCATAACCTGTCAGATCCACTTCTCCACACTTCAACGTTGTTCATTTGCTTTTCAAAACGATTTGTCACATGAAATACTGAGAGCCACATCAGACTGAGTCAGAATGTGGCTCTGAACTCTGTTCACTCCAGACAAACTCCATCTCTGTAACGCTGTCTTTAAGAGTAACAAATGAAGGAATCGCTCCAGAGCCTCATCTGTCTGTGGCCTTTTATAAATGTCAATTCTTCACACGGGGGATGGAGGAAACGGCTAATAAAACAACTATCAGCTTCACTGTCATCATAATTTGTGAAGATAGATTTAGATAGCACAAGGGGTATGTCCATTATCTTCCATCTTCCATAGATGAGGGAATCTACCTGCATTTAGACTTATTGTACTGGCCTGTAAGTACTGAGTCTGACACCAGAATGGGTTTAGACTCTTGTATATGGCACCTGAAGTGCTTTGGGTCACTTTAGGCTGCAGTGTGAATGTAGCCCAAGATATGTGATACATATCTTGATACATATTTGGCATGCGACTTCAGTCTGAACGGCCAGGTCGCGTTCATTTGACCTGGGCGTGGTTCCTCCAGCGAGAGTGGTACAAGTAGGAGCTCACAAATGTACACAAACATTCTTCTCGTCATGTGAAAATAGTATATGAACTCTGTGTCAGTGAAGTGGCGAAGCATGTAGCAATCCCACCGCTCTTGGCTACGACTCCGCATCAACACATTAATTTCTGCAGACGTTGCTGCCACTGCCCCACAAAACGCCGTGGCCACAAACCTCGTCCTTCTCCTTCTCATCCTTAAAACAAATAAGCTATACATGTTCTGGCTCCGGTACGACAGCAACTTTAGGCGACTTCCGTAAACGTTAAGCATGCTCACTGCACGTGACCTCGTCGTGTCCTCCAAGGTGCATGTGGGACACTTTTGGGGCGTTTAAAGTTCACACTGGAGATCACATACAAGTCGCATTTAATTGGAAATGTGAACAACCTCACAAAAAAAATCGGATTTCACGAAAAAACGGAATTGAGCATTAAGCCCTGCAGTCTGAACATAGCCATAGACACACATTTCTCGCGATTGCCTGACACGCTGCCTGCGATCAACTGGTAGACCGCGATCGACTGGTTGGGCACCCCGGTGTACAGGTTCACACCTGTCATATAGTATACATTTGTGATCATGCAAAGAAATACAGCAAACCACATTTTATTATGCTAATGCTAATCCAAAGCAGTCATCTCATCTTGTACAGACAGTACAAGTTTATGATATACTTACAGGGAATGCATTCCATGAACTTATTACACAGTGATTAACATGTCAGCCAGTGGAGATCTTCTCCTTTACTGTGTGTGCTACCCCACAGGACCTGGACCTACCCCACGGGACCTGGACCTACCCCACGTGACCTGGACCTACCCCACAGGACCTGGACCTACCCCACAGGACCTGGGCCTACCCCACAGGACCTGGACCTACCCCACGGGACCTGGACCTACCCCACGGGACCTGGACCTACCCCACGGGACCTGTAGGGACAACATCTTGTTTTTATTAAAGGCCCAGAACTGAAATAGACAATAGGCCAGACAGACCGGTCAGAACACGTATGCTCCTTGAATCTGTTTCCAGACTATATGAAATTACATTAATGTTATGCCAAAGGGTTTGTGAGACCTGCGGAACAGTTTAAACTTACTTTACTCTTTCATTATTTGAAAATCAGGTGCCCCTTGACTGGGATCAAGAATACAGGGGGTACTCGGGTTACGACGTTGATCCATTCTTAAGACGCGTCGTAACCCGAATTTCGTCGTAAGTCGGATTTTGACTTTGATCTTCCAACCAAAGCACCAATAACCTTTCCATCTCAATAATTAGACCACTACGCTGCTTGGTTATCACTGCCGCTTTCATAGGAGCAGATCAGAGCCCACATCAGGTACTTCCGCCCACATTGGGCACGCACACGAGGCCGTCTTCTTCTCCCTACAACCACAACAGAGCGTATTCTTCTGCCGTGCGCCGTTCGCGTTTGTTTACATCTCTTACCACACTAAACCGCGTAAGACGGAATGACGCGTAATTTTTATTTTTTTTTTAAAATGGGGGCGCGTTCGTAACCACGAAACGTCGTAAACCGAGACCGTCGTAAGCCGAGAACCCCCTGTATACACTTCTTCAATACTTTATGAAGATGTGAGTCTGGACAGCAGTAAACCTCCCGGAGTTCAGATGGGTGTGACTGACAGGTGGATTAGCCAATCAGGGACATTCATGGCCAATCTGTATCAAAACAAATATGGCTGCTTATGAGGAAAGGAAAAAATATCACAGATTGAAAAACATGGTGGATTTCTGCAGAATCAGTGAGCAAAGCACTAAACTCTGTTCATCTGAGGAGAGAGAAATTTGATTTTGTTGAAAATGTTAGGTGACCAATAACTGAAATACTGGTTCAGGTTTCAGATGTGGCAGAGGGAGTGGGCACCAGACTAAGATCCCTGTGCCTGGTCAAAAACAGGTGTCATTGTGGATTTGCCAGGCATAGATACCCCATCATTTTGCTTACAAATATTTGACTTTCTGGCATCAATCAATCACTTCCAGCCTTATGGCATCATCTGAAAGCCCTGCAAATTATTATAGGCTTTAAGGGGCACTATGTAACTTTTCTGGTGCAGGGTCTGCCATATGCTTGTTTCCATGGAGATGTTATTGCCTTGCCTGGAGTGTTCCTCGTTCTTCTGAAAAATGTGTCCGACCACACACAAACCGGCCGCATGTCGTGATAAGTGAAATGGAGATAGAAGTGTTTGTTTTTTTGTTTGGTTTTTTCAAAATTTGTGATTTTCGTTTTTTTGCAGAATGTGCTAGTTGAGATCATGAAGAACCCACCCCATGTTTCAGAAAACAGCATTGGCTGCTTAAAAAGAATACATTTTGTCTGTGAAATTGGTTTGTTTTTCAGAAAGAATCGAGGTGTGTCTAAATTGCCATCCTACCACTGCGGATCAATCACGTGACATTAGCGCTCTTTTGTTTTCTTTTTCCGCCTATCAGCTGTTCTCAGCTCCTGAATATGTAGCTGCATTTTGTAGGATGCATTTGCATCCATAACTTTAAAAATCCGTAACTTTGACTGTAAATGCTACATAAGAAGGAAGGAGTCTCTCCTCAGGACACGTTTGGGACACGTCCATTACTCTGAAGCTCATGTAGACAATGTGATCGGAAACTTTACTGCCGAAAGACGGAGGATACGCAAATAATCGGACAACGAGGCAAGTAAGTGTACCCGATGATGTTTGCAGGAACACATTTACTTTGTAGACTTTAGGACATGTTTAAATACTAATTCAGCTTTTGTGTGGCGATCATATTTCATGACGGCTGCTGCGGTTGTGTGCGGGACCGAGCGGGGCTTCTCACTGCAGCCTAGTCTATTTCTGCTGAGACTAAACCGGCCTAAAGCAGGACGTGTGTGTGTGTGTGTGTGTGTGTGTGTCCTATACTAATTTGTATTGTATTAAATTGACAATACAGGTGATTTCTAACTTAACTTTTTAACTTAATTAAACTGAATTATTGAATTATTGAATGATTTTATGGACTTCTTGTTATAAAAGAATTTCCATTTTAACAAAGTATAACTGCACTAATTCTGACCTTTCCTAAATGTAAACACCACAGTGATGTCAGTGATGGGGGAGGGCTTAGCTTAATGTCATGCAAATGAGTTCTGAAGGCCTGAACAAGAGAATCTTTAACTTGGAATTTCTCAGCTCGTCAATTTTACAATGGGCTGCATTCGAATGGCCATTATTTCTTCAAATGTTCTCAGATTTCCATGTGTAAGGCGTCATTGGAAAGCTTAGAATCTACACTTTCTGAATAACTCAAAACGCCTCCGGGACGACTTGTGATTGTCACCGACCGTGGCAAAACCAAATAGTTTGAATGACATTGTGAGTGGGGTTACAAGTCAGATCACAGACCTGACCTGTAACTTGGCCCCGCTTGCCTCCATGGGGAAAGATAAGTTTAAACCTGTACTGTGGAACATTCCAGGCAAAGCATTTACATCTCCATGGAGACTTTTCCACCAGAAGAGTTACATAGTACACCTTTATAGCAGACCTATTCTGTAAAATAGACTTTTTAGACCGTTAAACCATGTTAGAGTTGTTTCCCCTTCTCATTTACACTCTTGATAAAGGGAATATATACACAATTGGAGTGATTCGTGCAACTTTTAGGAATCTTTAATCACTTATTTTCAAGACACTGCAGATCAAGTCCATTTTCACGTCCACCCACTCCCACTGTGACGTATGCACTTTGTTTTCCAGTTTTATTTTCTTAATCTGTGACACACGTAGGATTCAGCAGTGTCATAGTAATTTTGGTACAAAAAAAAAATCCTCTGCACTAGTGTGATGTGCAGCTCCCATTGGACGGTGCAGAAATCAGTGGACTTGTTTCTTTTAAAGGAGAATTAACGTTTTTTACAATCTGAGCCTTATTTCGGTAATAAAACAAGTTGTTTTACTCACCCATAGCACTTTGGTGTTATTTGGAGCAGTTTCGTAGATGTTGTGGTGTAGCGGTATCCGTGAGCGTGAATGCTCGGGGCATATGTTTGCACAAACTTTAGCACTTTTCAAATCACAGAAGATCGCTGTGTCAGCGTAGACTTTAAGTGGAGTCAAAAGCGGCCTGAAACCCGATATCCCACTCGAGACAGCAAAGGCATTCTTCCTCTGTGGCCATTGACATACAATGTCCACATAAACACCACAAGGTACTGTCTTTTCGTAGACGGGCCGTCGCTCGCTGTTCTCTTGTGCGCTGCTCCTCAAACTGTCTCCGCTTCCTTCTAATATCTCTTCCTCCGTGTACTCAGGCTCAAAACGATAGGGACGGACATCATACTCAAATAAGTCCTCTTCAATCTCAAAGTCCGAATCTTCAGCCATGTCTCGCAACAGAAAAGTTCAGAGCGGTGTTAGCTTCTTTCGGACTAGCGGTGTTTATCTGCGAAACAGCTGTGACTTCACACATGGGCGCTGTCCTCTATGATAACGTCATCAAATGAAACTATAGCTGGATATCGGGTTTCAGGCCGCTTTGGACTCCACTTAAAGTCTACGCTGACACAATGATCTTCTGTGATTTGAAAAGTGCTAAAGTTTGCGCAAACATTTGCCCCGAGCACTCACGTCCACGGATACCGCTACACCACAACATCTACGAAACTGCTCCAAATGACACCAAAGTGCTATGGGTGAGTAAAACAACTTGTTTTATTACAGAAATAAGGCTCAGATTGTAAAAAAACGTTAATTCTCCTTTAAGTCATTTACATGAATATTGTGATCTTAAATAAATAAATTACAACATAATGATCCATGGGTGTGATAGATTCTAACTATACAGTAGACACAGGCACAATATACTGCTTTAAAAACTATAAACAATACAGCACCATAGCTTGGTTTTCTTTGCATTTTCTTTATGTTCGACCCAGTTTCAAGTTTCACGCCGAAGGGGGAAAAAAAGGTATGAGAATGCATCGCTTTGAGCTGTTTTACATTATTCTAAAAAGCTGGCGAGCAGAGAGATGGAGCGCTGCTTTAGGTTGGAGCCGGCACGCTGCCTGGCCTGGGTGAGGTGTGGTGCGGTGGAGCGAGGAGAAGCGGCGCTGTGGGTCCCGCGTTGTGTGGGCTCCGTGGAGACGCGCACAGGTGCTGAGTGGGCTCTGCTGAATTATGCTGCTTGTTTTTATGTAGAACTAAAGACCTTGCAGGCGCACTTTCAATTTCAATTTCATACATGTCCTGCACAAGAGAGGAGTGCTGGAGGAGAGAGGGAGAGCGAGGAGCGGAGAGAGGGAGGAAAGTGGGTGCAAGGGAGAGAGAAGAGAAGAGTTTTTGAGCCATTTTAAAACAGTCATGTCATCAATGATCCATTTTTATTACTGACTCTGGTTTAATCATCTGCTTTATTTTGCATTTGCATTATTTTCATCTCCATTGGGTCTTGTACAGTGGAACCTCACCTTACGAAAGACCCAACAAACGAAAATTTCAAGTTACGAAACGCCTTCACGTTAAATTTTGGTCTCTAGATACGAAAGAAAATTCAAGTTACGAAACGCGAAATCTCAAAAATTCAAATAATGCGCGCTCAGCCACACACATTATACGCTTTTCTCAGACTGAATTTAAACTTTTCTCACATTTGTCTCTCGTTTAAACCCTCAAACTTTCATAGATTTTCAACAAAATTATTAATAGTGAAGTGTGGGGGGAAGGGGGAGGGGGGAGAAAACTGTGCTCTGACACGTGTGATAGACCCGGCGCGGGGCTGCCAGCAGGTCTAGACTTGGACTAAACCTGGACTAAACCTGAACTAAACCTGGACTAAACCTGGACTAAACCTGGACTAAACCTGGACTAAACCTGGACTAGACCTGGACTAGACCTGGACTAGACCTGGACTAGACCAGGACTAGACCAGGACTAGACCAGGTGGATTAAAGCGCCGTGCGCGGGTCTGTTTCCTGGTTTCGTTTCGAGTCACGGCTGAGGCGAGCAGCGAGGGGGACCGCACACAGTCTGAGCGCATGAACGAACGCATGCAAGAGCCGTGGTGGTCTAGACCTGGTCTAGACCTGGTCTAGACGAGGTCTAGAGGAGGCACAGTTTGAGCATGGGTCTCGTTCATGCGCTCAGACTGTGTGCGGTCCTCCTCGCTGCTCGCCTCAGCCGTGACTCGAAACGAAACCAGGAAATAGACCCGCGCGCGGGGCTTTAATCCACCTGGTCTAGTCCTGGTTTAGTCCAGGTTTAGTCCAGGTTTAGACCTTGGTCTAGACCTGGTATAGTCCACGTTCAGTCCTGGGTCTACAGTCTCTACGCAGAACACAATGTTACACTATAAAAAAAAGTTACACTATAAAAAAAACAAACTTGGATCGGGGCCTTAGAACGAATCAGGCTTTTTCCATTGAAATAGCTACTCAACTTACGAAAAATTTACGTTACGAAACCACTTCTGGAACAAATTAATTTCGTAAGGTGAGGTACCACTGTATTTTGTGGTACATTTGCTGTTTTTTAATACTCTTTACAGCCATGGTATGCTCATTTTTTGCCAATTGTCAAAGGCTCAGATCTCAGAAGTAATACCAAAAAAGTATGAATGATATGCACATATTTGTATTTACATCAATAACAACTAAAACATTAACAATTTAACTTAAAGGGCCCATATGATGCTATTTTCTGATCTATGCTCATGACAAATATACAGTACCTGGAGTTTTGTTTCATTCACACATTAACACATTCCAGTGTTTTGAGCTATGAAGATATAGACGACAAGACAAGGAGGAGCAACATTATAACACAAATCAGAAAATAGCGTAATATAGGACCTTCAAATCAGCCTCATTTCAAATGAATACAAAATAAAGGCAAAACAAGCAAAGAAAATGCAGCAGTGGCTAGAAAATTAAAAAAAAAAAAACAGAGCATCAGATCAATAGCTGTTGGTAAAGACACTACATTTCGTGACATTGATCCCAGACACATGTGTTAGTCTCTCACACTCGGTCAGTACCAGTGCAACTCACAGCAGCTCCTTGATGGCGTTCTCTACACTCCCTCTATGGCCCTCCACTGGACCACACGAGTGACCGGCCGCACACAGAACACAACACAGCGTCCAGCTAGGGGGCAGCCCTTTATTACCAGTGATGTGGGGTCGTGCCTCACCTGTTATCACAGAGGAAAAAAAAGTCAAATGAAAAAATAATGGTTATATTTATCAAATGATTTGTACTATAAAGTTATTTTATATTTTACTTTGCCATTTTGTTTTTTATTCAAA
Source organism: Paratrypauchen microcephalus (assembly GCA_036785185.1). NCBI lineage: Eukaryota > Metazoa > Chordata > Actinopteri > Gobiiformes > Gobiidae > Paratrypauchen > Paratrypauchen microcephalus. Next base: position 2,496,514 of record JAVJIX010000079.1, on the reverse strand, counting down.
ATCGCTAAATTTTCACTTTTACTGATTAAATAGTGAGAAGAGACGTGTGAAGAGGCACCAGCCGTTCGTGCCTCACATGGACTGACTGTGCTGTAGCTCAGCAGTGACAGATTCTGCGCTAAAGCGGCGGTGAAAAGGCGCCGGGTGAGGGACGTAGTTACCTGGCCTCATGGTAGAGGCACTCGTGAGTCCAGGGATTCTTCTATAACTCCTGGGGCAGCAGAATAGTATAAGTGACAGCAAGATACAATTTAGAGTTAGCAAGTCAAGTTTAGCAATCTGTTCACTTTTTTCTTCTTGTCTGGCCCAACTTTTTAAATGGAGGAAGATTACATACTAAAGCTAAAGCAGTTTTCTAAACTGGACTTTCGGTCGAAGCAGGAGGTTATAATTAAAGGAAGACCAACGCCGGAGCTAAAGGGTTTGCTCCAGACTACGGGATAAAAGACTGGTTCACATGAAAAGGCTGGCTGTGTGGGTGACCAATAAGAAATCGTCTTTTCTGCTTTTCCTGCCTTCATTTATCAACCTGCTGTGACAATGTCTGGACTCAGATGGGATATTGTGACCTGAAAAATTAGCAAAGAAGCCTTGTTAAATATGAGCGGTCCACCATTCACATTCAGGTCGTGCTAAAAACATCATTATTTTAATTTATGACACTACTTGATGCGCTCTGGAAAATGCACTAAACAACAATAATAATCTCCAGCTCCGGTCACTTACAGGGAGAGAAACTGGCCCGGGGCCAAATTTACTTGCGAGCTGACCTGTAGTCTCATATGTGCACCTTTAGTTTGTAAAGAATAAGTGAAGTCCAAGCTCATGGTGAAGATCCTGTGACGTCTCCAGCCTCCACAGGAGCAGAGGCAGAGGAGCAGTCGAGCAGGCTGTAGTCTGAGTGATTTCTCAGAGGAGAGAGAGCAAATATAATGAGAGCAAACAGTGAGCAGATGTCCCCAAATCTCCACTTTATGAGGAGCTGTGATTTCAGTTGTGTACTAGAACAATCCTGCTATTTGAGTTTGAGTTTTCTCCATAGCTGCGTGCTTTTCATATGACTCCTCACACTCCTGTGTTCCTCATTGTTGTACTGAGATGGTCTTAGGGACCAGGGACTATGAACCTACAGCAAGACACCAATTTTTTTTCCATGTATTTGCCAAAATAGACCCACAGCTGAACCTAACCCTAACCCCTTACTGTATTTGACTAGTGTAAGTTCATAAGTTCTTCACATTATGAGTGTGGGACGACTCTCACTGAAAGAGAACGGAAAAACACATACCGTCTACTTGAACGTGATCATGTGAATCCATCTTAGTGTGTGAGGTTAGTGCATATGAGCTTAACATAAACTCAAGTGGACAGCAGCACTGACAGCAGCCACATTCATGCTCATTTAAACCCACAAGGAAAGTACTACTCTCTCACTCACAACCTCTGATTGCCCAAATACACCCTCCTATTCCTTTCTCTCTTCCTCTCTCTTCCTCTCCCTCCCCCTCTTCCCCTCTTCTCTCACAGCCCTGTTACCTGGTCCATGTGTGCCAGGCGTGCTCTGGGGATTTGAGCGCCTCTGGACACAAAGCAGCCATCAGTGAACATCCAGAGACACTGACACCAATTACACGGGGCGCAAGAGGCCCCACAACGCCATGACCTGCTGGGGGAGGAGAGGAGGAGGAGGGGGGGAAAGGTAGTAGAGGAGGAGGAAAGGAGTGACAGAAACTCAGCAGTGCCACATATACAGTAGATATACACTAAACACAAATGCATGCAAGAGTCTTATATTTGTATTTCCTGTAGGACTGTAAATAGCTCCGCCCACAAACACATTACAAATAGAGCTGCTAAACTGCATGCACATGGACGAGTGTAATCCGACTGCAAACGGATTGGGATCGTATCGAATTCATGTGCACAGGCTAAGGATCGTATAGGGATCGGTTTCCCGAATCCAATTGGAACCCCTGGCTTAGGCCGACAGTAATCCGCTCGGTGCCGCCTTGTGCACGATATCGGATCAGATCGGCGTACTGCGCATGTGCGGGAATTTTCGCCAGGGATTTCACCCGGAAGTGGCAGGAGGCGCCAAGTAGCGACTGTTGCCGGAAAAGTCAGACGAAACTGGGATCTAAAGACAGACCACCCGCCGAGTAACGGGATCGGATTTGGAGAAATCCAATCCGATCCTACCATGTGCACGCAGAGAGTGTCCTGTGTGATGTCACGTAGTACTGTCACTGGAGACACTGAAATTAACACACCATATGCACAGTTTAGTAGCAAAAGTGTTTGGTATTATGCTTTTTGGGGGTATTTAGTATTAAACAATATACTTGTTATTGTATTTTTTTGTTTTGTTTGTCTCTTTACATTTTAAAAATCATTTCAGGAGTTGTGTTCTCATTGACGGCAGTAAGTCGGACCTGTTCCCAGTGCGGGTGGGACTCCAAAGGGCTGCCCTTTGTCACCAGTTCTGTTCAGTGTTTTTATGGACAGGATTTGTAGGCGCAGTCAGAGGTCAGAAAAACGCAGCGCCCTCTCCTGTTGATGGAGATCTCTCCCTCATGAGTGGGGGTTTTGGTCTGGTCCTAGGTTAAACTTGGTTTAGTCCAGGTTTAGAGCTAGTTTATACCTGGTTTAGTCCTGGTTTAGTCTTGACTTAGACCTGGTTTAGACCTGGTTTATTCCTGCCTTAGACCTAGTTTAGTCCTAGTTTATTCCTGGTTTAGACCTGGATTAGACCTGGATTAGACCTAGGTTAGTCCTGGTTAAGATGTGGTTTAGTCCTGGTTTAGACCTGGTTTAGACCTGGATTAGACCTGGGTTAGTCCTGGTTTAGACCTGATTTTGACCTGGATTAGACCTAGGTTAGTCCTGGTTTAGATGTGGTTTAGTCCTGGTTTAGACCTGGATTAGACCTGGGTTAGTCCTGGTTTAGACCTGGATTAGACCTGGATTAGACCTGGGTTAGTCCTGGTTTAGACCTGGTTTAGACTTGGATTAGACCTGGTTTCGACCTGGATTAGACCTAGGTTAGTCCTGGTTTAGACCTGGTTTAGACCTGAATTAGACCTAGGTTAGTCCTGGTTTAGATGTGGTTTAATTCTGGTTTAGTCCTGGTTTAGACTTGGGTTAGTCCTGGTTTAGACCTGGTTTAGACCTGGATTAGACCTAGGTTAGTCCTGGTTTAGACCTGGTTTAGACTTTGATTAGACCTAGGTTAGTCCTGGTTTAGATGTGGTTTAGTCCTAGTTTAGACCTGGATTAGACCTGGATTAGACCTGGGTTAGACCTGGTTTAGACCTGGTTTAGTTCTGGTTCAGTGAGGGGAGTATGACAGGCATATTGGTGCAGCGTCTGCAGTGATGTAGAGTGTTCTGGACGTCTGCTGGAGAGGCGACCATGTCCCACCGGGAGGAGGCCCCGGGGCAGACCCGGGACATGCTGGAGGGACTATGTCTCCCGGCTGGCCTGGGAATAACTCAGGATCCTTCTGGAAGAGCTGGAAGAAGTGTGTGTGGAGAGGGAAAATCTGGGCATCCCTGCTTAAAATAATGCTTCTGTAACCTTGGATAAAACAGAAAATGAATGGATGAATGGATAAAATCATTGCAAGTAAGTGTAGAGCAGAAATAAGAAATAGGGGGTAGGGGACAATAGAAATGTTCAGACCACTTAAGCTTCAAACACAGGACAATACAGGATTACTTAAACATGAATCAATCTCAATACTGAATAAGGTAAGATAATAATAATAATGGAACAAATGTATTACATGGTATAACTTGTAAAAGTAGATTTTACATAATGTGTCCCTTTAAGGTTGCTGGTTCAATCCTTAGTGGGGGTAATTAATGCGTTCATTGACTCTACACCCACGTTGCCTTGGTAAATAGGTTGTGAGCACATGACGTCACAACAACAGCTCGACAGGTCAGAATTCTCAGGTGGCATTTGCTGTGTAACTGTCAGATTGCAGATTTGTTGACCTTGTTTATGGTTCTTATCTCTGCAATTCCTGGACCTATCCCCATGAAACAAAAACTGGCACAAAGTCCAATCTCTGTCCCATAAACAAATGTAATTATTTTCGGTTTGGACAGAGAATAAAATACAGATTGTGGGGAAAACTAAAAACTAGACTAAACTAAAAGTATGCAGTGTTATTGTACAGTGTATGCCCTGAAATCAAAATGGCTTCCGTGCCTGGATGTGAATGGGCCTCTTGTGTGTGGGGACATTTGAGTGTAGTCCCAGAGCAAAGTGTCATGGGAGATGTAGTCCACAGACGCCTGGCTCTGATCCTGGTCTGACCCAGTCCTGGCGCATTGAGAAACACTGTGTCCAGCTTTAGTTCTGCTGTGAAATGATGATTTAAACATTAAATCCACAGAGATGAGGCAGGGAAAGTCTAGTCCTGGTTTAGTCCTGGTCTAGTCCTGGTCTAGTCCTGGTTTAGTCCTGGTCTAGTCTTTGTTTAGTCCTGGTTTAGTCCTGGTTTAGTCCTGTTTTAGTCCTGTTGTAGTCCTGTTCTAGTTCTGATTTTGTCCTGGATTAATCCTGTTCTAGTTCAGTTCTAGTCCTGGTCAAGTCTCAGTTTAGTCCTGTGTTCCAGCCCTGGTTTAGTCCTGGTTTTGTACTGGTTTAGTCCTGTTCTAGTCCAGGTCAAGTCCCATTTTAATCCTGTTCTAGTACTGGTTTAGTCCTGGTTTAGTCCTGTTCTAGCCCTGTTCTAATCCTGATTTTATCCTGGTTTAATCCTATTCTAGTCCAGTTCTAGTCTTGGTCAAGTCCCAGTTTAGTCCTGTTCTAGTCCTGGTTTAGTCCTGGAAACATGACCTGAAACATGTAGACCTACATAGTCTGGTTTGGTCTCCATGATTATAGAAAGGTTTAATACCACACCGTGAAACATATGAAAAGTTTAAAAGTTCCATATACAGACTTTGGCATTGAATAGTGACACCACTTTCTGAAGCTAACATCATTTAACTTTTATTTATTTATATGCAAAGAGCAGACATGACCACAGCCTATATAAATGTGTAGTATTGACCAGTCAGGCTGATAATACCAAGAGGTCTGTGCTTCTGTTTTATTAATCCATGAGCTCAATACACTTTAATAACATTTGTTGTGTTACATCATTAAATCATCCACACATCACAACTGAACGATTCCTTTACGAGTCTCAACATGAATCATTTCACATGACATTTTGATCCCTCATGACTTTGCATGACTTTTCTCACAGCTTTTATCGATCACAAACACATCTGTAAACAAACATGTAATCTCCCCCAGACCCGTGAGAATCCAAACTGAAAAAAAAACAATGAGAGAATCGATAATAATAATACATAATGAAATGTTATTCCTGTGTCCAGGATGGCAGGATGAGGAGAGGGGGAAGAGAGGAGGAGGGGAGGAAGTGGATGAAGGGAGAGGAGGCGGAGGAAGAGGAGATCAGGACATGAGGAAGAGGTGGGATGGACGAGCCAGAGCGGGGCAGGGGAGGTTTAGTCCTGGCCTAGTCCTGATCTAGTCCTGGTTTAAAGGAAAAGTAATGTTTTTTTACAATTTGAGCCTTATTTCGGTAATAAAACAAGTTGTTTTACTCACCCATAGCACTTTGGTGTCATATGGAGCACTTCCGGAGATGTTTTAGATTTGCGATCTCCATAATGTGAGTTCTCGGGGCATATGTTTGCGGGCTCCAAATAACACAAACTTTAGCACTTTTCAAATCATAGAAGCTCGATGTCTTAGCCTACGATTTTGTTTGGTCAAAAGTGGCCTGTAATCCGAGATTTAGCCATAGTTTCGAGTAGATGAGGACGCCAGTGCGCATGTGCGGAGTGTGCTCTCAGCTCCCGGGACCCAAACATGAAACGCAAAGCTGTAAACTATGGATAAATCTCGGATTACAGGCCACTTTTGACTCAAACGAAATCGTAGACTAAGACATCGGGCTTCTATGATTTGAAAAGTGCTAAAGTCTCTGTTATTTGGAGCCCGCACGGGGCATATTACATGCTCGGGGAATATATTATATGCCCCGAGCTATGGCTAGAAGTCGCGCTAGGCTAATGCTAATCTAAAACATCTCCGGAAATGCTCCATATGACACCAAAGTGCTATGGGTGAGTAAAACAACTTGTTTTATTACCGAAATAAGGCTCAAATTGTAAAAAAACGTTACTTTTCCTTTAATAGTAGATTTAGATCACCATCTTATACTTTTATTGTTTTGGAAAAACTCCCTGCTTCTGTGGTCTTATAGGCTCTAAAAGATCCTATAGAGCGGTCTACCAGTCGATCGCAGGCAGAGTGTCAGTCGATCACATATGGATACGTTCAGACTGCAGGGGGGATGGTGGAAGGGCAGGGCAGAATTAGAAGGTACTTTGTTAATATGGAAATGCTTTTATAACTAAAAGTCCATATTATTCAATAATGCACAGGATAATATGTTATCACACACAGTCTTGGTACAGTCTTGGTTTAGTCTTGGTTTAGTCTTGGTTTAGACCTGATTTAGTTTTGGTTTAGTCCCGGTTTAGTCCTGGTTTAGACCCGGTTTAGATCTGGTTTAGTCTTGGCTTAGTCCTGGTTTAGTCCTGGTCTAGTCCTGGTTTAGTTCTGGTTTAGTCCTGGTTTAGACCTGGTTTAGTCTTGGTTTAGTTCTGGTTTAGTCCTGGTTTAGTTCTGGTTTAGTCCTGGTCTAGTCCTGGTTTAGTTCTGGTTTAGTCCTGGTTTAGACCTGGTTTAGTCCTGCTTTAGTCCTGGTTTAGTTCTGGTTTAGTCCTGGTCTAGTTCTGGTTTAGTCCTGGTTTAGACCTGGTTTAGTCTTGGTTTAGTTCTGGTTTAGTTCTGGTTTAGTCCTGGTTTAGTTCTGGTTTAGTCCTGGTTTAGTTCTGGTTTAGTCCTGGTTTAGTCCTGGTTTAGTTCTGGTTTAGTCCTGGTTTAGACCTGGTTTAGTCTTGGTTTAGTTCTGGTTTAGTCCTGGTTTAGTTCTGGTTTAGTCCTGGTTTAGTTCTGGTTTAGTCCTGGTTTAGACCTGGTTTAGTCTTGGTTTAGTCCTGGTTTAGTTCTGGTTTAGTCCTGGTCTAGTTCTGGTTTAGTCCTGGTTTAGTCCTGGTTTAGACCTGGTTTAGACCTGGTTTAGACCTGGTTTAGTTCTGGTTTAGTTCTGGTTTAGTCCTGGTTTAGTTCTGGTTTAGTCCTGGTTTAGTTCTGGTTTAGTTCTGGTTTAGTCCTGGTTTAGTCCTGGTTTAGTTCTGGTTTAGTCTTGGTTTAGTCCTGGTTTAGTTCTAGTTTAGTCCTGGTTTAGTCCTGGTTTAGTTCTGGTTTAGTCCTGGTCTAGTCCTGGTTTAGTTCTGGTTTAGTCCTGGTTTAGACCTGGTTTAGTCTTGGTTTAGTCCTGGTTTAGTTCTGGTTTAGTCCTGGTCTAGTTCTGGTTTAGTCCTGGTTTAGACCTGGTTTAGTCTTGGTTTAGTTCTGGTTTAATTCTGGTTTAGTCCTGGTTTAGTCCTGGTTTAGTTCTGGTTTAGTCTTGGTTTAGTCTTGGTTTAGTCCTGGTTTAGTTCTGGTTTAGTCCTGGCTTAGTCCTGGTTTAGTTCTAGTTTAGTCCTGGTTTAGTCCTGGTTTAGTTCTGGTTTAGTCCTGGTCTAGTCCTGGTCTAGTCCTGGTTTAGTTCTGGTTTAGTCCTGGTTTAGACCTGGTTTAGTCTTGGTTTAGTCCTGGTTTAGTTCTGGTTTAGTCCTGGTCTAGTTCTGGTTTAGTCCTGGTTTAGACCTGGTTTAGTCTTGGTTTAGTTCTGGTTTAATTCTGGTTTAGTCCTGGTTTAGTCCTGGTTTAGTTCTGGTTTAGTCTTGGTTTAGTCTTGGTTTAGTCCTGGTTTAGTTCTGGTTTAGTCCTCTCTTAGTTCTGGTTTAGTCCTGGTTTAGTCCTGGTTTAGTTCTGGTTTAGTCTTGGTTTAGTCCTGGTTTAGTTCTGGTTTAGTCCTGGTTTAGTCCTGGTTTAGTCCTGGTTTAGTTCTGGTTTAGTCCTGGTTTAGTTCTGGTTTAGTTCTGGTTTAGTGCCGAAATAGATGCAGAAATAATCTGATATGACATCACCGCATTTTGTGGGGCAGTGGCAGCAACATCTGCAGAAAGGAACATGTTGGTGCGGAGTCGTAGCCAAGAGCGGTGGGATTGCTACTTTGCCCCTTCCCTGACACGGAGATCATATACTATTTTCACATGAGGAGAAGAACATTTGTGTACATTTGTGAGCGCCGACTTGTACCACTCTCGCTGGAGGAAACACGCCCAGGTCGGATGAACACGACCTGGCCGTTCAGACTGAAGTCGCATGCCAAAAGCGCGGAGCCTGCATAAACTGAGCCACACAGACCGATTTTCTGGGCACAAAAAAAAAAAAAGGAAAGAAAGAAAGAAAGCGTGAGAAATGCCATGTGTGGCGTGTGAGCGTGTGAACACGTCGAATTGCGTGTGTCACACTCTCAATGCGTGAGACTTGAGAGCCCTGCCCAAATTCATTTTTTTCGCCCCTTTGCAACTTTAAAAATAATCTCACTCCAAAAGCCCATATTTGCCATTTGACAGGTCATTCTAAAATGGACTAGAATGCAGGAACCCCCCCCCCCACATGAACCTCAACAGTAGATATCCACAAACAGTGAGAAAGAGACTACTTCAGGATTCCAAGCTAGAAGAGAGAACCAAATTTTCACCTGACCAAATCTGCCAACAGCTGGAAATTTGTTTGAATACCACCTATTTCCAGTTCAGAGGGAACGTCTACAGGCAAATCCACGGCTGTGCGATGGGTTCACCGGTCTCCCCTATCATGGCTAACTTGTACATGGAACAATTTCATATCCAGGCACTCCTCCCACACACTGCTATCGTTATGTTGATGATAATTTTTCAAAAATCAAAATTCAAGATTTGGAACCTTTTACTGCACATATCAATTCTGTAGATCCGAACATCAAATTCACCCGTGAAGACGCCAAGGACAACACATTGGCGTTCTTAGATTGTGCAGTAACGATAGGAGGAGACCGGCGACTCCAAGTAGAAGTGTTCAGGAAGCTCACACACACAGACCAATACACCACCCACTGCAGCACAAACTGGGTGTTATTCAGACATTACAACACAGGGCCCAAGTGGTTCCCACAAGCACAGAGGGTAAGGAGAAAGAAGAACAACATGTCGAGAAAGCCCTCTCTGTTTGTGGATATCCTAAATGGGCTGTCAACAAAACCAAGAGAGACAAGGGCAAGAAAAAAGACAACAGAGAATCCGAACCCAGGAGGAAAGGGGTAGCGATTCCTTACCTGGCCGGCGTTTCTGAAAAACTACAGAGGATTTTCAGACAATATGAAATCCCAGTTTATTTCAAACCCACAAACACTTTAAGACAAAAACTCGTCCACCCAAAGGACAAAACACCGAGCCACAAACAAAGCAATGTGATCTACTCCATTCAGTGTAGTGAAGACTGCAGTGAGCGCTACACTGAGAAACAAAACAGCCACTTCACAAGAGGATGTACCAACACAGACGGGCGTGCCAGAGTGGACCGTCATCTGCCGTACATCTCCACCTAGAAGCCACGGGCCACTCCTCTGAGGACAGTGAGGTACAGATCTTGGCCAGAGAGAAGAACTGGTTTGAGAGGGGAGTTAAAGAGGCTATTTTTGTCAAAAAAGAGAATCCTTCTTTAAACAAGAATGGGGGAGTCAGACACAATTTGTCTCCCATCTATAATTCCATTCTCAAACCTAAATCAAAACAAACAAAGGAAACAATCGGGCAGCAGGTCAGGGCCAGAGGTGTGAAAACAGACATTAGGGTTTGAATGGGTATGCTAAAGTAGACGCCAGAGAGAAACTGAAAGACAAAAGACAGAAAGCTGAAAACAACGAGGTGGGATAGTTTCATAACAATTTCAGTGTAGTTAGCTCCTCCTCTAAGCAGTGTCCATCAGCACTCTAACCAGAACTGACGAAGCAACTCAGATGAGCTGCGAAATGTTTTCAACCAAGTTGTCCAGTTGACAAATTGAATTTCTCTTTTAACAATTAAAATTTATATTCAAGTGTCCACACAGAGCAGGTCTACCGCGATATTTGGTTGAATTTTGCCTAATGAAAGTGCACAAATGCATCTGTTTGCCAAGACATGTGTTTGGTAAATGTGTAAGAGTAAGGTAATGAAAAAAAATGTACAGAATGTACATGAAGTTGTGCAAGGTACATCAACAGGCACTAGTACCTGTGACTAAAATGTGGTTTGTGCTTTGATTTACAGTTTTACTTTATTGCAAACATATATATTTGTAAAAAATTTTGAGAAGGTAGTGCAAAGTGGGATCATCAAGAGGGGGAAAGGGAATTCCCCCCCCCAAAATGGGTGGTGACTTTTAGCTTTTTTCATTACTGGTCACTTTCATCCCTGTATCAATTTCACATAATTTAATCATCAGAAATGTTATATGTCCAGGGCTTTATAATAAAGTCTATTTTTCACAAACATCTCCAGAGGCCCTTTTTGACCTCTCCTGGACAGTGAACACTGCACCACTGGTGAAGAAAGCTCAGAGGTGCTTCTATTTCCTTTACCGGAGTCTCCGGGCCCACTCCACCAGACTGTCAAACAGCTTCATCCTCCAGGCTGTCAGGAAGCTGTGCAAGCAACTTTTCAAGGGTCTTGCCAGACACTCCAAAATCCAAATGCTGCTAAAATGTTGGGAAGTAAAAACAGATGAGTTTTGCAGCAGAAATGATACACACACTTCCCAATGGTAAATCACACACAACACGCACACAAACCACACATAGCCTACTGTTTTGTTTTTTGTTTTTTTTTCATTTATACCAAAGATTGTATATATAAACTGACATAGATAATATGCTAGCCGTCGCGTTCCCAATAGGAAATTAAGCTTGTGCTCAAAGACATGGGCACAGGCTTCTTTGGTAATATTATTTTGAAGTAACGTTATTGAGTACAATTTCTGGCTACTCGGCCCACCTCTGCGCCAGTCAAAGCTACTAACATTAGGACTAACATTATGAATGAAACCGTCTCATATAGAGGGGCCTGTTCAGTTTTTGCAGTGTGGTTGAAGCCTTAACCTCTAGGGATTGCAGAGCAGCTTTAGAACTCTCAAAGTCACAGTGGAGGAGGCAGTGTTTGTGATAAATATGAAACCAGACAGAACAAAACTGAGGTCCCAGAGCAGCGGAGCGTAATAAATCATGTGTGGACACGTGCAGACCAGGAGGAGGGGCTGTGGAGCAGTCACAAGATCTCACCACAGCAGCATGTGTGTGTGACAAATGTCATGTTGTCTTTTATAAAAGGTTCAAACCCTTTGAGATGATATGAGTCCAGTCTTTGTGGGCCTTTCTTTCAGTGGAAAAGAAAGTGGAAATGATGAGGTACACATTCAACCGCAGGTTACGGAGTTCAACTAGGGCTGTGGAAAATACTGAAATATCAATATCGTATTTAATTTGATGATACAGTGTTGATAATGTGGGCAGATGTATGGATATATCCAAGAGTATTTTTTGTATATTTTACTATGTTATTAATTAATATTTTGTTGCTTGTTTAGAGGAAGAAAACATAAAAATATACACTTGGTTCTGAAAATGGGTGTATGTAATATGAACATGCTAAGCTCAATAGTGATGCACACTTCAGTTATTTATAAGTAAATAACAACTTTTTTGAAAAATTGAAATGTGGCAAAGACAAAACAGCTACATGCTAACTAATATTCATAAGAACTCCAGTGTTTGTGTGTTAAACATGTGTGAATGAAACAAAACAAACTGCAGGTATGTTTGTGATGAGGAAACTACATTATGTTTTTGAAACTGTCAGGATTCCTGTTTTTTTCTCCCTTGTACTGTCTCCCCCCTTCCTTCTGTGTGTCGTTGTGCCTGGAGCTGGACGGAGAGTCTGGCACCACCCTCATCTTTGGTTCTCACCGACTACTTACCTGCAGTCTATTTCCAATCACCCTTCACCTCTTCAGTACAAAAGAAAGAAAGAAAGAAAGAAAGAAAGCTATGCCTTTATTAGTCCCACAGTGGGGAAATTCCATTTCTGCATTTAACCCATCCTGTTATTAAATGGTAAATGGTCACATCTTTATATAGCGCTTTTCCACCTTCAAGGCACCCAAAGCGCTTTACAACAAGGAACCAATCACCCATTCACACACGCATTCACACACCAGTGTACGCAGACACTGGGGGCGAGGAGGGTTAAGTGTCTTGCCCAAGGACACAACGGCAGCATTCATCTGTGGGAGCTGGAATCGTACCAACCAACCTGTGGGTCAGTGGATCTGACCGCTCAACCACTGATGTTTCTTATGTCAAGAGCGGGATTTGAACCGCCAACCTTTGGATCAGTGGACAAAATGCTCTACCAACTGAGCTACTGCCGCCCATTAGGAGCACTGAGCAGCACATTACTGCGCCCGGGGACCATCTCCATGATCTCCTTGCTTCGGCTTGATCAGGACCTAAGCTGGAGGATTTACCTATGGTGCATGTTTTGGGTTGGTGGGGGAAACCGGAGTGCCCGGAGGAAACCCACCCAGACACGGGGAGAACATGCAAACTCCACACAGAAAGGCCCAGGCGACCCGGGGATCGAACCCAGACCATGCATGCAAACTCCACACAGAACACACACAGAAAGGCCTGGGCAACACGGGGATCGAACCCGGAACCAGGTTCAAGCATCCACACATCGCCAGATCGTCAGTTAATACTCCATGGTATTTACTGTTTGGCTCGAGTTTTTTGCTTCTAGTATCTTTGCCCATTTTCTCGTAACTTAGTTTGCTTTTATCACTCTCCAGTCTTTGCTGCAAGAACTTTTGCTCCTGGATCAACCTCCTCCGCTCACCCCTTGGAGTCTCTATGCACGGATCCTGATCCTTACTCAGGTCAGCCAAGTCACGGCCATGGTTTTCTTTTTCAATGTTCCTCTGTGTTCCAACGTCCAGCATCTTTTACATCTGATCTAAGATCTGTTACATGAAGCGACGTGCACAGGGGGGTTGCTCAGGTTGCCCGGGCAACTGCCCCTATGCCCTCCTGGACTGGCGTTGCCCTTCTGAGTCGAAAAAAAATAAAAAAATAATAATAATAAATCGTTCAATGGATACAGGATTTCATGTAGGATTAGGCCTAGATTTGAAAATGAAAACAAAAAATCGCCACTCAAAACATTTTTCCTAAAATAAAAACAGCCTCTTTCTCTTCCATTCAGACACAGAGAGTGAAAGTCAGAGGGGGAGTGGGCTGCCCCGAATAGGCAGCTTCTCTTTTGAAAGTTTAATGACTTGATAGGATAGTATATAGGATATTGTGTTTAATTATGTTCCAATTGTTTGTATCAGTATATTAATAAAGACCCTGTGCTTCATACAGCCTGGGATTTTTTTCCTCCTTGGTGGGTTGGTTTGTCCTTTCTTCAGGTCAGAGTTACTGCCCCTCAAAATTCCTGTGCACGTCCCTGGTTACATGTGTGGATTATTGAGAGTAAGAGCACTCCAGTGGGCTGAGGCTAAGATTTTTAATCCACCTATTGACCAAGTGACTTATGATGAGCTCTCAAGTGTGTTTTTGACCACCCTGATTACCTGATGCCTCTCTCCGTTTGTCTCTCATAAGATGTAAGTTCTGTTGCAGACTATACTGGTGATATTGGGACACTGGCAGCCGATGTTGATTGGACTGACAATGCACTTAAAGCTGTTTTCGTCAAAAGTGATAAATTAAAGGATGAACTGATTTCTCGTGATGACCCCTCTGACCTTAAATCTCTGGTTTTCCTAGCTAATCGAATCGACAACCGTATTCAGAGTCAACAAAGAGAGAAACGCCTTTTTTCCTCCACCACTATACGCCGGCCACTTCCTCCACTGTAACCCAACCCTCCTCCACACCCCTCTCTGCCGCCTTCTTCATACCCCTCTACAGAGGAACCTATGCAACTGGGCCGAACACGCCTTACTCTGGAGGAGCGCCATCGTTGTCGCCTGGCGGGTGAGTGTACTGTTGGGTGAAAGGTCATTTCCTAGCTACTTGTCCAGTTTGGCCAAAAGATCAGGCTCAGCAGTAGCTCTGGGAGTACTGGTGGGCCAAAACTTAGTCACAGATAAAAAGAACATTAGACTACAGATTGGTGCCAATGTGGTGCTGTGCTACAAAGCTCTGACTCTGTCCATTCAAGCCCTCAGTGACAGATACAGGACTACATTCATACTATAATACTCCCTACAACTGTACAACTCACCCTTATGTAACAGATAATACTCCCTTAAACTGTATATAGCTGTGATTGGATATTTTATTTGATGTTTTATTACTTATTTTTCTATTTGATTCTGATTTGTACATACAGGGAGTCCTCGGGTTACGACGTAGATCCGTTCTTAAGACGCGTCGTAACCCGAATTTCGTCGTAAACCGGATTTTGCCTTTGATCTTCCAACCAAAGCACCAATAACCTTTCCATCTCAATAATTAGACCACTACGCTGCTTGGTTATCACTGCCGCTTTCATAGGAGTAGATCAGAGCCCACATCAGGTACTTCCGCCCACATTGGACACGCACATGAGGCTGTCTTCTTCTCCCTACAACCACAACAGAGCGTATTCTTGCGCCGTGCGCCGCGCGCCGTTCGCGTTTGTTTACATCTCTTACCACGCTAAACCGCGTAAGACGGAATGACGCGTAATATATACATATTTTTTTTAATGGGGGCGCGTTCGTAACCACGAAACGTCGTAACCCGAGACCGTCGTAACCCGAGGACCCCCTGTATACATTTATTATTTTTATTTTTATAATTACGTCTCATTTGATTTGACACCTGTCTCTTGCTATATTATATTATACAGTGGTACCTCACCTTATGAAATTAATTTGTTCCAGAAGTGGTTTCGTAACGTGAATTTTTCGTAAGTTGAGTAGCTATTTCATGGATTCGTTCCAAGGCCCCGATCCAAGTTTTTTTTTATAGTGTAACTTTTTTTATAGTGTAACATTGTGTTCTGCGTAGAGACTGTAGACCCAGGACTAAACGTGGACTATACCAGGTCTAGACCAAGGTCTAAACCAGGACTAAACCAGGACTAGACCAGGTGGATTAAAGCCCCTCGTGCGGGTCTATTTCCTGGTTTCGTTTCGAGTCACGGCTGAGGCGAGCAGCGAGGGGGACCGCATGCAGTCTGAGCGCATGAACGAGACCCGTGCTCAAACCATGCCTCCTCTAGACCTGGTCTAGACCAGCTCTTGCATGCGTTCGTTCATGCGCTCAGACTGCGTGCGGTCCCCCTCGCTGCTCGCCTCAGCCGTGACTCGAAACGAAACCAGGAAATAGACCCGCACGCGGCGCTTTAATCCACCTGGTCTAGTCCTGGTTTAGTCCAGGTCCAGTCCTGGTTTAGTCCAGGTCTAGACCTGCTGGCAGCCCCGCGCCGGGTCATGTGTGCTATCACACGTGTCAGAGTGCAGTTTTCTCCCCCCTCCCCCTTCCCCCCACACTTCACTATTAATACATTTTGTTGAAAATCTATGAACGTTTGAGTGTTTAAACGAGAGAGAAATGTGAGAAAAGTTTAAATTCAGTCTGAGAAAAGCGTATGTGTGTGGCTGAGCGCGCATTATTTGAATTTTTGAGATTTCGCGTTTTGTAACTTGAATTTTCTTTCGTATCTAGAGACCAAAATTTAACGTGAAGGCGTTTCGTAACTTGAAATTTTCGTTTGTTGGGTCTTTCGTAAGGTGAGGTACCACTGTATTATATTTGATAAGTGAGCTATTGTAACCAAATAATTTCCCTTGTGGATCAAAAAAGTTTGTCTAAGTCTAAGTCTGCTTTGTTACCAGCAGGGGAAGCCCAAGCTCGACATGAACCTCTCCAGGACAAACCTGACCTCTCCTCTGTGCCTAGTGTGTATAATGATCTGGGAGATGTCTTTAGTAAGAGTCGGGCGCTTTCTCTCCACCCCACAGATCTTATGATTGTGTTATTGACCTCCTGCCCGGTTCACCTCTGTCCTCCAGCCCTCTACCTGAACAGGAAGCCATGGAGCACTATAACCGAGACTCTCTTGCTGCTGGAATTATCCAACCATCCTCTTGAGTGGGTTCTCAAAAATAAGTCCCTATTATCACTCACTGACTCATTCACGCTGCTCCACAGTGCAACAATTTTTACAAAACTGGACCTCAGAAATGCCACTTCGTACGTATAAGAGAGGGAGAGGAGTGGAAGACTGCTTTTAAAACACCACTAGGGCACTTTTGAGTATTTAGTCATGCCTTTTGGCTTAACCACTGCCCCGGCTGTCTTCCAAGCTCTCATCATTGATGTGCTGCATGATTTTCTGAATAGTTTAGTTTCTGTTTATCTAGATGATATTCTTATTTTTCCATACATTTTTTTCCATATATTTTTACATGTAAAACAAGTCTTCCCTTTACATGAAAGCTGAAAAGTGTGAATTTCATGCCAATAAGGTCAGTTTTCTGGGTTCTAGCTGACCCAGAGAAGGTGAAAGTAGTGACAGATTGGCCACCGTCCAACAGCAGAAAGTAGTTGCAGAGATTTATTGGTTTTGCAAACTTTTATCTGAGATTTATTAAAGGCTTTAGTTGTGTTGTGGTACCCCTGACCAAACTTACCTCTCCTTCCAAGCAGTTTTGTTGGATCCCTGATCTGCTCAATCTGCTTGCACCAAACTGAAAGACCTGTTCACATCCGCTCCAGTTCTGTGTCAGCCCAATCCATCACAGCAGTTCATTGTGGTGGTGGATGCCACAATCGTTTGTACCCTTGTGTTTTGGTTTTTTATGTTTAACTTCTGCAGAGAGGAATTATGATGTGAGAAATGGAGAACCTCTTGCTGTTAAAGATCCCATAACATGGTACTTGATTTTATATGGTGCCTTAGTGGTTCCCTAATATTGTATCTGAAGCCTTCTTCTCCAAATCAAGCCTTGGTGCATGATTATAGCCTCTTGGAGACAGTTCTATGAAGAGCTTGCCTTATAACGTGCCATTCTGAGAGTGTCCCTTTAATGCTTATGAGGAGGATGGAGGCAGGCCAGTGTAGGTGGGTGGGGGTGTGACCAGCTTACCAATTACAGTCACTGTTAAAGATCCCATGACATGGTACTTCTTGATGCGTTTATATGGCTCCTTAATGGTTCCCTAATACTGTAAATTAATCCTTCTTCAAAATCAACACTCAGTGCATGAGAAACAGAGATAAGATGAGAAAGAGTAATTTTTCTCTCTCTGAACACTCCATAATGGGCCTTGTTGCTTGAATGCAAATGAGGAGAAAAGAGCTGGCCAATAGTAGAGGGTGAGGGTGTGGCCAAACGCTCCGCTTTCGGCTCTGAGCCTCAGCTGATCCATTTCCTTGTTTTTGCACAGGGGGAGAGATTTGAAGCGTTCCATTGAAAAATAAACACATTTCCACAGAAAATAAAATTAAACCACTGCTGTTCAAAGGTCCAGAGGCTCAGATAAAGGACTTCCGAGCCTAGAAACACTCGGACGTGCCTCCAGGCAAATTAAAAAACGCATTTCGCATTGCCTAGCGCATTCGCAGTCCAAACTCTCTGGGCGTGATTTACAGAGACGCTGAGTACAGACAGACGGGGGTGGAACTGCATTTGCATTTCTTTTTTCGATCTGACGTCAATAAGGTGCCTTGTTCAAAATCACCCGTTTGAGCTCCAAACGCAGAAAAGGATCGCAAATGCTCAGTTTAGACATTTCGCAACTTTTAACCATGGGGGGCCCCTAAACAGGGTAGGGGAGCTCACATTAATGTTCAAAAACCTCAGAAAGTGAAAATTTCATGCCATGGGACCTTTAAGCGCGTGTTAATGTTTACGTGTCTGTTGCAACGAAAAGTGGACAAACAATCGTAAAAACTTTTCAGTACGAGCCAGAGTCTGATCCCGAAGGCGAAGAAGTTGCAACTCAGCGGCTTCAGCAGGACGTCTCCGAATGGTTAGTTTGAAATGTTATGTCTGGAAACAATACTTTTTGTTAGCTTATGTATACTGTTATGGTTAGCATGTAGCCAGCATAGCCTATGTTGTTAGCTTTTTATGTTGCTCTGATTTGCTATGTAAGGAAGAAGACCCGTGCAGTCATGCTATTAAATACTGTGTGGAGTTTGCATGCATGGTCTGGGTTCGATCCCCGGGTCTCCTGAGCCTTTCTGTGTGGAGTTTGCATGTTCTCCCCGTGTCTGGGTGGGTTTCCTCCGGGCACTCCGGTTTCCCCCATCAACCCAAAACATGCTCCATAGGTAAAATCCTCCAGCTGAGGTCCTGACCAAACCTAAGCAACAAGATCATGGAGATGCTCCCCGGGTCTAACGCAGAGAACAATTTCTCCTGTGTGAGATCAATAAAAATCAATCTTCTATTCTTCTAATCTTGAATTACTGTAAGGCGCTTTGTGTTAAATCTTTTGTATGAAAAGCACTTTATAAATAATGTTTGATTGATTGATTGAGGGGGTGGAAACCTTTCCCCTTATGTCATCATATGGGGAGAGGATTCCACCCCGCCTGCTTGAGCTGTGTTTTTTTCAAACATAGAAAAGGATAGGCATTGTTCGGTTTACACATTTTGCCATGTTTAGCCATGAGGGGGCCCTTAAACAGGTCAGGGGAGCTCATATTAACGTTCAAAATCTCAGAAAGTGAAAATTTCATGCCATGAGACCTTTTAAACTCACCCTGGAGGAATGGGGCCATTGGTTGGAGGGGGCGGGCATTACATGTTGTGTCTGACCGAGGAACACAGTTTACTTCCCAAGTCTGGTGTTCATTCTGTGAAGGTCTGGGTGTCGTGTCCTCAAACCCCACCACGTGGAGCTCTTTTTTACCCTGGACTGAGTATACTCATAACTCCCTGATGTGCAACTGGTCTGTCCCCTGTTCAAGCCTCCCTAGGTTATCAGATCCCACTTTTTCCATCTAAGGAAATGGACTTGGCATTGCCCTCTGTCCAGCATCATCTGCAATGATGCCAGTACCCGAAAAGAACCCGAACAGCCCTTCTCGAATCTTGAAGGCAACAGCTGACAAGCACCACTCCCCTGTTCCTCAATAGTAACCAGGTCAATCAGTTTGGTTATCATAAAAAATATCCCACTTAAGACAGAATCTTGAAAGTGCTCTCCTCATTTTTTGGGCCCTTTCAAAATAACCAAAGTCATACCAAAGTCTGCTGTGTGTGTTCAATTGCCTCCTTTCCTCCGCATTCATCTCACTTTTCATGTCTCTCACTTAAAGCCAGGTAATTCCAGCGATCTATTTTTTTTGGCTGGTTTTCCACTACCGCTGGCTCTGGCTAGAGGGATTATCTGGGAGTATGAGGCAACTCCTTAACCCTGCAGAAGTTCAACTTCTCCAGGATGGTACATCCGGACGTGCCGTTGCAAGAGCACAGTCTCCAGAGGGTGAGCACTGCTTGTGCCCCACAGAAGGATCTCCAGTGGGCCACTGGTGTAAATGTCTCTAACAATCAGAAAGACTTCACAATCAATCAATCAAACTTTATTTCTATAGCACCTTCCAACAACCAAAGCCGACCAAAGTGCTGTACAGCATTAAAAACAAGATAAAAAACAATAAACATCATACAAAAAGTCAACAAAGCACATGGAATTTCCCCACTGTGGGACTAATAAAGGCATATCTTATCTTATCTTATCTTATCTTATTAAAATACCATTAAAATACCAATTAAGATAAACCATTAAAATAAAGAAAGTGTCCCAGGACCACTAAGTGTTAAAAGCCGTTCTAAATAAGTAGTTTTTAAGTTTGGCTTTGAACAGAGGCAGGCCAGTGATGGAGCGTAACTCGGTGGGCAAAGAGTTCCAGAGTTTTGGACCGGCCACTGCAAAAGAACGATCACCCCACTGTTTGCTCCGGGACCGGGGAACCTCCAGCAGATGTTGCCCAGCAGATCGTAGAGCTCTGCTGGGTTGGTGAAGGGTCAAAATCTCACACAGGTAGGAAGGTGCAAGATGCCTGACAGCATTAAAAACAAACATCAACATTTTAAAATGGATTCTGAACTGGACAGGGAGCCAGTGCAGGGAGCACAGGACAGGGGTGATGTGGTCGTTTTTCAGAGTGTTGGTGAGGAGGCGAGCTGCAGCATTTTGCACGAGCTGCAAACGGTGAAGACTATCTTGGTTAATCCCCACATAGAGTGTGTTGCAGTAGTCCATGCAGGAACTAACAAAGGCATGGAGCTTTCTCCAGGTCACCACGGCTCAAAAAGGGTTTAACCTTTGCCAGGAGGCGGAACTGAAAGAAGCTTGCTCTAACCACAGAGTCTACTTGTTTGTTTCACCCCCAAACTTTTGGCAGCATGGTTAAAGTGGGGACGCAGAGCAACAAGACCAGGAGCTAAGATATTGGGCAGGTTGGATGTTCCAAACACAATGCATTCTGTTTTATCCTCATTTAAACAGAGTCCTCCACTGGTGCCCTGTGCTTTTCACAGATGAGAGCAGGTTCACTCTGAGCACCTGTGATAGACATGAAAAAGACAAGGAGAATGCTATGCCACCTGCAATATCATTCAGCATGAGCAGTTTGGTGGTGAATGTGATGGTCTGGGGAGGCAGATCCATGGAGAGACACACAGACCTCTACAGGCTAGAAAACGGCAGTGTGGCTGCCATTAGGGATCGGGATGAAATCCTTGAACCCATTGTCAGACCCTACGCTGGTGTAGTAGGTGTTGGGATCCTCTTGATGCACGATAATGTCCAGCCTCATGTGGCACGAGTTTCAACACCTGAGGGATAAAGGGACTGATACAATTGAAAGGCCCTCACCATCACCTGACTTAAACCACACACTCAAGGTATTGAGAAGCATTTCGAGTTGCAGAAATTAAATTGTGTCAAAATGGACTAGGTTGCTACATCATTATTTCACTTTGATTTTCAGGGTGGCTATAAAATTAAGCGGGCTGAAAATGTTATTTCGAACTTTTTTTTTTCACGTTAAGATCTGATGTGTTTTCAAAGGGTTTATTTAATTTTTTAATTTCTGCAGTGTGCATAATACATACAGTAGGTCCATATAAATGGTCACATCTTTATATAGCGCTTTTGCACCTTCAAGGCACCCAAAGCGCTTTACAACAAGGAACCAACCACCCATTCACACACGCATTCACACACCAGTGTACGCAGACACTGGGGGCGAGGAGGGTTAAGTGTCTTGCCCAAGGACACAACAGCAGCATTCATCTGTGGGAGCTGGAATCGTACCAACACGTACCAACACTGTGGGTCAGTGGATCTGACTGCTCAACCACTGATGTTTCTTATGTCAAGAGCAGGATTTGAACCGCCAACCTTTGGATCAGTGGACAAACGCTCTACCAACTGAGCTACTGCTGCCCATAGAATAAGACATAGAATACAGGAGGTGCATATGGATTTGCTGTAGTGAGAGCGCACAGAGGGCAGATGTGCTACAGACACTGAAACTGCTTCACTCTAACACCACCGCGACTTTGACTTGTTCATGTGATGGATGTGAGCTGCAGACAGGGGCCCCGGGCACAGACAGGGACATAAATCACGCAACAGATCCTGCTGTGACCACCAGGGAGCGCACATAATCCCCACCCACAAACCCTCCCCCTCTCTACTGTCTGTAGAGAGGGACACACACACACACACTCTCACATTATTATTATTATTATTACTATCTGTCTATTTCTCTCTCTATCGATACATGCCCCAGCGTTGGTGCCAGTCTTATGTTGCCTAAGTTTTACACAGACACACACACAGACACACACAGATACAGTGCCACAGCCGCTTATAACCCAGATGATTGTGTTCAAACAAAGCTCAGATTAAAGTCTAACTTGAGTAACAGAGCTGGGTTGAAGCCAAGTCCGGCTGAAATGCTCCAGCAACCAAGTGTCCTGGTGCCATGGAGACATGTGGAGAAAAAAAACAAACTGTGAAACAATGAGGAGAAATCTGATGGACAGCAAAGATATCCAAATCAGTGAGTAACTTTTTGACTTTTCATACACTTATTCATTATATGCCTAACTTGAGTTGTTCTTCTGGATCTTTAAATTAGTTCTATTGATTTTTACTATTTTTACAGAACAGTTTGCAGTGGTTCAAAGTTATTCTCTTACCTTATGCATTCAGAGCATCCTAATTACTCACCACAGTGGCTTTATAAATGTTTTACACTACTCTCAGAGACCACAGCAGAGTTTCGCCTTGATGGTAAATATTTCTGTTTTGCTCTAATACTGCACATGGGGGAAATGGGTATATGGGCTTCTACAGCTTCATTTACAGGTACTTGTCCAAAATTAATAGAGATATATTAGCCAAAACAGTCTTAAAAACTAAACAAAAGAACAATGGAACAACACAATAAAGTACCGGGTCACTACTGGGATGCTTTAGAGATGGAGACAGACTAATAATAAAAGATTACTATAACAAAATTCATCAAAACAAGTGGATGTCCTAAACTTTTGTTCCTCTTCAGGTAGTGACTGTGGCCCACCCCCTCTGCATCCAGGGGGAGCCACGAACACAAAGCCCCGAAGAGGCTTTGTCCACTTGTTTTGGTTAATTTTGTAATGGTGCAGGAGAAAGCTCACAGCTTTTTTTTTTTAATCTTTTATTATTTAAAGCCCCAGTGTGTAGGATTCGTGGCGCATAGGTGGATGGTGCTATTGCACTTTCTGTTTTAGCTACGGCAGACCTCGAGGGTCACCCGGGCGCGCGCACAAGCCACGCGCCGCTACTGTATAAATAAAACGCGGTCCCGTTGTTTTGTTTTTTTTTTCTCATGAAAACACACATTCCCGATCATGTACCATGACACTCTACACATCAAATGAAACCTTACAGTCTCCTCTTTTTGACTCTGCAATTCATTTCCCTGCACAACAATCACTCCCCGCGCACATGGGGCTTTTATACAGAAAAGCACAAAACGAGGTTAGCTTACCTTAGAATGCTTTGCACAGGTCAAACTCTGTATTTCACCATAAACTTGCTCTCAATTTGTCAATTTGTCCGTAAGGATCCAGCGAATAAAATCCAGTAAAACAATTTAGTCCAAAACATGTGTTAGATCCATTATGACGTCTGATCCGGCAGCATGCTTGTGTTGTTTACCCAAAACCACGAGCCTTGCTGAAGGCGAAGGCGGAGCCCAAATGTCCTTCTGCGGCTCTCGTATTCAAAATGGCTGCCTCTGCATGGGGAAGATCCCCCTTTTATGTGACTATATCTAAGTCCAAAAGAATACTTTGATTTCATGATGGAAGTGAAAAGGCTTGGAAAACTATGTATTTTTGAATGGGTATCTTCAATTTCAGTAATTAACGGGTAAAAATCTTACACACTGTCCCCTTAAGTTACATATTTTAAAACCACAACAACATTCGCAAAGTACTCAGACGACACATTGGGGGATGTGGGCACGGGAATAAACACCACTGGGTATAAGGGCTCATGTTCTGGTAAAGTAAGTGCAGCCAGAGAACCATCCGGACTTTAGAGAAAGATCTACCCACTGTGCCCCCTACAGGACGCTTTTAACACTGCACAGAAGAGCCCCCTACAGGACTATGTGTGATATGTTGTCTGGGCAACAAGGTGTGGTGGTACATGCATCCAATTCAAACATTCACATAGCCACCACACTTGTCCTGTATTAGATCATCACACAGGCTGTGTCTGAATATCCACCCCTGCCCCTCACCCACTCCACAGCCCTGCACTCTTTAGCACACTGCACTACTGTATATTTAAATTCATTCATTCACAGAGTGACCCTCACAGTGCATCTGCATGGTCTGTAAGGCATAATGTACAGTATATCAGTGTGGCATGAGCCAGGTCAGGGTGATGCAGCTACTACTGCTGAATTCTTTGCTTTAGATCAATGTAAAATAAGAACTGACATTTATTTAGGGTCAACATGTCTTTTCTTTTGACTCTGTGTTTCAGAGCAGTGATAAGGAGGGCCCTGTTACTCTGAGCCTCACACTATTAACTCATTCAGTGCCGGCCTGTTTTCAGAATTCTATCCCCCAGAGTGCCGGACGTTTTAGTGTATTTTTACTGATTTTCCAAGACCCACAGAATACTGAGTTCTTTGACTATATAAACATGGCACACATCAAAATAAAGTGTTGACTCTCTTCTTTCACCTAGAAAAAAAATATGTTTCTAACCTTTTCGGTTCTCAAGTAATTGATAGTAGAACATAGGGAAGTTTCAGCAAAAACACAGTTTTTTTCCACAAAGTGGAGAAAACGAGCATTTTGTACAAAGAGTCATTTCGAGCAGATCGGTGATTTTGACGTCAATATTTATGGATTTAGTGGCACCTCAAACATCTAAAACAACAGAGAAAGAGATTTTTGATGACAAAGTACATTTTTTATTTACAAATATAAGAATATAAGGCTCTGTGAATTGAAAATTCCTTCAAATCAATTGTGCCAAGAGATGTTTACAGGATATAATAATATATTTTCCTATAAAATAGAACTTTGTCACTTCACAACAATATTGAGGCTCAGAGTACAGATCCATAATAAAAACTAATATATACACACACACACAGACAGACACATATATATGTACATACACACAAGCCCATGCATAAACCTTTACACACACACAGCTACACACACACACACACATGCACGCATACACACGCACGCACACACACACACATTACAATTACCACACAGCAGCATCATGTAAAGTTAATTCTTCTCATCTCATGCCTCTTTGGAGACCAGGATCTACTGCTCCAAGTCAGTAAACTTCTTCTTTGGCGCTGTTGTAGTCTGATCAGAGTCCCTGCTCCGCGCAGCGCAAGCACGGCACGCCCCCTGCTCCGACCTCGCTGCTTGATCCGCCGGGTCTCTGTGATCCTCTGATCCGGGATCCTGGGTCCCAAGAGCGATCAGATCTCTCCATAGGCGCTGATCAACAGTTATCTGCTTTTCCGGATTCCCCTCGCCTCGCCATCTTGCTCCTGTCACCAATACACAGTACACAAACTACACTCCTCCTCTCTTCCGCGTCTCTGATCGGCAAACAATGATACAAGATCGCTACCTACAGGTTGGGAGACGTGAATTACACCTTCAAAGTTGCTCCAGGTCGTATTCTAGCAATCCCCGCTGAAAAACGTCCTTGACGAATATATACATCACGGCACTCAACGTTTGGTTTCAACATGACGTCAAAACTCGTCACCGGCACTCAATGAGTTAACAGTGTGGAATCTGCAGTGTGGAACCTACAATGGGTGTGTATGTGCACCAGTGAGATGAGAGCTGGCGCTTCAGCACAGAGCTGCACGACAGGACAAGTTAATCTGTTGACTTTGTACATTCTGTTCTTCATCCACAGTGAGACTAAAGCAGAGTCTTCATCACCGAACACCACTAAGGGACAAATCAACTAATGCTGGGTTTACATGACATCTTAACATTGTATAGTATTTTATGGATGCTGATTTGTGTTGTAATACAGTGAGATCTAAACAGTGAGATGGGTCTAGGTACTAACAGGTTCAACATGTGGATATTTCTTGACATTGTACAATGCAATCAATAGTAAAATAAGAAATTCAGTTTGTGAACTGGACAAAGTTTATTTGGTCGAAAACGTTTTGCAGCTCATCAGAGTTGCTTTATCAGTTCTGGTTAGAGAACTAGTTTGAGAGGGGAGTTAAAGAGGCTATTTTTGTCAAAAAAGAGAATCCTTCTTTGAACAAGAATGGAGGGGTCAGACACAATTTGTCCCCCATCTATAATTCCATTCTTAAACCTAAATCAAAACAAACAAATGAAACAATAGGGCAGCAGGTCCGGTCCAGAGGTGTGAAAACACCCATTAGGGTATGAATGGGTATACTAAATGTAATCAATAGAAAAAAATGTCATGTAGTCGGTGTAATGCCATACTGTGGAACATTCACCCAGAAAGTTTCCCAGTGCACCTTTAAGATGAGCACATGGAGCCGGTGGATAAAGTCTCGAGGAGAGCAGAGTTGCAGAATATTGCCTCATGGCCCTCTGGACTTTCTCATTTTTAAATCACACATTCATTCACTCACGTGATATTGATCATTAATTTAAAGTTTCAGGCTAATTTTAAAACAGAATCCTGAATTTGATGCATATTTGAAATTTCTCATTTGAGCACGTTTTTAGATGATGCAATGGTTCTTACAAAGTATTTCTTTGCAAGGAGTTTATTTTATTATTTATTTTTCTTTTAAAGCGCCACTATGTCACTTTTTTGCTTTTTGTCATGGTGATATTGTTGCTTTGCCTTCCAGTGTATGGCACTAAACAAATATACAGCTGATTTTATTGGTCAAAAGTGCTTTAAAGATCCTATATTACACAAAACTTTACCATGTTATAATGTTCTTACCTTACCTCAAAAACAGGAGTTGTGTTTTGTGTCATTCACACGTTTGAGCAGTGGTGAAAGTAGTTTTCATTTCTTACAGGTGCTATAATGTCCAGTGCATCACTTTACTTTTTTTTTTTTTTTTTTTTTTAAACAAACACTCATTTTACCCGTTTTTTTTTTTTTACGTTTTACACCTTTTTCATAGATGAATAACTTTTTTAATATACTTAATTATTTCATATTTTTGTGGGCCTACGAAAGCTTCGGTCAATGCACAGCACTGTAAATGAAGCGGCTGCTGACGCATGTCACAGATTCTATGATACTTTAAACATGCTATTGTCTTCATCAGAGCTGGTCAAAAATGACATATTGTGCATAGATACGTTTTCTTATTAAACAGCGAAAATGACTAATTTACTAAGTATTTTTTAGTCAGCATAAACCCTCTCTTACAGGTGCAGGGAGCGCGCCGGCCTTAAATCGTCTACCAGTGCGCAGCACCGCCTCGCAATGGTTTAGGCTACTTTCACGGCTACAGTCAGATAAGTTTTGACAATCCTTGCTTAACAGACTGCAGGTATCTCTGCACGAGAGTTTCGGGTAGCTTTCAGTTATTCTCCAATGGCATAGTGTGGTTGTTTGTGTTTTCTACTTAAATAGCGCACTGTAGTGCACTCATGAATGTATGCATAGTACACCTTCTTAACTGTGTTGTTACAGCATTGCCATGCAGGTTTTGCTCAGTTCTTGGTTAAGCACTTGGTTATAAATTCACTGTTTCTAATAATAGTTGCGGTCCCTTTAAGAAAGGCGTGACTTTTGACAGGCTGCTTTTGTTCTAGCGCAGCTCCTTTTTCCGATATTCTCATGTGTTAATAAAACGACTCACCCTTCTTGAGTCTAAAATGTGAGAAGTTTTCGGGTTTCTTATTACAACTGCAACTACCACAGCACCTTACTTTTTTTTTTTTCAAATGTGGGTTTTGGCCACCATTAACCATATTCTCTTAGCGGTGCTGCGTACCGGCTGTGAATTTTATACCGGTGCTGCGTTCCGGTGCGCACCGCTTTACTGCGTTTGAGTAATCCTTTATTATTAGACCGTCTGCATCATCAACGCTCCAAATGCTCAGTTCCACCTTGTGATGTTACAAAGTGGTAGTTTAAGTTAACAGCTCATTTTACCTTTTGCTTAGTCTAAAGGCCACCACACACTACAGGAGAACTTGCCAGATTTATGCTGTGATTTGCTTCTCCCTGACTTCGGGGAGGCGTGACCCGACTTTTTGTCCACCAAACCACGGTAACAGCCAGTAAAACAGAGCATCAGGAGCAGAGGAGTGAGAGGCACAGCAGCACAAGATACAAACTCAGTAAACCGCAAAAATAACTATTACTCACTTCTCATAAATTTAAACTGCAGCATCTCATCCACATTATCCATAGAATTTGTCCTCAGCCAATAATGATCCCAGTCCACAAAACAGCAACAAGATTCTCCTCGTGTCTGTGGTGTGCTCTTTTTGTTGCACATTTAAACATTTTTCATGACCAAAATACCCTGTTTTGTGTGGCGGCCTTTAGACAAGCTTTATTGATTACAAGGGAAATGTGTTTTGTTTAGTACATATTGGAATTCCTAGAGCTGAAATCATAAAAATGATTCTATGAAGTTCTGTATTGAGTTTGAAAACACAATGGAGCACTTCCTGTATTACCACATGACATTACAAGGTTGAACAGAGTGTTTTCGTTTTGAGAGAAGAAATCAGCCTAAATCTGCAGGGTTTGTGTGTTAAACATGTGTGAATGAAACAAAACACAACTCCAGGTGTGTTTGCGATGAGGAAAATACATTAGAAAATGGCATAATATTGGCCCTTTCAAAAGCACACACTCTTTCTGTTAGCGAGGTCACCAGATCTCTTCAGTTTGCGGAGGAGTGCTGCTCACCCTCTCTACAGCAGCACCGTTGATGGTCACTGGGGGGTGCTGGGTGGGGTCCCTCTGGAAGTCTATAACAATCTCCTTGGTCTTTTCAACATTCAGAACGAGATTGTTATCGCTGCACCACTGGGTCAGAAGGCTCACCTCACTCCTGTAGTTTGTCTCATCGTTATTAGAGATTAGACCCACCACAGTCGTATCGTCCGCAAACTTCACAATGTGATTGGTGCTGAAGGTCAGTGCACAGTCGTGGGTCAGCAGAGTGAAGAGCATCGGACTGAGCACACAGCCCTGGGGGAACTCCTGTGCTCAGTCTAATGCAGCTCGAGGTGTTTCTGCCCATCCGCACTGCCTGTGGCCTCTCACTGAGGAAGTCCAGCAGCCAATTACACAGTGAGGTCTGAAACCCCAGGTGGTCCAGTTTGGTGATGAGCTGCTGTGGGATTATGGTGTTGAATGCTGAACTGAAATCTATGAACAGCATTCTCACATATGAGTCTTTAATGTCCAGGTGGGTGAGAGCTGGGTGAAGAGCAGAGCAGATTGCATCCTCGGTAGAGCGGTTGGCCCGGTATGCAAACTGGAATGGGTCCAGGGTGGGGGGAGGATGGATTTAATGTGTGCCATGACTAGCCGTTCAAAACACTTCATTATGATGGGGGTCAGTGCAACAGGGCGATAGTCATTAAAAGTGGCTGGAGTGGACTTCATTGGCACAGGGACGATGGTGGTGATTTTGAAGCAGGAGGGAACGACAGCCTGGCTCAGAGAAGCATTAAAGATGTCGGTGAAGACATCCTTGAGCTCCTCTGCACAGTCCTTCAACACACGACCAGGGATGTTGTTTGGGCCTGCAGCCTTGCGGGTGTTGATCCTGGAGAGTGTTCTCTTCACACTGGCTGCAGACAAACACAGGGGTTGGTCGTGGGGAGGTGGTGGAGTCTTCTGTGGCCGGGTGTTGTTTTGTGACTCAAACCGTGCAAAGAAGCTGTTGAGGTCGTTGAGCAGGATGATGTTGCTGTCACAGGTCTGTGGCGAGGGTTTGTAGTCTGTGATGTTCTGGATGCCCTGCCACAGACTCCGTGTGTCCCTGCTGTCTTTAAAATGTCCAGTTATGTCCATGTCCATGACTGTCCATGAAGATCTCAAACACATTAGCGTATTTCAGTGTGTGTATGGATGTGGCCGTCACAGCTGCTCAGAACATGTTTCTGATTAAACTTTCTCATGGATATTATCATCATCATCATCATCATCATTACAGTAACGTCATAACGTCAGGCTCTTTTCAGTTACACACAAACCGCTCCAGCATCAGACGGAAGATTTAGAGATCGCAACGCTCGATACTGGAAAGCTTTCTACTTTTCTTTTCTTTGTTTATGGCAAATGGAAATCAGATGCTAATTGATACAAATCTAGTACTGAAACACATTTGAGCAGGCATTAATACTAAAAAGTCTTATTCAAAGGACAGAAATGGTCCTTTCCTGAATGTCTTTAGAATGATCTTGAGCTGTAACAAAACAAGTATAAGAGCTCATAGACATGGACCACTGTGGAACCTACCGGACCACTGAGGGAGTACACGGGGAATAGAAAAGAAATGACTACAATAGTACAAGATGGTCAACTGCTCCTGACAGGTTTAACCCAGATACACTGAAAAATGGGTCAAATGTAGAGGATAAAGTTTACCCAAGGAGGATAAAGACTAACAAACCTTAAAGGCCCATACTACACTATTTTCTGATCTATGTTCTAATGTTTCCTCATCACAAACAGACCTGGAGTTGTGTTTTGTTTAATTCACACACGTTTAGCACGCAACCCCTGTAGATTTAGGCTGAGTTCTTCTCTCAAACAGAAAACATTCTGTTCCACCTTGTGATGTCCGGAAGTCCATCGCTGTGTTTTTAAACTCCATATATCTTCACTAGAATCATTTGAATAATTTTAGCTCTGGAATTTCCTGTTTTGAGTTAAAGATGTGAACTTTAAAACTACCGCTTCATGACATCACTAGGTGGAACAGAGCATTTTGAACTTTGGAGATGTAAATAGACTAATAATAAAGGGTTACTCCAGGTCTGTTTTTGAGGCGGTAACAGCATTATAACATGGCTCTATCAGCGCTGTCCGTGGTGCTGAATTGCCATTTTGTTTTTGTTTTTTGTCTTAAATGTCCTATCATGTTTGGGCTGATTTTATTCAGTTATTTCAATAGACAGCTCCTATTTGCTGTGGAATTCAAATCAAACCAGCTGCTCTAATATGAGATGCTACTGTAATTTATCCTCCACTGATCTGGCAACTTTGTGAATTCAAGTTGAGTGCCAAAAGTTGAATGGTGCAGTGTGTAATGTTCTGCTGCTTGCATGTTTCCATGGAGGTGCTGTAGTTTGGTTTGGAATATTCCACAGCAGTATGACATTAAACCTATCTATGTCCATAGCAAGGAATGCCACCAGGCCAAGTTACAGGTCAGATCTATGGAGAAGCAATCCTACTCAGCAAGAATGCATGTTTTTCAAGGTATGTTCTCATTAATTGGCACCAAATCTACACTAAACAAAATAGACAGCCTTTCAATCACTGTTGATAACTCCTCCATCTCTCTCTCTCCTCAGGTAAAGAGCCTGGGTGTCATCCTGGACAGCACTCTCTCATTCCAGTCACACATCAACAATATCACACGCACTGCCTACTTCCACCTCAGAAATATCAACCGTCTCCGTCCTACACTCACCCCTCACACAGCCACCATTCTTGTCAATAGCCTGGTCACCTCACGTCTTGATTACGGCAATTCCCTCCTGTATGGTCCAAAAAACTATTCATAAGCTACAACTTCTCCAAAACTCTGCTGCCCAGATCATCCCTGTATTCACCACATCACCCCGGTCCTGCAGCAGCTTCACTGGCTCCCCATTCACTATCGTATTCAGTTCAAAATCCTACTCCTCACATTCAAGTCCATCCATAACCTGGCTCCCACTTATCTCACAGAACTCCTTCATGTCACCACACACACCCGCTCACTCAGGTCCTCCTCCTCCATCCACCTCACAGTCCCTCCCGCTCACTCAGGTCCTCCTCCTCCTCCGTCCACCTCACAGTCCCTCCCGCTCACTCAGATCCTCCTCCTCCGTCCACCTCACAGTCCCTCCCGCTCACTCAGATCCTCCTCCTCCGTCCACCTCACAGTCCCTCCCGCTCACTCAGGTCCTCCTCCTCCTCCGTCCACCTCACAGTCCCTCCTGCTCACTCAGATCCTCCTCCTCCGTTCATCTCACAGTCCCTCCCGCTCACTCAGGTCCTCCTCCTCCGTCCACCTCACAGTCCCTCGCGCTCACTCAGGTCCTCCTCCTCCTCCACCTCACAGTCCCTCCCGCTCACTCAGGTCCTCCTCCTCCTCCACCTCACAGTCCATCACGCTCACTCAGGTCCTCCTCCTCTGTCCACCTCACAGTCCCTCCTGCTCACTCAGGTCCTCCTCCTCCTCCACCTCACAGTCCCTCCTGCAGGTCCTCCTCCTCCTCCACCTCACAGTCCCTCCCGCTCACTCAGGTCCTCCTCCTCCTCCACCTCACAGTCCCTCCTGCTCACTCAGGTCCTCCTCCTCCGTCCACCTCACAGTCCCTCCTGCAGGTCCTCCTCCTCCGTCCACCTCACAGTCCCTCCTGCTCACTCAGATCCTCCTCCTCCGTTCATCTCACAGTCCCTCCCGCTCACTCAGGTCCTCCTCCTCCGTCCACCTCACAGTCCTTCCCGCTCACTCAGGTCCTCCTCCTCCTCCGTCCACCTCACAGTCCTTCCCGCTCACTCAGGTCCTCCTCCTCCGTCCACCTCACAGTCCCTCGCGCTCACTCAGGTCCTCCTCCTCCTCCACCTCACAGTCCCTCCCGCTCACTCAGGTCCTCCTCCTCCTCCACCTCACAGTCCCTCCCGCTCACTCAGGTCCTCCTCCTCCTCCACCTCACAGTCCCTCCTGCTCACTCAGGTCCTCCTCCTCCTCCACCTCACAGTCCCTCCTGCAGGTCCTCCTCCTCCTCCACCTCACAGTCCCTCCCGCTCACTCAGGTCCTCCTCCTCCTCCACCTCACAGTCCCTCCTGCAGGTCCTCCTCCTCCTCCACCTCACAGTCCCTCCCGCTCGTCTCAGGACCATGGGGAGCAGGGCCTTCAGCCGCTCTGCTCTCCATCTATGGAACTCACTCCCCCAGACCTCCGGAACGTTCAATCACTCCCAATTTTTAAATCCAGACTCAAGACCAATCTTTTCAAAATAGCTTACCCCACTTAATCATTCTCTCCCTGCTGACTGTTTCATTTTACTTGTATTGCTTTGTCCATTCTCTTTGGTTTATGTTGTATATTCTGCCTGTTTTTAATTGTTTTTAATTGATTGTCTTTGTGCGGTGTCCTTGAGTGTCTAGAAAGGCACCTTGAAATAAAAATGTATTATTATTATTATTATTTTCTGATCTCTCTTCTAATGTAGTTTCTTCTTCACAAACAGACCTGGAGTTGTGTCTTGTTTGCATATTTAGGTTCTTCTCTCAAACCGAAAACACTCACATTTGGATAAATTCAACCCTGGAATTGCCCATCTCTACTGAACTAAAGGTAAAAGGAGCTGTTAACATCAAAAATACACCACTACTACAACCACTACATGACATCACAAAGTGAAACAGAGCATTTTGAGCTTTGGAGCTGTGGACAGATGAATAATAAAATGTGTGTGAGTGAAATAAAACACAACTGTAGGTACATTTTTGAGGAGGGAACAACATTCTAACATGACTTTAAGCTCACATGAGTCAGTTTTGCGTAATATCAGACTTTTAAGCAATAAAAACACTTCATTGTAAAAATATTGTAGATACAGTTTGGAGCTGCTGCTGCTGCTTTTCTGGGTGAGTGAAAGTGAGACTGGTCTCAGAACAGGGGCAGGTGCACTGTCCTTGTCTTGCTCTGTTACAGCTCACTGGCTTTATGGAGTGCTCCTTCACTCAGGCTTTTAATGGACACTAAACTGCACTAATCACCTCTTCTCTGCACCTGGCTTTGCACCTGCCGCCTGTCCTCTGCACCTGCCTCCTCTCCCTCTGCTCTGGACCTGATTTTTAAAGTGCGCACTAAGATTCCATCCAAATGTAGGGAAAATAACAACATAAAGGTGTCATGTACTTGTGATAATACAAGTGCCCCACTGTGTTTTTAAAGATCCCATGACATGGTACTTCTTGATGCTTTTATATGGCTCCTTAATGGTTCCCTAATACTGTAAATGAATCCTTCTTCAAAATCAACACTCAGTGCATAAGAAACAGAGATAAGATGAGAAAGAGTCATAAATATCTCTCTCAGACACTTTATTCTGGGCGTTGTTGCTTGAATGCAAATGAGGAGAAAAGAGCTGGCCAATAGTAGAGGGTGGGGGTGTGGCCAAATTCTCCGCTTTCGGCTCTGAGGACACAGCTGATCCATTTCCGTGTTTTTGCAGGGGGGAGAGATTTGAAGCGTTCCATTGAAAAATAAACACATTTCCACAGAAAATAAAATTAAACCACTGCTGTTCAAAGGTCCAGAGGGTCAGATAAAGGACTTCCGAGCCTAGAAACACTCGGACGTGCCTCCAGGCAAATAAAAAAACGCATTTCGCATTGCCTAGCGCATTCGCAGTCCAAACTCTCTGGGCGTGATTTACAGAGACGCTGAGTACAGACAGACAGGGGTGGAACTGCATTTGCATTTCTTTTTTCGATCAGACGTCAATAAGGTGCCTTGTTCAAAATCGCCCGTTTGAGCTCAGATTTTTTGTAACGCAGAAAAGGATCGCAAATGCTCAGTTTAGACATTTCGCAACTTTTAACCATGGGGGGGGGGGCTAAACAGGGTAGGGGAGCTCACATTAATGTTCAAAAACCTCAGAAAGTGAAAATTTCATGCCATGGGACCTTTAAACTACACTTTCACTAGGAATGGAAGTGTGAATCTCTGCTCAACTAAAGGTAAAATGAGCTGTTAACTTTTGAGTTTTGGAGATGTGACAGATAATATTGCAGGATTACTCAAACATGTGTGAAGGAAACAAAACACAACTCCAGGTACTCCAGGTTTTTGAGGAAATATTATTATGACATGACTAAAAACCCACAAGAATCAATTCTGTATAATATAGGATCTTTAAACACGCTTTGTCCTCCATGTTCCTGTAGCTCTGGTTTCTGTTTCTCCTGGTTGAGAAACACTGGTCCAACTGCTATGTATGAGACACAATGTGCTGTTGCTTAGAAGGGTGCGTAGGTCTCCCATGGGTGCAGCTGAAGAGCAGTACAGGGCTCCCATGGGTGCAGCCGAGCTTTTGAGGTCAATGAAACACTTAGCGAGCAGCAGCGAGGAATAAAAAAAGGACTTCCAACTCTCCAAAGCAAAACTGTACTTGTGTACGCCTTCTCTTTCACAGCCTAAACAGTGGCTCAGGTGTCTCACTCTCACACACTTTGTAGAGTCAAAGCACCGACTACTCCGGTTTTGTGCTCAAATGTGGAAACAACATACCCATGGGTTTCAGAATGAGAAATTACAACTGTTGCTATAGTGATTAACAATTGAAATTCAAATATTGTATCTGTATCTTATGAAAAAATTGGAAAAATCGTCTTGTGCATCATTGTCGTTAGTCAGCTTATTTTACTTAAAGGTGCACTGTGTAACTTTTCTAGTAGAGGGTCCAGCACTGCATGTTAAAGATTTACCTGGAATGTTCCACAGTATGTCATTAAATGTATATATCACCATAGAGACAAACAGGTGACATCACCAGACCAAGTTACAGATCTATGGCGAGATGATCCCAGTATGAGTGAGTCTAAAGCCTCACTCATACTGGCCCCAGTGCAGCTGTAGGACCGGAGCTCTGGTGTGCTGCTGTGTCACCGTCTTTGAAGGCTGCACAGAGACCACGTGTTCACCCCAACTGTTCATTCATGAAGGGAAAGGCTGCGGTCGCTCCGGCAGCTGCCAAAAATAAGCCATATTCACACACGCAATGCCACACTACAGGGCTCTTCTTCAGACTCTCTACTGCCGGCATGCACCAACCCTGTCCTCTCTGGACATTACACAGAGGTTTAACTCCGATGTGCACCATAGCCGTTTCCCAATTCATCGAGTGCACGGTTCGGAGCGTGGTCTCAGCCTGCAGTCGAGCTGCAGCCCTGAGTGCA
Organism: Paratrypauchen microcephalus; assembly: GCA_036785185.1. Taxonomy (NCBI): domain Eukaryota; kingdom Metazoa; phylum Chordata; class Actinopteri; order Gobiiformes; family Gobiidae; genus Paratrypauchen; species Paratrypauchen microcephalus. The sequence continues at coordinate 2,460,764 of JAVJIX010000079.1, read as the reverse complement.
GTCCGTGGACCGCATGAGCGTCTGCGAAATGGAAGCGGTCCCGCCTCAGCTCATTGAGCTGGGTGGTCTGCTCCTTGTTCCCTAAAGACAAAAATATTATTCTATTACTACTAGTAATACTTGGAATTGGGACATGGCGACACTGTAGAATATCCAGCATTACAACAGCAAAGGAAATATAGAAGTGTAAGGGAAAAAGCATGTGAACGGTAATACAGGTGCCGTGAACTATGCCGTTACGGCTACCGTCACACATGTTCAGCGTAGTTTATGTAGCATAGTTGTAGGTGAGGTGAACCAGTACGTATATTTTATAGTGAAGTCGCAACTGTCACATGGCGATGTTGCTGGCGAGTCCATCTTTGTAGTCATATATCCTGCCGCGCTGTGCATGCTGGGGCTTTTGAGTGTGCGAAGCGTGCATGTTTGCACGCTTGGTCCACGCCCCGATTTCCACGGAAACAACTGCGGTGATCAGACCGCGTCTTAACTGTGCATGGGACAAAAACGAAATGGAACAGCAGTTGTCTCGCCGGATATGACGCACATCCCCCTCCAAGCACGCTCCGAACCGTGCACTCGCTGAATTGGGAAACAGCTCATGTGTGCTAATCTGCTGAGTGGATGTGTCCACACAAGATGCACATACAAAGAGACAAAGGCACTGAGATGACTTCAGACCAAGAGGTGAGATTGCAACAATTGAGCCGATAGTGCGGCTGATGCTGACATCTACTGAATGGTGTTATTTATTTATTTAGATATTATATTGCAAGACCATGTGCATTTGAGTATTTATTTAGCCTGTTTAATAGGCTATTGAAAGTTGTTTCAATCTTTGTTGCTTTTTGTTGTTTGTTTTTTGTCTTGATAAGTCATGAAATTTCCCCAAATTGTTTTACAATCTTTATCTTCACAGCTACAATCTTACTGCTGACTGCTGACTGTGAATATGTAGGTCCTACATATAGCATAAATCTAAGAACGTATGACTGATGTGTAAAAACCCAGTCTGATACCAGAGTCAGGGTCAAAGATAAGGCGTGTTTTTATTGTTTACTACCGCTGAGTATTTGTTCTCAAAAGCCTGCATGTGCTTCGTGTTTGAATTGAGAGGTTTTATGGTTCAGGTTTGACAGTGAATTTCGCATCAAAAGCCTGAGAACAGCTTCATCCATCCCACACCTGTGTCTCTCTTGTGTCTGTGTGGCGCTATTACGTCATTTACCCACATGACAATCCTCCATAAATATATAAAAACATGATACGCAACTGTACACAGCAGCCTGACAAACCTGGTGTGCAGTAGTTTGGGATGCACGCTGATGTGTTGTGATAACACTCTGAAGGGGAGGGACTTACCGTGGCGAGGAACAAAACTGAAACTACTACATACTAATACCTTTGTGTGAATATAGCATTTTCAAAACAATAGCAAATAATTCCCGATAGAAGTGTGATACCGCCTCTTTAAGCAGAAAGCTATTAGAATTCATTTGGGCTGTTATGGACTCATCATCATTCAGAAAAAAACTGATCCTAATTATCCCTGAAACATCTGACTCTGTAACTCTGTCACATTTTCTAAAAGTTGTTCCTTTGAAACTCTCTGTCTTCCTCCTTGACCCCTGCGTGACCCCTGTACAAGCCCTGTATCTCTGGGACGAGAAGAACAGCGACCTCGCTAAAATGTCCACCCCTCCTCCTCCACCTTTGGCCTCACCTTTCACGAGTCTGCCGCTGAACCAAATGCCAGCGCTAATCAGCACACGGCTCGTTAGCCTCCCTCCGGTGCTCAGAATTACCCTATTACACTCAGAGTAATTGTCTCCACGGCGATACAGTAAATCAGGTTTATGTTTGGAAAGAGGTGAAGGCGCCGAGGCAAAGGGTCACAGCTCAAACTCTGTCACAGAAACTCCAATTGACACAAGAGAGGAAGGAGTGAAGATTATATGTAGGATTTTACTTTAAAGGGACAGTGTGTAAGATTTTTACCCGTTAATTACTGAAATTGAAGATACCCATTAAAAATACATTGTTTTCCAACCCTTTTCACTTCCATCATGAAATCAAAGTATTCTGTTGGACTTAGATATAGTCACATAAAAGGGGGATCTTCCCCATATAGAGGCAGCCATTTTGAATACGAGAGCCGCAGAAGGACATTTGGGCTCCGCCTTCGCCTTCGGCAAGGCTCATGGTTTTGGGTAAACAACACAAGCATGCTGCCGGATCAGACGTCGTAATGGATCTAACACGTGTTTTGGAGTAAATTGTTTTACTGGATTTTATTCGCTGGATCCTTACGGACAAATTGAGAGCAAGTTTATGGTGAAATACAGAGTTTGACCTGTGCAAAGCATTCTAAGGTAAGCTAACCTCGTTTTGTGCTTTTCCGAATAAAAGCCCCATGTGCTCGGGGAGTGATTGTTGTGCAGGGAAATGAATTGCATAGTCAAAAAGAGGAGACTGTAAGGTTTCATTTGATGTGTACACACATGTCATGGTACACGATCGGGAATGTGTGTTTTCATGAGGAAAAAAAAAAAAAAACGGGCTCGTGCGCGCGCCCGGGTGACCCTCGAGGTCTGCCGTAGCTAAAACAGAAAGTGCAATAGCACCATCCACCGATGCGCCACGAATCCTACACACTGGGGCTTTAAAGGTATCACACAAAATTGACTTTTGTGAGCTTTAAGTCATAATAATAATTCATAGCATTTATATAGCGCCTTTCATGACACCCAAAGCGCTTTACAGTTCATTGTTCATTCACTCCACACTTGATGTCATCACGTCATGTTAAAATCCTCCAAAACATTCCTGGAGTTGTGTTTTGTTTCATTCACACATGTGTGAGTAACACTTTATTACTAGTCTGTTTACATCTCCAAAGCTCAAAATGATGAGTTTGAGTTCTTACTCAGCTTAAATATTCAAAGTTTGTGCGTGAAAAAAACTCTGGGATGTTTTTGATGAGGAAATAACATTATAACATAGATCAGGAAACGACATAATATGTGACCCGCCACGGGAAAAGCTGGCACAACTCGGGATTGTTGAACACAAGAAAATTGTATTAGATTTTTTTTTTTTTTCTAAATTTGTGATTTTCATTTTTTTGCAAAATGCGCTAGTTGAGGTCATGAAGAAGCATCTCCATGTTTCAGATAACAGCATTTTGTCTTTGAAATTGGCTTGTTTTTCGGAAAGAATCGGGGTGTGTGTAAATTACCATACTGCCGCTGCTGACCAATCACATGACATTAGCATTCTTTTGTTTTCCGCCTATCAGCTGTGAGCAGCTTGCGAATATTTACGCTGCATTTCAACAGAATAAGGACAGTGAAAATGGAGAAAATCCATAACTTTGACTCTAAATGCAACATAAGAAGGAAGGAGAGTCTCTCCTCAGGACACGGGACACGTTCGGGACACGTCCGTTTCTCCGGACCTCATGTACAGAATACGATCGGATACTGTAGCTGCCAAAAGACTGTTGATACGCGAATAATCTTATGTGGTGAGTAAAGTGCTGCTAAACTTTGACACAACAGACTTTAGGACATGTTTAAATACTTCAGCTTTTGTGTGGTCATATTATTTCTGTATCAAAGGGAGATATTTGGCTGAAATGTGAACGTGAATGGATTAACGTGAACAGAAAACATCCAGAATGTGTGTGTGTGTGTGTGTCCAGAGTGTGTGTGTCCAGTGTGTGTGTGTGTGTGTCCAGAATGTGTGTGTGTAGTGTCCTACACTATATTTTGTATTTTATTAAATTGACAATATATGTGATTTTGACTTAAAGGAAAAGTAACGTTTTTTACAATCTGAGCCTTCTTTCGGCAATAAAACAAGTAGTTTTACTCACCCATAGCAGTTTGGTGTCAGTTTGGTGTCATTTTGAGCAGTTTCGTAGAAGTTATGTTGTAGCGTATCCGTTAACTTGAGTGCTCGGGGCATTACTTTGCGGTCTCCAAATAACACCAACTTTAGCACTTTTCAAATCATAGAAGCCCGATCATAGTCTACGATTTCGTTTGAAGCAAAAGTGGCCTGTAATCCGAGATTTAGCCATAGTTTCGAGTAGATAAGGAGGCCAGTGCGCATGTGCGGACTGTGCTCTCAGCTCCCAGGACCCAAACATGAAACGCAAAGCTGTAAACTATGAATAAATCTTGGATTACAGGCCACTTTTGCTTCAAACGAAATCGTAGACTAAGATATCGGGCTTCTATGATTTGAAAAGTGCTAAAGTTTGTGCTATTTGGAGCCCGCACGGGGCATATTACATGCTCGGGGAATATATTATATTGTCCGAGCTATGGCTAGAAGTTGCGCTAGGCTAACCGCAAATCGAAAACATCTCCGGAAATGCTCCATATGACACCAAAGTGCTATGGGTGAGTAAAACACCTTGTTTTATTACCGAAATAAGGCTCAAATTGTAAAAAAAAAACCTTTACTTTTCCTTTAACATATCCTGTGTATTATTGAATTATTGAATGATTATATGGGCTTTTTGTTATAAAAGCATTTTCATTTTAACAAAGTACCTTCTAATTCTGACCTGCCCTGAAACACCACACCACAGTGATAGATGATCTGCAGGGGGAGTGCTTAGCTTAAAGTTCAGGTTTTTTGATGTGAATCTGTACAGCGTCCCCTTCAGCAGTGTCGTGCATTAACACTGACTTACCCCTGACAGTGTCCTGTGAGCCGAGTTCTGCCTCGGCTAATGAAACTACTGCATATTGCATCAGGTTTGTCGAGTTGCAGTGTATTATGGGAGCAACCGCAAGGAGAGTTCGTATGGACAGATTATTTGTTTATGAACACAGAGGATGCACTTGCAGAAAGTGCAGAAAGCACCTCTGTCTGTAAGGTTCATGGATCTATGGTGCAGTTAAAATGAGAAGAAATGTCTCAAACTTCAGTAAATGGACATCCACTCATACCTGATTGAAACACCTAGCCTCGCCCCCCGGGAGAGCCTGAAATCTGCTGAAATCCTCGAAGACACTGACATGATACAGGATAGGAGACATGCGGAGTAGAGTGTGAGGTGGTGTAGTCCGATGTCCCTCTATCGGGCCTGGGAGAGGTCGCTAGATTACTCAAGCATGTTTTTGATGAGGGAACATTATAACATGGTAGAAATCTCCCAAAAGTCCATTTTCTCTCTGTAAATACAGTCATGTTAACTATGTTTTGGTGAAATGAATGGTCTCTTCAGTCAAAAGCATTTTAATGAGAACAACCACAAGTCGAAACATATGACGAGCCCTTAACCTGCTCTCTCAGTCTTTATGCAAATCTTCATTAAAAAACCCACACTCTAAACTACCCCCAGTTGTGCCATTCACATTCCCACGCCTGGTTAACTCTATGAGGTCGTCCATTTTAATAATCCCTTCAAATTGCACTTAGCATCAAGCAAACCAAATCCTCATAGACTTACACAGATATACGGATAAGGTCTTTTTATCTTGCCTGCTGTAGCGAGATATAAAAAATCCATACTTTGAAAGATTTGATGTATGCGCCCATAGCAGGTCCCTTTGGTGAGCTGAAGCTCGTGTTCTGTTCGCATAATGGAGAGAGCGGAGAGATGGAGGGTAGAATGGGGAATTATCTGCACATTTGGCTGAGTGGTGGGAGTGGGTTGGTGGTTGTGGATGGGTGGCTGGGTGGGATATAGGTCAGGAGAAGTGGGCATTATATGAAATAAAGAGGTTTTTAACAGCTGCTCATGTTTTTAACATGTAGCTATTCATGCCATCGTAAACGGACTCACAATTTATAGATGTTTAAAGGTTATATTCTGCGTAATAGACTCCTGTGAGCTTTTAAGCCATGATGTAATGTTGTTACCTCATGAAACACACGTGAACTTTTGTTTTGTTTCATTCACACATGTTTGAGTAATCCTGCATTATTAATCTATCTACATCTCCAAAGCTCAAGATGTTCTCTTCCACCTTGTGTCATGTAGTGGTAGTTTTAAAGTGAACAGCTACTTTTACCTTTCGTTCAGTAAAGAGCTGAAATTATTCAAATGATTCTAGTGAAAGTGGAGTTTAAAAACACAATGGAGCACTTCCTGTATTACCACATGACATCACAAGATAAACAGTGTTTTCTGTTTGAGTGATTAACTAAGTATGCCTAAATGTAAAATGTAGAAGGACTACGGGAGGTGTTTGTGGTCACAAACATGTGATTTGACTAACACCTTAACTTAAAAAGATCATGATTTAGCCTTCCATCTGCCGTCTAAAACAGCCACACAAAATAGCAACCAGATTCCAGTCAAATCAGCATTTTCTCGTGCACCTAGTCTATCATCTGGAGAATTACAACATCAGAACAGAATGGTGATTAAGCAGAGGTATCAAATCTATACATTCACAATACATTCACAGCTGTACTTAATGCCATCTGCATGAGAATGTTAAAGGTCCCATGGCATGAAATTTTCACTTTCTGAGGTTTTTGAACGTTAATGTGAGCTCCCCTACCCTGTTTAGCCCCCCTCCCCCCATGGTTAAAATGGTCCTTTTCTGCGTTACAAAAAAATCGGAGCTCAAATGGGCGATTTTGAACAAGGCACCTTATTGACGTCAGATCGAAAAAAGAAATGCAAATGCAGTTCCACCCCCGTCTGTCTGTACTCAGCGTCTCTGTAAATCACGCCCAGAGAGTTTGGACTGCGAATGCGCTAGGCAATGCGAAATGCGTTTTTTTATTTGCCTGGAGGCACGTCCGAGTGTTTCTAGGCTCGGAAGTCCTTTATCTGAGCCTCTGGACCTTTGAACAGCAGTGGTTTAATTTTATTTTATGTGGAAATGTGTTTATTTTTCAATGGAACGCTTCAAATCTCTCCCCCCGTGCAAAAACAAGGAAATGGATCAGCTGAGGGCTCAGAGCCGAGAGCGGAGAGTTTGGCCACGCCCCCACCCTCTACTATAGGCCAGCTCTTTTCTCCCCATTTGCATTCAAGCAACAACGCCCATTATGGAGTGTTCAGAGAGAGAAAAATTACTCTTTCTCATCTTATCTCTGTTTCTCATGCACTGAGTGTTGATTTTGAAGAAGGATTCATTTACAGTATTAGGGAACCATTAAGGAGCCATATAAAAGCATCAAGAAGTACCATGTCATGGGATCTTTAACATTTAATGATACTGATATAATCATGTTCTTAAAGAGGAGGACATTGGCATTGTGCTGCTGGCCCTGACAGCCTGACCCCCGTTCTTTATTGTTTTCTCTGGAGATAAGGCGTCAGGGGGAGTTATGGGATCTTCTCTCAGTGACATTGCGGGCCTTCAAAAAAAGGCAAATTCCACATTGTTTTCGCCACTCACAGTGGATTAATACACAGACAGTGACGTGCGGTGAGGGTCATGGTCATGAGGCACTGACGTCATCACAATCAGATTTACAAACATATAATTTGCCACAATTAGCAGAGCCTGTATTTTCATCATTTCCACAAAATGCTAGCAGCTATTTGGCGAGGAAGCAGGTTGCATTGATGAGATCTTTTAAAATTTCTTGGTTCTCCTTTACCTCAGCATTGTGGATGCTGATGTTGAGTTTTCGCTGTTCGTCCAAAGTCAAGTCTATCCTAGACATCCCAAATGTTTTTAGCACGATCTGGCTCTGAATGTAAGTGGTGGACCGCTCATGTTTAAAGATACACTGTGTAAGATTTTTGCCCGTTAATTACCGAAATTGAAGATACCCATTCAAAAATACATTGTTTTCCAAGCCTTTTCACTTCCATCATGAAATCAAAGTATTCTGTTGGACTTAGATATAGTCACATAAAAGGGGGATCTTCCCCATACAGAGGCCACCATTTTGAATACGAGAGCCGCAGAAGGACATTTGGGCTCCGCCTTCGGCAAGGCTCGTGGTTTTGGGTAAACAACGACACGCATGTTGCCGGATCACACGTCGTAATGGATCTAACACGTGTTTTGGACTAAATTGTTTCACTGGATTTTATTCGCTGGATCCTTACGGACAGACTGAGACCAAGTTTATGGTGAAATACTGAGTTTGACCTGTGCAAAGCCTTCAAAGGTAAGCCAAGTAACAAACCTCGTTTTGTGCTTTTCCGTATAAAAGCCCCATGTGCTCGAGGAGTGATTGTTGTGCCAGGAAATGAATTGCATAGTCAAAAAGAGGAGACTGTAAGGTTTCATTTGATGTGTAGATTGTCATGGTACACGATCGGGAATGTGTGTTTTCATGCGAAAAGAAAAACGGGACCGCGTTTTATTTATACCGTAGTTGTCGGCGAGAGCTCACACAGCGCCGGGTGCGCGCTGGTACGCGAGCTGTCCGCGTTACAGCGCGCCCGGGTGAGCCTCGAGGTCTGCCGTAGCCAAAAGAGGAAGTGCATGGTACCTACACCACCTATGCGCCACGAATCCTACACACTGTACCTTTAACGAGGCTTCTTTGCAAAGTTTTTAGGTCACAATATCCCATCTGAGTCCAGACATTGTCACAGCAGGTTGAGAAAAGAAGGCAGGAAAAACAGGAAAGACTATTTCTTACCACGCTGTTTGAGAAGAGCGAGTCTTATGTCCCGTAGTCTGGAGCAAACCCGGTGATGGTCTTCCTTTAATTATAACCTCCTGCTTCGACTGAAAGTCCAGTTTAGAAAACTGCTCGAGCTTTAATATGAAATCTTCCTCCATTTAAAAAGTAGGGCCAGACAAGAAGAAAAAAGTGAACGGATTGCTAAACTTGACTTGCTAACTCTAAATTGTAGCTTGCTGTCACTTATTCTAATTGGCTCATGAGTGCCTCTACCATGAGGCCAGGTATCTACGAGCCTCACCCGGCGCCTTTTCACCGCCGCTTTAGCGCAGAATCTGTCACTGCTGAGCTACAGCACAGTCACTCCATGTGAGACACGAATGGCTGGTGCCTCTTCACACGTCTCTTCTCACTATTTGAACTGTAAAAGTGAAAATTCAGAGATTTTGAATAAAAAAAGAATTAAAATGGCAAATTTAAATAGAAAATAACTTCATAGTACAAATCATTGGATAAATATAACATATATCTTTTCATTTTACCTTTTTTTTCTCTGTGATGACAGGTGAGTCACGGCCTCTCCTGCCTCCTCTGACTGCACGTCACTGATACACAGATACACTAGACTTGTATGGGACGGGTTGCCAGGGGGTGTCACAGTTTTTATCAGGGGGGGGGGGTCCTTCAAAACGTTGCTTTTGTTCATTATAGTTTTTTTAAGCAATTTAATCATACAGGCTCAATTCATCCAATCCCCCAGGAGATTTGGCTGAAAACAGATGTCATTTCTAATGTTTTGGTGGGTTTAGAGGTGAATTACTCTGCATTTAGACTCTTATTATCTATATTATATCTATATATATTGTTATAGCATGATTAAACCCTGGTTTTCAAATCACTTGGTCCCATAAACAGTGGCCAGTACAGGATTATAATGTAGCTTTGTGTTCATGTGATGCACTGCGGGACTCAGCATGAAACTGTCTCTATTTCTTATGATGCAGTTCAATCTTAACATCACATTTTGTTCTGTTCCATGGGCCTAAAATACCTGTCCCCATCATTTTGGACACTGACCCACAGTTTGCTCTTGTTTGCTTTTAACCCGCTCTCACCTACACTTGAACTGCTTCAGACAGTGGCCTAGATGAACGTTTTAATGCTATAATATTACACACACAGGCAGTGTCTTTGCACCAATAAGTACCGCAGAATTACATTGTACTAACAACAACTGCATTGTATTTAGAAGATTCATTTTGTTTTCTTACTATATAGAAACTTTGTGTTTTCTTCTCATAGAACTAATTGGTAACATGCTAAACAGTTAACAGTTTAACTCACATGTTTGGGCTGCAGCGCTTCTGCCCTCACCAGAGAAGTCACTGACTGCTGTGACATGTCTTTGATCAGCTCTTGTTCCAGGTATAGATCTAGATCCATGTGTGAGCCAAGGTAAAAGGCTGTTTACTTTTCTCACACATGGGACTGACTTCTGACTGAGGTGACTCTTAGCAACGACGGCACATACTCTTGTCTTTCCCTGCGCAGAGGTTCACAAGGTCGTGGTTTGGAGAAATCCCAGGTTAGAGCAAAGTGGTTCAGTGGAAATGTACAAGGAGTGATGAGGCATACAGGTGAAAGAGTCATCTATAGAATGCTGCGCTGAAGGATGCACATCATTAAAGTGTACCTTAACCCTAACCTTAACGGTGATCACTCATGGGGGAAATTCATTTTCAGCATTTGGCCCATCCTTCGCCCAGAGCAGCTGGTGGAACCTGTCAGAAGCAGAGTAACTGTGCTCTCTCTCTCCTCCATCATCTCCACCATCACCTCCAACATCTCCACCAGAGCAGCAGAACCCTCAGCCTCTCCATCTACGCCTCTTCACCTCCACCAGTGTCTAGGCCACAGGGGAGAAATGTTCACAAACAAATCCATCAGACTCTTTGCCTGGTTTCAGGGACAGTGAGGATGGAAGAGGGGCGGGGTCTGGAGGTATAAAGGTACAGTGTGATTGGTCTAACACAGGGGTGGGCAATTATTTTTCCCCAGGGGCCAAATGAGAAGCAGCAGTGGAGGGCCGGGCCAAAAGTTTGAAGTCTACTCTGGTTATTAATTTTATTTCTGCGTTGGGTAGAAATGTAAATGTAAATGTAAAGGTTGAGTAAATGACATTGTTTACAGAAGATGGTAAGTTCTGTGTTATTATGAAGTAATAAGAGAGTGAGGTTTTACAAAAACTGAATTTTTTCAGAAAATAATTCAAAACAATGGTAAATGTGAAACATTTGTAAATCTTTTTCAGTCTCATTGCTTTCTGAGGCAAGGCACAATGTTTTCTGAGTTTAAAGGAAAAGTAACGTTTTTTTACAATCTGAGCCTTCTTTCGGTAATAAAACAAGTTGTTTTACTCACCCATAGCACTTTGGTGTCATATGGAGCACTTCCAGAGATGTTTTAGATTTGCGGTTAGCCTAGCGCAACTTCTAGCCATAGCTCGGGGCATATAATATATTCCCCGAGCATGTAATATGCCCCGTGCAGGCTCCAAATAGCACAAACTTTAGCACTTTTCAAATCATAGAAGCCCAATATCTTAGTCTACGATTGCGTTTGAAGCAAAAGTGGCCTGTAATCTGAGATTTATCCATAGTTTACAGCTTTGCGTTTCATGTTTGGGTCCCGGGAGCTGAGAGCACAGTCCGCACATGCGCACTGGCGTCCTCATCTACTCGAAACTATGGCTAAATCTCGGATTACAGGCCACTTTTGCTTCAAACGAAATCGTAGATTAAGATATCGGGCTTCTATAATTTGAAAAGTGCTAAAGTTTGTGTTATTTGGAGGCCGCAAAGTAATGCCCCGAGCACTCAAGTTAACGGATACGCTACAACATAACTTCTACGAAACTGCTCAAAATGACACCAAACTGCTATGGGTGAGTAAAACTACTTGTTTTATTGCCGAAAGAAGGCTCAGATTGTAAAAAAAAAAAAACGTTACTTTTCCTTTAACTTTCTTAACTTTGTATTAAGACACCACAATGTCTTTGTTTGACAAATAATATAATACAAGAAATGACACAACATTTTTTGTCCAACTGCCAAGTGTAGAAAAAAAGTCAAAGTTAGTTGTTTAGTTGTTTATGTTTAGTGTTTTTTTTCTTGATCAGTGAGAGAAATGTCGCCTCTGTTGAGCTTTAACAAGTGCATCAAAGTCAGGTTCATGTTTGAGGTGGAGATGTGAAGTCCGACAGATGATCATCAGTACAAATGCATCAGTAAAATTGCATTATGTACAATTTTGAAAGTAGGTTTTATTTTTTTAATTCCAAGCAACCTTTCGCAGGCTGGTCAGAGTTGGCTTGCGGGCCCGTATTTGGCCCCCGGGCCTTGAAATACCCAGCTCTGGTCTAACAGGTATCCACGCTTCAATCTCCGCCCCTGCAGCCATACATTCTCTATGAAAATGTCTTGACACGTAGAGTAGCTCCTGAGGTTTTTCCTGAAAACAATTACCTTCTTAACTTTGCACTTTAAGATTTTATTTGATTTTTTTATTTGATTTTATTTATCCGTCCAATAAAACACTCATGATTGTTGGGCATTTTTGTATTAACTGTTCAGAATCAAAGACATTTATTGTGCAGCGTTCCTGTGCCTTTTAACCTTACAGTGTTGTGTTTTTTAGTTGATTGTACATACTTATTATTATTTATCTTAATTTTGATGCATGCTCATATTTTCCTACTCCTTCTGAAACTTGCGTTGTGACACCCCACTGTGGGACAAATAAAGGATTATCTAATCTTATCTTATTTAAATAATTTCCCTTGTGAATCGTTACATTTTGTCTAAGTCTAAAGAGATTACAATGACAGGCAAAACATGTAAACTCCGTCTATCAAACTCAGGACCTCCTTGTGTCTGATTTTTACGGTGTTAAAAACTAGTTCATATGAAATGTGTTAAAAAATGTGTGACTTTTTTGAACTTTTAGACATGTCATCAAAAACATGCTTGAGTACACAACACTTGAGTTGTGTTTTGTTTCATTCACACATGTTTGACAGCTTTTTTTTACCTTTTGTTCAGTGCAGATTGACAATTACAGGGCTGAAATCATCCAAATGATTAAAGTGAAGATGTATGGAGTTTAAAAACATAGTGGCCGTGTCTCAATTCTCAGAGTGCACAGTTCGGAGCGTGGTTTTAAGGGGGCTCAGACTGCAGTCAACTACCAGATGCAGCTGCCGACTCCATTTTCTCCCGTAGAAGAAGTATGGCGCGGTGCATGCTGGGATAAATGACTGCGCGAAGTGTGCTTTTTCACGCAGTTGGTCCACGCCCCAATTTCCATGGAAACGACTGCGGTCTTCAGACCACGTGTTAACTGTACGTGGGACAAAAAAGAAATGGGACAGCAGTCGTCGTGCCGGATGTGACGTACATGCCCTTAAAACCACGCTCCGAAGTGTGCACTCTGAGAATTGAGACACGGCTAGTGGAACACTTTGTTGACTTTCAAAAAAGGAGACTTTCGCTGAAGTTTAACGCACAGGTACTTTAATCGGATTTAAGCTTAATTACATCAGTTCACATATTTCTGTCTGCACCGTCTCACACCGAACTCAGGGAAAATCTGTCCCTTGTATCCTCCTGAGACCCGCCCATTCATTTGTGTCCTTTATAGTGGACATTGAGTTACCCAGTCGATCTTTTAAGTGTTTTGAGATAGACTGTGGCTGCACTATGATAAAAAAGAATAAAAAAAAAATAATAATAAAACAAAAAAAAAAAAAATAATAATAATAATAATAATAATAATAACAATAATAATAATAATAATAATAATAATAATAATAATAATAATTAATAAATAAATAAATAAAATAATAAATAAATAAAAAATATAAATATAAATTAAATTAAAAATAAACAAATACATAAATAAGTAAATTAATAAATAAAATAATAAAAAATATAAATAAAAATATAAATAAAATTAAAAATTAATAAATACATAAATAAGTAAATGAATAAATAAATAAATATAAAATATAAATAAAATATGAATAAAATAAAAAATACATAAATAAGTAAATGAATAAAATAAATAAAATAATAACTTTTTGAGGGGACTGTAGAAACTTGTCAGAGATGTTCGTCGTCAAAACAAACAAACAAAAAATTGTTTTGGTTGTTCACATGGATTTAACACTATTACAGTCCATTACAGAGGACATGTTACAACATTATGAATAAAAATCAAATTAACAAAATGTAAATGCTAAGGTGTTTACCTCCAAATAGAAAATTAAATTATTATAATAATAATAAGGAGGATATAGACCGGAGAGCACGCTAGTAACAAGGTTATCCTCCATACATGGATACCCAGCTACACACAGTTTCTGAGGTAAACAGTTACCAAAATGAACTTGCCTATAGAATTGGCTTCTTAGATGATAAATGGAGACAACTGGTGCAGAGTTATGTATACAATATTTTGCATGGTTGCACAACACACAGGAAAACAAGGTCACACAGTAAGGAGTAAACAAGGCCATATAGCCTAGTTAATTCCACAACTTCCTGTATTACCACATGACATCACAGGGTGGAGTGTTTTCTGTTTGAGAGAAATATGCAGGGTTTGTGTGTTAAACATGTGAGAATGAAACAAAACTCCATCTGTTTTTGATGAGAAAACAACAATATGACATAACATTGATCAGAAAATAGCGTAATATGCGCCCTTTAATGGAAAACAACATGTAAGTGAGCCTCCAGATGGCAGCAGACAGAAGTTTATAGAAGGTTCTGTCTGCTGTTTGTGCAGTGATGCTTTCAGTGTGTTCTAGAGCCCCTCCTCCCTCTTCCTCCTCCTCTTCTTCAGAGTGTGGGATGGGGCTGTCTGTGCTCGGTGGGGGGTCTGAGCTGGTATGGGAGAAATGCACACGTCAGCTCTGCCTGGGGTCTGTGCTGGAGGAGGAGGGGGACTCAAATCACTTTATGGATGGGCAGAGTGCTAAAAATATCACGACTTTTTCTATGTTTTTTAGCGCAATAAAACAAAATAAAAATAAAAAATCAACCAAAGTCTGAACTGACATTAATGTTGTGGAAGCAGGCTTATAGAGGCAGGATTCGATTGTAGATGGAACTCAGGTGTGTGACAGAAACAGACTGGTGCTGCTGTGGGTGGGTGACTCCTCCCAGGCAGGTGAGTGACTCCTTCCAGACAGATGGGTGACTCCTCCCAGGTGAGGAACATAGACAAATACAAAGGGAGGGGAAAAGGGAAAACCTGGGGGGTATTCCATCAACGCAGCTAAACATAGCAGTGCTTAAGTCAGGCATATCCAAACTGTTCCACAAAGGGCTGGTGTGGCTGCAGGTTTTCGTTCCAACCAAGCAGCAGCACGCCAGACTTGACTCATTTAATCAACCGATCTCAGTCTTCAGACAGGTGAAGGCGTGGTCTTGGCTGGTTGGAACAAAAACCTGCAACCACACTGGCCCTTTGTGGAACAGTTTGGACATGTCTGGGTTAAGCGATTAAGCCTCGCTTGGAGAACCTTACACTTAAAGGGATAGTGTGTTTTTTTATGTTAATCTGTATGGGTTTCCTTCTAAAAGTTCCGTGTGTTGACACCGGCTTACCTCTGACAGTCTCAGCTGAGCCCGGGTCGGCTCGCTTTCTGGAGCCCACGTAAGTAGGTCCGGTAACTTCCCTGGGACATGAAATAAAGCTCGTTTTTCTTCTTAAAACAAAACATTTGTTGGAAAGGTGATATATTTGCATCCGAAACAGTTGTCCACGAAACATCCAGCAGTGTATTTCGCATTTGCGTATTGTCTCTTTCCACTTGTATCACTACGCCCATGTTAACTCTATCAGCCTGTTCACTTGTAAACTTTGGCGTAGACATCTGCTGAAGGTGAACAGGTTATTATTATTATAGTGGAGTTATACAGTCTGATGAAATAAGTAATTGATAAAAACAGTAACTAGAGTATGGAAAAAGGATATTGCACGTTTGGACTATATAGTGGAGTTGTACAGTCTGATGGTGGTGGGGATAAAGGATCTGCGGTAGCGCTCCTTCTTGCACTGGGGGTGCCTCAGTCGGCTGCTGAAGGAGCTGCTCAGCTCCTCTACAGTCCGGTGCAGAGGGTGAGAGGTGTCCT